>CM046453.1:65096721-65170603 GCA_025506515.1 Flaveria trinervia
TGAAATAAATCCTGATCAGTCACTGCCCCTATAAACTTAATTTGAATAATTAAATGAGTAATTAAAAAAACTTGATTTATGTAATTTACCAAAACTTTTAAAGGTAGGAAAACTAGTTTGGACTAAATTTTAGAGAACATGTCATAACACAATGAGTTTCAAATTAGAAACAAAACAATAAACATGCGACACTATTCTGACATATACATTTCCTTGTTGCTAGGTTTTACGTTGGCTTCATGGCTGAATTTGAATTGAGCTATCCTTTTGTGTGACGAACTAACCCTTCATCTTTACTTGGTTCTTGTTCTTGCCTATGAAGTAAAGACATCATGGGGTAGGATCGTTTCTAAGATTTTAGGTGTCCTGTGCCGGTAGTAAAAATGAATCTAGCCCTTAAAAATTAAATTTATATAAATTAAAGAAATCAACTATTACATCAAAAATCATTATTGCAAAATCAAAACAATATAATAGTATCAATATGACTTAGTTTACTGAAGGGGTACCACCCCTAACGCTAACAAAAAGACCAAGCCTCAATAAGACCGAGTCACGGGGAGAAACAAGATAGCCCCAAGCCGCGGTCGAAGCAGAAAGGGGGCCCAAGCCGCGGCTGAAGTAGAAAGGGGGCCCATGTCGCGGCCGTAACAGAAAAAGGGCCAAACCGCGGCTGAAGCAGAAAGGGGGCCCATGCCACGGCCGAAACAGAAAAAGGGCCAAAGCGCGGCTGAATCCAAACTACAACTAACCCCAAATCGCAGGTGAGCCCAGCCGCGGCTGGGGAATTCGAAGCCACGGCGAGGCATGGTATTACTAGAACAACATCGTGAGTCCTCATGTTCAACATTTATAAAAGCTTGGTAACCAAATAAGCCACTCATCGGTTACAAGGGAATAAGAAGGCAACACGAGACGACAAAACGAATAAAGCCAAAACATTGGCAGAAAGCCAGAGCAGCCTCCAAAATCCCCAAGTCAACTACAAAGACAAATTACATTAATGCTAGTTACTTATTAATTCTCCATTTCAAAGTTCTCTCAACACAAATACTTATTCTCACACCAGAGTGTGGTCTTGGGGAGACAACTCTTTCTGCCCGAGGCAAGGCTCACGGTGTTGTCTTTGTCTCGCAGATACTCCTCTCAGCCGAGGTCAAGCCTAGCTGAAGTTCAGGTCAAGCTCCAGCCAGATCCTCGACATCCTGCCCAGTCGAAGCCAAGCTCATCCGCATCCTGCTTCATAGCAGCCGAAGCCAAGTTCCAGCCTGATCCCTGGTAGCAATCCCATTCTCACATTGATCCCTAGTCTTGGTCACTTGATTAGGATTTGTGTAGCAACATTTGGCGCCATCTGTGGGACCCAGACGTTACTCAAAAAAACTACCATGGATTCTGGTCAAGGAACTCCTCACCATAAGGATACTAGCGATACTAAAAATCCACGCACCATCATCTCCCCGTTGGAAACCAGCGCAGGGGTTTTCAATAACGGTGGTAGTGTCATTACCCCAGAGTTCATCAACAAGAATCGAGAACAAATCCTCTCCATGCTGGAACAAGAATAAAGGGAGCGACGCCTTGGAAAAATTTGAACACGTTTAGAATACGAAGAAACCCCAGAGGAGAGGAATCATGAGGAGGGAAAAGGTAATCAAGGAGACAAAGTAAAGAATTTTTAAGACAAAGCAAAGATGAGTCTAGGCGCCACCGCAACCGGAGAGAAAGCGGGAATCGATGATGATTTTAGCAAGCCATACTGGCCGTCGACGGCGCAAGCTAGGTCTAAGTTTATACCACGAATAGCAGAGTTCACCTTTCCCCCTAAACTCAAAATGCCATCCAATGTGAGAAAGTATAATGGCACGGGGGATCCGGACGATCACCTTGCAATCTTCATAGGCGCCGCCGAAGTAGAACAGTGGTCAATCCTTGTATGGTGCCACATGTTTACCCAGACCCTGACTGGTGCAGCTAGGGTGTGGTTCGATAGCCTTCCAGTTGGAAGTATTGGAAACTTCGAAGAGTTGGAGGAGGACTTCCTGAGGAATTTCAGTCAGCAGAGATTATCTGCCAAGGACCCAACTGAATTGCACAACATCAAGAGAGGCGCTGGTGAGTCCATTGAAAACTTTATCACACGGTATTCAAAAGAAAGCATGCAAGTACGAGGGGCTGGGGAGACGATCCGAATCTCGGCTTTCATCCACGGGGTGAGAAATGATCAGTTGGTAGAAATATTTCACGAGCACCTTCCAAAGGCAGTGGGCGAGATGTTGGAGAGAGCAAAAGCATTTGTCAGGGGAAAGAAGGCGTGTGAACAGCTGAAAGATAAGACGCCGAAGAAACTTATGTCCCCTGTGTGGGATCCACAGAAGAGATCAGGAGGTTCGAGGTCATGGGAGAAACCACGCTTCCAACCACGATACCCCTAACGAAACCCACCTTTCCAACCTCGTTTCACATATCCAATCCGCAACCCACAAGGTCCCAACGTGACCCTCCCGCCTTTGACTAAAACCCTAGGGAGATTCTAGCTACAGAAAACATCAATTTCACCAAGCCCACACCGTTGAAGCATGGAGTAAAAAGAGATACAAGCAAGTACTGCGAGTTCCACAAGGAAAACGGGCATGCTACAAATGACTGTTTCTCGTTGAAACGGCAAATAGAGCTGGCAATAAAAACCGGAAAGCTTGCACACCTACTAAGAGAGCTGAAGAAAACACCTCAAGCAGGAGATAAAAGGAAGGAGATATTCATGATGAGGGTCATAGAGTGTAGTGTCAAGCATCGTTCTGACCACACGGAGCCTTGGATGGCCCAAGAAATTTAATTCCCTCCAATACATGGCGGGAGTTTTACCAATGGCCCTCTAACGATTTTGGCCATCATTGCAGGGCATCAACTTGATGAAGAAATCAAAAGAAACTTGGATACAAGGACACACCTACTCACTGGTTTTGCAGGAGAGGTAGTATAGACCCTGGGCCAAATACAACTGCCAGTCGCAATAGGAAACGACGCAAGGTGGCGGGAGGTCATCCTGACTTTCCTGGTTGTGCGATCGGAGTCATCTCACAATGTCCTACTTGGAAGGTCGGGTTTGTGCATGCTTGGAGCAGTCATATCCATAGTTCATGCCGCAATCAAGTCCCCCACCCCAACCAGGGTCGTCACTGTATATTCAAGTAGAGAGTGCAAGGATGTAAAGGCGATCGCTCCAGGAACAACAGCCAGAGAATACAATTTGATATGTCCAACATTGGAAAAGTGGGTAATTAACCCTCTCCTCCCAAAACAAAAAATCACCATCGGGGGGCAGTTGGGAGATGCCACCAAAGAACGACTTTGTCATCTGCTGCAACACAACTTAGATGTTTTCGCATGGCAACCAACTGACATGGAAGGTGTTCCCTGTAACACGGCAGAGCATAAGCTGAACACACGTTCATCAAAAGAGCCAATTGCCCAAAAGCATCAACACATGGGCCCAGAACGAAGTCGGGTCGTGGTTGAAGAAGTCAAGAAGCTGCTGGAGGCGGATATTATTAGGGAGGTACGTTACCAAACCTGGGTGGCTAACCCAGTAATGGTAAAAAAGAGCAACGGCACATGGAGGATGTGTGTCGACTTCAAGGATCTTAACAACGCCTGCCCTAAGGATTGCTATCCACTCCCGGATATTAACTTGAAGGTGGATTCCTTGGCAAGCTTTCCCCTGAAGTGTTTCCTGGATGCATACAAAGGATACCACCAGGTGCAAATGGCGCCCGAGGATGAAGATAAGACGACTTTTTACACGGATATTGGCATCTTTTGCTTCACCAAGATGCCATTTGGTTTGAAAAATGCGGGAGCAACATACCAACGATTAATGGATAAAGCTTTTTTGCAACAGACTGGAAGAAACATTGAAATTTATATGGATGATGTGGTGATAAAAAGTTGCGATAAAGAAGCCATACTTGCAGATATTGCCGAGACTTTCCAAACCTTGAAGACGATAAACATGTAGTTAAAACCTAAGAAATGTTCATTCGGAGTAGAAGAAGGGAAGTTTCTGGGGGTGGTTGTGATGAAGAAATGATTGGAGGCTAACCCAGAAAAGGTGTCAGCTGTACTCAATATGCCATCACCCAAATCTGTCAGAGAAGTGCACACACTTAATGGGCGATTGGTAGCCCTAAACAGGTTCCTGTCGAAGCATGTTGAGTGCGCTTTGCCCTTCATGACCATTTTACGCAACTGTTTGAGCAAGAAGCATTTCGTATGGACAAAGGAAGTAGAAGTAGCATTTTAGCAAATGAAAGTATACTTAAGCAACCTGCCCAGGCTAGTAACTCCTTTCCCCAAAGAACGACTAGTGGTGTACCTATCCGCAGGAGAAGAAGCCGTAAGCGCAGTACTGATGACAAACAGAGAGGGAGAACAGACCCCGATCTATTTCATCAGCCGAGCTCTCAAAGACCCAGAAACCAGGTACTCACCTATGGAAAAACTAACTCTTGCTTTAATATATGCTTCCAGGAGATTGCGAAGGTATTTTTAGGCCCATGTGATTAAAGTCTGGACAAGCCAACCTATACAACAGATACTGAGAAGGCTAGAGATATCAGGAAGGTTAGCAAAATAGGCCATCGAGTTGGGGGTCTTTGAGATAGAGTACAAGCCAAGGGTTTCAAGCAAGCGGTAGGTCGTAGCTGATTTTTTAACAAAGATGCCACAAGAGAAAGAAGGTCACGATGCCAATGAGAAACCCATGCGCTAGGATGACAGGGAATGGTGCTTGCATACTGATGGCACATCAAACGACGAAGGGTCAGTCGCCAGAATAATACTAGTGGGGCCTGAGCAGGAGGAAATAACTTACCCTTTAAGGATGGACTTCAAGAGCTCCAACAACGAAGCAGAGTATGAGGCATTGCTGGCCAGCTTAAGGCTGGCCAGGAAATGGGAATCCAGACGCTCCACGCTCATGTAGACTCATTACTAGTCGCAAACTAGGTCAACGGGTCCTATGATGCTAAAGAGAAGACAATGAAGCTTTACCTGGATAAAGTAAAAAGCATGATCAGTAGTTTCTGTTAGGACCTGGTATTTGACCGAAATACCTGGAGATTAACGTGTAAACCAGATCAAATAGTGCGGAATCCTATTTGATTGGCGATCCAATCAGTGAGAACACACGAAGAATCAATCAAGAATTGAAACTGACGTTAGAAATCGATTGGAAATCGATCTAATGTGTTCTGTGAACTTGGAGAACGAATTGGAAGGTTTCTGGACGGCTAGGGTACGTCTGGAATCGTAATTGATCTAGAGTTTTTGTTTTTCACAAATTGAGTTGAATTTATAGGTTAGCACTATCCAATCGTGCGACTGAACCATTAGTTTGGTTCAGTTGTGCGATTGAACCATGCGGTTGATTCATTTGTACGACTGAGTGTTCAGTCGTGCGACTGAGCCAATCTTATGTTACAATCGTACGACTGATGCAGTCTCCTGGTTCAGTCGTGCGACTGAGTCAATCGTGTGAAGTTATTCATGCGTATGATTCATTCGCATGAGCCATTCATATGAGAACTTTATTAAGTTAAGTTTGAATGTTTTAATTAATATAACATAATGTGCAATCATTCAAATAGTCATAAACCCAATCAATTCAATCACGACTCATTAATGAACTATTAAACATTATAACTAACAAACTATCAATATCATTTCATTAATGATACCAAACAAGATCTATTACATCACATATCATGATCTAGGGACACACATGTATCAACAAACTCCCCCTTGGACCTAGATCTCTCTAATGTCTTGTTTTCTTCATTACCTCCTCATATTTCTTGTACTTGTCCTCTTGTGTGACTCCTGCGTGAATATCAAACGCGAAGCAAAGTCGTATAACGTTTTGGAACTGGAGGGCTTGTACAATGTCTTGTGTGTCATAGAACAGTGGCCACTTGTATAATGTATAGACATCATTGGCAGACAAGTTGGTTAGCCACATCGGGTCGAATACCCTGATAGTATCCATTTGGTCCTCTTTGTTCAGAACTATGACAACTTCAGCAGTTCTCCAATCATAGTACCACCACTTAAAGTGTGGTGTGAAATCCTTTGTCATTTCCCGAAGTGGGATTCTTGACATTGTGCGCGGAGGATTCCACTTCAACACAATCTTTGGTTTTCCAGTAATGACATCCATCTCAGACCTTCTAATGTACCTTGTAGGTTGTTGAGGTCTGAAGTTAATCCATCTGGTGTGGTACTCTTTCTTTAGGGCAGCCTCAAACCAGCCTGACATCTTTCTCGGGTCAGCACACAACAGCTTCAATTTGGCCAGCTGGTTGAGCTCAAAACCTGGTAGAGTCTTTAGATCATGTGGAAATCTAAAGTACTCTATGCCCTTCTCCCTCTTAACGGCATAAACGTTAAGATCATCAAAATATGCCCATGCTATAATCCTGCCTGACACCGTAAGATGTTTCTTGACGTTGTAGAACTTGGTGTAGGCATCCCTCTTCGGTGCAGCACGTTGGGCTCTAACTTCTTTAAAACATTCAGCCCACTCAGCCTTTCGAATGTCTACGTTATCATTTGAGGCTTGGGCTGTTCCTTCGGTCTTTCCTGTTTCCTGCTCCATCTTGCCTAGTACCTCAAACATATCACTGACTAGGGACTCACCCAGATTGGGGACCACATTACCCTCGTTGTCAGCGTACTGAGGGTACTCTTCTGCAGTAATATCTTCAACCTCAACTTCATCAACGTCATTTAGTTCTTCGTCACTGGTTGAATCAACTGTTGGAGCATCCTTGACAATTTCATCAGGATTGAGTCTGAACATCTCTGCCAGTTGCTCGTTAGATAGGTCATGAATTATTTCACCTTCTTCAGGGGTATAACTCACTACCTTCTGACCATCCCTTGCAGATCAAGAATCATTGTGAGTTGAGACTTGACCTGTTGAAGGGGAGCAATATCAAACTCATCTCTTTTGTACTTTGGATCTGTTTGATTTACACATTTCACACTCAAATCATTAGTAATTTATCAAACAAAATGCATTAACTTAATATAAAATTTTAGTACATGGTTTTTCAATACAGAATACAAAAGTAAATAAATACATAAACATCTACTATTTACTTTTATCCTGAATACTCGGCTCATCACGTGAAGGTGCAGAAGCAGAAGCTGACTGATCTTGTCTGTTCTTTGATCTTTTCTCTTGCCCTGGAGCTGAGACAGATTCAGCTGCTTCACCTCCGTCAGTGTCTTCATCTTCACACCATTCTTCGGTTTTCTCTTCATCAGTTTCACTCTCATTATCATTATCGTTTTCATCATCTTCATTATCATCATCATTTCTTTCCCCCCATCCCTTATCTTTAAAGGTTCCTCCTTTGATCCTTTCAATTTTAGCAAAATGGTCTTTTTAGCCTTTTCCAACTCCTCTATTTGCTTACTTGCTGCAACACTTTGAGCTTGGAGTTGTTCCATCTTGGTGCTCTGAGCAGCCAACTGCAGGGCCTGCTCCTCAATTACTCGATCCTGCTCTACAATTTTATGAGATTGTGCAGCAGTCAGGTCAGTAAGCTGGCGGATTTGAGTTGTCTTTTCCTCATCAGCCGCCAGCAATCGCAACACCATTCTGTTTAACGCTGACAATTGTTCCTCTACCCTGATTGGAGGTAGAGGAGATCTATAGGTGTGTGAGGGATGGGCTGAGGGCATGGATGGTGTGACGTGGTGGTAGGTGGCGGTAGTGAAGACAGGTCTGTATAGTGGTGGAGGCGATGAGGGAGTAAAGAATGTGGTGGTGGAGGGAAACGGTGCTGTGGTGGAAGGTATGGTGGGGGCTGTGATAGATGTGGTGGATGTGGTGGATGTGGTGGATGTGGTGGAAGGTATGGTGGGGGCTGTGATAGATGTGGTGGATGTGGTGGTGATAAGGTCACCCTACGCTTCTTCTTTTTCTGGCCATGGGGTTTGGCCATTCTCTTCCTCCTTGATCCAGTTGAGGAGGAAGCTCCCCTTACAATCCCGCCTGAGGACCCCGGAGCATAGGTTGGGTCAGTTTCTGTATCTCCGGAGCCTCTCGATTGTTCACTAACAACCCTTAACCCATGTTCTGTGGGAACAACTTTCCTTCCCATAGTTCGGGTAAGTGGCTCCTCATCCGATTCAGCCTCATCCTCCTCGTTAAGAACAAAATCTTGATGAAATCCCGCTGACTCAGTTACTTCTTCAGATGTGATAGACACAGGAGGTACAGAATCAGACACAGTGCCTCTGAGTGGAATAGCATCATCCCCACTGTCATCCTCATCTGAGTCATGAGTGGGTAGGGCTATCTGTTCCACATCAGAGTCACTGTCCTCGTGACGCCACTTTCTCTTTTCTGGCACAACATAGTCGTCTCTGGCAAGATGACCAAACAACCTCCTGACCGGAGGCTTCACTTGCTTTCCCCGGTATACTTTCATCCTTCCCAGGGTGGTGTCATCCATTACCTCCAAGACTACCGAATCCTCCTGTTCTTTTGGCAGAGAAGGAAGCTTCTTATCTATTATCATTTGCATAAACCGTGGGTACATACAGAAGGCTTCCTTTCCTTTCCCCTCGATGTTCTCCACCAGATAGGTGAAGATCATCTTAGAGAAGCTGAACGGATGGTTCAGCACCAACGCAACGTATGCGTTTTGCATCTGCTCCGACAGCTCATCAAACCCACCTTTTCTTGAAGCCATGCATTGAGCAGCACGTGTGCAAGGTATTTAAACTGGGGACAGAGGTTACTCTTGTTGAGTACCCCTGAATTGATGTCCCCAGAGTATTTGGCTCTGAGAAAACATCCTCTGATAGTGAGGGGGTGTAAACGGGTTGGGCAGTCACCGTCATCCCCCAATTGAAGTACAATCCTTAGATCCTCCTCAGAAACGGTAATATCCTCGCCAAATATGGTACTTCTTATGCAGTGAGGTTCAGATGATCTATCAACTGTAGCGCCTTCCCAGAAGGCTTGTTGAATGGATCGGTATGGGTGCACGGGGTAGAGATAGCATGCGTAATCCGTGATCTCAATAGAAACGTGATAATGCCAGAGAATTCTGTAGCATTTCTGGATGTTAAGTCCAGATGGGCACATATATTATGCTTTGTGCTCATAATCCATCTACTCGCCATCTGTTACACAAAGATAGTAAACATTAGTACCATTTACTAAGAAAGTCATGAACTCATTAAGCTTGAAGAACATCTTTCTGTCATGCGATTGAAATTGTGCGACTGAGTTCAAAAGTGAGATTGAACCGTGCGAAAGGGGTTCAGTCGTACGATTGAATGGTACGAATGGGGTTCAGTCGTGCGATTGACCCCATACGTATCTCGGAGTGTGCGATTAGGCTCCTACGCATATCCCTTCATGCGGTTACATCAGTCATGCGACTGAACTTCATACGCATGGTTCAGCCATGCGTATGGGCAGTTTGAGCCCTTCAGTCGTGCGACTGAAGTTCATCATGCTGTCCATTCGCATGAAGACCAACTGTTCGATTCAAATTTTCTGTTCACCACATTTTTTTTTTGTTTTAAACCCTCTATATCTAGTTCATTGGACTCACCATCTCGTCACTAATGACCTATTAAACTTAATTTTAACATTTAGCTTAGTTTATGTAGGTTATTAGGGCATTTTTCAATCCGATCAATGTTTCAATCGAATAACCCACATTTGACTCAAGATCTTCTGATTACTATAAGGTTGTACTACAATGTACCTGTATACTTGTTAATCGAATGTCAGAGGATCAATAGCAATGTGAAAATCTATCTCTGGAAATTTTGGCAGAGTAACGGGAAAGAAAGCGTTTGGTGTGCGATTGGGAGTGATGAGTGAGATGCGATCGACTGAGGCCCTTTAAATACTGACCCTAATTTCAATCGGCCGACTGGCCTCATTCGCTCAGTTCATTCGGCGACTGAGGTTCAGTCGTGCGATTGGTCCAGTCGGTCACTTTCAGTCGGCCGACTGAGTCTCAGTCGGTCGATTGACTCATTCGGTCTCCTTTATTCGCATCTCAATTAACCGACTAAGTCTCAGTCGGTTGACTGACTCATTCACACCCTGTCATTCGGTCGAAAGGATCATTCTTAAACGCCATTCGGTTGAATGACTCAATTCCATGTCTCGTGCGAATGGGATCCATTCCATGGTTGGTCCCTATTCATGGTCCAATCGTGCGAATGGGATCCATTCGCATGGTTGGTCCATATTCATGGTCCAATCGTGCGAATGGGTCACACTTGGTAGATTTCTCTGCCATTTTGAACATTTTAACCTTTTGAAATAGACATTATAAGCTCTTAACCAATTCAGTCACTTCAGATGTGACTTTTTAAACTTTGAAAAACATGTGGCCATCTCAGACATGACCCTTTTAGGTAAGTTAATTCCCTTCTGATTTCCCTGATGTAGTCTGACAGACCCACAATTAAAAGATTAACATAGAAACTTAAACTAACTACACAAATAAAGTTTATTTTTGGACTTTTGTGAGAGATAAAACCCTAAGATGGAAATCTAAGGGATTTGGTTTGGGAGTAGACAGCTTCAACTTAGATTGATCATATCTGGACCAATTCAATTTTGGAATCATACAGGAACAAATCATTTGGGACTTGTTATTAAAACTTTTGATGCTTAAATTCTCGGTGTTCATCCAGAGTCGTTAGCAACTTAAGGAAATCATACTGAAACTCTTTGATTTTCACATTGATTTGAACTCTTGAGAATGTAGGCACTAAGATTGTCAGTATGTTGTCCACTTAAATCCATACACAGACTTTTGACGCAGACTGGTGACTGATTTAGGTTAATTATTTCAGCTAACATTTGTGGATCCCACACTTATATGGTAATCAACATTCCTCAGAGGTTTTTGAGCGGTCTCGGGTATTATTACAAGAAGAGACTATTCTTAGAGCTTTCAAAGAGAAGCCTGTCCTCAGGTCAGTGCCATCGCACAGCAGAGAGGCGGCAAACAACAATGAATTCTAGAATATCTAGGTTATGCTTATCCTCAGGTCAGTGCCATCGCACAGTAGAGAGGCACACAAACCTATCTCCTTGTTAGAGCAGCTTATTTTATTTTACACAATATGCACCAACAACATAAGTCATTAGCTTTATTGCATTGTCTTTCATTTTTTTCTTGCTTTGCTCTAATTATGGTCATCCGCACACGTTTGTGGCATCTAATGCTCATTACCCCTTATTGGAATATATTTGATTGTGTTAACCAGTGATAAGATGGAAGCCCACAGTCATTTGAACAACTTAGTTTGATCTTGAGATCACTAATCAGGTCTAATTGTCTATTGTGTTGAATCTACCAACATATCATTTGTGGTCTAGCAGCCTCTAAGTCTACTTTCTTTGTGTCACTTTAGGAGTTGCCAGTTTTCTATCATCTTCCTTTTTATATTGGTTAGACTACACAGACTTATACTTTGAACTTTTGCATCTTTTCAAAACTTAAATTTTTAAAATCCCTCTTGATTTGTTCCTGTGTACTATCATGTTCCAAAGGTATTGAATCGGTATCACAGACACAATCTATCTTATTTCAGCTAGTTACCCCAGTTCCCTTATTTTTTTTAATGTTAACTTGCTGACATATTCTCCCCTAAAATACTAAAATCATTTCGGATTTAATTATTTTTGGATTTTAATAAACAGCAAAATAACATGAGTTTAATATAACAGACAAAAAGAAAAAAAACAGATAACATAAAAAAATAAACTTTAACGAAACTACATCGGACTACACATTATTCTCATCAGGAATTACCTCACTTTTCTTTTTAACGCCATTGACCTCTAGCAAATATTGAAAACGTGGTTTATCAAAGGCTTTAGTATAGAGGTCAGCACGTTGAAAATCAGTATTAATTTTAACCACATCAATTAAGTTCTTTTCAAAACAGTCTCTTATGAAGTGGTATTTAATACCGATGTGTTTGGTCTTAGGATGTTGAACCGGATTTTTAGTTACTATGCAATTGCAGCAGAGTTATCAACAAAAATAGGAGTAGATGAGAATTTTAAACCGTAATCCCGCATTTGCTGTTGAATCCAAATGATTTGTGAACAACAACTTGCAGCAGCAACATATTCGGCTTCACAGGTTGACAATGCAACCGATGTCTGCTTCTTACACTACCATGTAACTAATCTTCTCCCAAAGAATTGACACCCCGCTGATGTAGACTTGTAGTTCATTTTGCAGCCTCCGTAGTCTGAGTCACTATACGCCGTGAGCTCAAAATCATCATCATGAGGATACCACAACCCCAGTGTGGGTGTACCCTTTAGATAGCGAAAAATCCTTTTGACCCCGATCAGATGATTGACCTTAGGTTTAGCCTGATATCTGGAACATAAACATGTAGCATACATGATATCAGGTCTTGAGGCAGTGAGATACATGAGGATCCAATCATTCCTCGGTACATAGTGGCATCTACAAGATCTCCATTCTCATCAGGTGCTATATCATGATTCGTAGCAAGTGGAGTCCCAGCAGCAGAAGCATTCTCCATGTCAAAGCGACTGAGAATGTCTCCTACATACTTGGTCTGATGTAGAAAGATCCCATTAGGTGTTTGATCCACCTGTAACCCGAGAAAGAACTTCATCTCCCCCATAGCACTCATCTCAAACTCTTTCTTCATCACTGCTTCAAACTCTTTGCATAACTCTTTGTTCTTTGACCCGAAGATTATGTCATCAACATATATCTGTACAAGCAGTAGGTCGCCATCCTTTTCTTTAATAAACAGTGTACAGTCAATGACTCCCCTGCGAAAGCCGTGTTTCACAAGATGAGTCGAGAGTTTCTCATACCAAGCTCGAGGAGCTTGATGAAGCCCATATAAAGCTTTGTAGAGCTTGTAAACTCTATCCTGATGATAAGGGTCTTCAAATCCCTCGGGTTGACTTACATAGACTGTTTCCCTGATTTCCCCATGAATGGAATGCACTCTTCACATCTAATTGGTAGACTTTAATCTTCATGTACGATGCATAGGCAAGGAAGATACGAATAGCTTCCATCCTTTCCACGGGTGCAAACACTCATTATAGTCAATCCCCTCGACTTGGCGAAAACCTTGAACCACCGGTCGAGCTTTGTTCCTGATAATGACTCCTTGGTCATCCTTCTTGCATTTTAGTACCCATTTGGTGCCAATGACTTTAGCACCTTTAGGTCTATCAACCAGAGTCCATACACCTAACTTCTTAAACTGCAGAAGTTCTTCTTGCATGGCACTCACCCACGCCTCATCATTTAGTGCTTCACTGACATATTTTGGCTCAACCTGCGAAACAAAACATCGATAAGCACCATCATGAATGTAACCTTTCTCCATAACTGAGGCGTAATCAGCTAAGTATAGCTGATTTCGGGTTTGTACTCCTGATCGGACATCTCCAATAACATTGTCAAGGGGATGATAGACGTTTAGTCGTGATCCTGGAGTAGTCGGCATAGTCACCTCCGAACCAAGATTGTGAACATTTTGTTCTGCATCTGAGGAAGGTGGAGTTTGAGGTTTCGAAGTCGAGGGTGCATCACTTATGGATGCTTGTGGACTTTCAGGAACTGGAACCTATTCCTCCTGACTGTTCTGGTCATCTACTTCAGTTTCATCTTCAGAGGAGGAGTCACTGTCATCGACTACCCCTTCTGGCTGAGTAGATGATTCTCCCTGTGTGCTAGATGGTGTATTTAGAATATCATACATCATCCTAGTAGCTAACTCATCATCCGAGGGAGAGAGAGGGATGTTGAAGGACTTGAAGAATCCATCATAATCGAAGAAGTATGCAGGTCCTTTGCCTGTAGGTGGTGTGGTATATCTCTGAACGTCGACATTACACCACACTTCGACAAGACCCGTTGAATTATTGTAAACTCGCTTGTTCGGTATGTTGTATCCTAGAAAAATTCCTTCAACTGCCTTCTCGCTGAATTTGCCTTCTTGTGTCTTCTTCAGAAGTGTACACGGTGTGCCAAAAGGTTCAAGATACTCCAAATTCGGTTTGCGTCTTTGTAGTAGCTCATAACATGTCTTTCCGTGGCGCTTGACTATTAGGACTCGATTCAGTGTATAACACGCATTTGCCACTGCCTCATTCCAGAATTGGATAGGCAGTTTCGAGTCTGCCAGCATAGTCCGTGTTGTCTCTATCAAACTCCTGTTCTTTCTCTCAGCAACGCCATTCATTTGAGGTGTGTAAGCAGAAGTGAATTGATGCACAATTCCTTTTCCTTGCAGTATGCCTCCATCCCTTGATTCTTGAATTCTGTCCCGTTGTCTGAGCGTATTTGTCTAACTTTTAGCTTGTAGAGAGATTCCAATGTGGTTACTAATTCCTTGAATGTCTCCAAAGTTTCTGATTTGGATTTCAGAAACATTACCCAAGTGAACCTTGAGTAGTCATCAGTCACCACAAAATAGTACACGTCGCCTGCAATGCTCCTTGTACTAACTGGACCAACAGATCCATGTGAAGAAGCTCAAGAGGAAGTTCTATTGAATGAACTTTCTTTTCCTTATGAGACTTCTTTGTCTGTTTGCCTTTCTTGCACGCTACACAAAAATCAGGAAGTTGGAAGTTCTTGACATTTACTCCTCTCACTAAATCCTTCTGAATCAAATGATTCATCTTCTTTTGACTAATGTGTCCCATTCTCCGATGCCAGGAGATTGAATCCTTCTCAGTAGCTTTAGATAAAAAACACTGAACCTCATGATCCGTTGTAGCAGCTATTGACAGATCCAAGACATAAAGGTCTTTATATCTTGAAGCAGTCATTAGAACTTGGTCCTCTGGGATCATATATTCTTTCTTCAGCACGTAACACTTCTGGTTATCGAAGATGACTTTAAATCCTTTATCACAGATTTGGGAAACAGAAAGTAAGTTGTTCTGAAGTTGTTGAACGTAGTTCACCTTATCAAACTTAACTTTCTGATTTCCCACTTCTCCCTGAGCTGTGATATAGCCTCCTTTGTTTCCTGCAAAGGAAACATGCCCTCCTTTTATTTTTTTGACGTTAGATAACATGGCTCTATTTCCTGTCATGTGCCTGGATGCTCCGCTGTCTATAATCCACGTGTTAGTCTCAGCACTGTATCGAACACCCTGCACATACAAAGTAAATGAATTAGTTTAGGTTAGGAACCCAAGCTTTGACTGTCTTGGGTTTCCTAGAGGCATCACACATCATAAATTCCACCCATTGACCCTTAGAGGGTGAGGGTAGCTCAGGTTCCTTCTTGTTATCAGTATCAGACACGTAGGTTGACTTTTCTTTCCATAAGCCAGATTTGTGCAATGCCTGTTTATGATAAACAGTCGTCTGGCTTGCAAGTTGGACTTTAGGTTCACTAGCTCTTCTAGGTGGAGTTAAAGAGCTCCTCTTAGAAGACTTAGGTTTTGAGTCCTGACATTCAATCTTCTTCCTAGGTGTCTGATAAAAATTACAGTAGGAAGCAATGTGTCCATATTCTCCACAGTTGTAGCACGATCTGCTATCAACTTTATGATTAAACTTTCTTTGTGGAGAGGTGCGTGACACTCTAGTAACATCAATCACTTTAGGTTTTGACTCTTGTATGTTTGATGTTTTCTCTGGTTTAACAAAATTTACTGTTTTAACATGTTTAACATGTTCCACTTTTTGGTTAACAGGTTTTTGACTTGAAGCATGTGAAAAAGTAACATTTGAAGTCCTTTTTGGTTCTGATTTGACTTTGTTAGAACTTGACTTTAAGTTAACCTTTTCAAACTTCTTTTCCAGATTAACACAAGGCAATTTTCCCTTTGCCTTTGAAGTGGTCTCCTTTTGTTTGTTTCCAGTGTCAATAGATGAACATTGGGAATCTGGATCACTTACAAGAGGAGTAGTCACTACATGATCCTTGATGGGATTACTACTTAAAGGTCTAGACTTAGTGTTCATCAAGGTCTCAGGTGGTGGCGGAACCACTTTATAACCCAGTCCCGTTGTTCCTTTCTTTTACTAAGTGTTGGACTATGTGCGACGAACTAGTCCAACTATGCAGTTTTTGTTTTAGTGAATTTACTTCTACTTCTAGAACTGCCTTTTGTTTCTTAGTGTCTTCTAGGGAGTTTAGATAGTACCTAATGTCATTTGCTTGGTTAAAAGCCACTACTTCGGTTTCCCTAAGTTGTTTAGTCAATAGGTCTATTTTTTCTTTATAACTATGCTCATTTTGTTTTAGTACTCTATTAGCCTCAGTGCACAGACGTAAATCTTTTACTAAGTTATCATTATGATCTAATAACCTAGCAAATTTTTCATCTATGCTATTCCTAAAAGTATCACAATCAGAACAAGCATGATTATTAAAAATTTGGTCAGTGGTACTTACCTGAGTTGGTTCAGAAGAATTAGCCATCAGTGCAGCATCAGATGTTTCTGGTTCTGGTGATTCTGACTTTTCTGTCTCTGACGTGGAAACTTCCTCTTTGGCTTGTAACTGACCTCGGCTGCAGTTGTTTCTTCACTATGTGACATTGCTATCTCAACTGCTAGATCACCTTCACTCGCAGAATCATCATCAATATCCTCAACACTGGCAATGTTAGATTCTCCTGGTGAGACAAACCTAAAACTCCAATCCTGTCCTTCATCATCATGAGCAGTTAAGGCTTTTGGATCCTTGTTTGATGAAGTAGAACTAGAGGCTTGCTTGTCTTGGAAACCAAACTTCGATGAGCAGGGAACTTCCAAGATCACTTTTGATGCCAAAGATTGCGTTTTTAGTGCAAAAACACAAACTTTTATGCAATCTTGATTGAATCAACACATAATCAAGAGCCAATAGCTCTGATACCACTTGTTAGGACCTGGTATTTGACCGAAATACCTGGAGATTAATGTGTAAACCAAATCAAATAGTGCGGAATCCTATTTGATTGGCGATCCAATCTGTGAGAACACACGAAGAATCAATCAAGAATTGAAACTGACGTTAGAAATCAATTGGGAATCGATCTAATGTGTTCTGTGAACTTGGAGAACGAATTGGAAGGTTTCTGGACGGCTAGGGTACGTCTGGAATCGTAATTGATCGAGAGTTTTTGTTTTTCACGAATTGAGTTGTATTTATAGGTTGGCACTATCCAATCGTGCGACTGAACCATTAGTTTGGTTCAGTTGTGCGATTGAACCATGCGGTTGATTCATTCGTACGACTGAGTGTTCAGTCGTGCGACTGAGCCAATCTTATGTTACAATCGTACGACTGATCCAGTCTCCTGGTTCAGTCGTGCGACTGAGTCAATCGTGTGAAGTTATTCATGCGTATGATTCATTCGCATGAGCCATTCGCATGAGAACTTTATTAAGTTAAGTTTGAATGTTTTAATTAATATAACATAATGTGCAATCATTCAAATAATCATAAACCCAATCAATTCAGTCACGACTCATTAATGAACTATTAAACATTATAACTAACAAACTATCAATATCATTTCATTAATCATACCAAACAAGATCTATTACATCACATATCATGATCTAGGTACACACATGTATCAACAGTTTCAAAATGTTTTGCATTTCACATGTCCCGCGAAGCAAGAAAAAGAAGGCGGATGCCCTTAGCAAATTGGCCTCCGTCGCCTTTGGGCACTTGGCAAAGGAGGTCAAAGTGGAGGTATTACAAGCCCCGTCAATTGAAGAAAATGATGTGGCCTTTGTAGAGGGTGTAGTGGAGGAAAGTTGGATGAGCCCAATTATTAGGTTTTTGGAAAATGGAGACCTGCCGGAAGAGAGAGGAGAAGCACATGCAATACATGCAAAGTCCTTACATTATGAATTACAGCAAGGGATCCTGTACAGAAAGTCATATATGGGACCACTGTTGCGTTGTCTCACGCTGGATGAAGCCAACTACATTATCAGGGAAATACATGAGGGTATATGTGGGATACATGTAGGACCAAGGATGGTGGTAGCCAAGGCGATAGGAGCAGGGTACTACTGGCCGGGTATGCATAGGAGTGCTATGACCAAAATCCAAAGGTGTGAAAGCTGCCAAAAGCACGCCCCCATGTGCCACCGTCCAACAAACAATATGATATCCGTCAGCGCCGCTTGGCCTTTTATAAAATGGGCAATCGACATCGTTGGTCCATTTCCGGAAGCGACTGGAAGAATCAAGTTTCTGCTGGTGGCAGTCGACTACTTCACAAAATGGGTGGAAGCGAAAGCACTCACGACGATTACGGGGCAGCAGGTTAAGAAATTTGTTTGGGAAAGTATCATATGTCGTTTTGGCCTTCCGTTATTCATTGTAACAGATAATGGCAAGCAATTCGCTGAAAATCGTTTCAAGTCATGGTGCGAAGATTTGAAGATCCAACAGATTTTAACTTCGGTAGCCCATCCCCAAGGCAATGGTCATGTTGAAAGAGTAAATAGGAGTATTGTAGAAGGAATCAAGACACGTCTGAACTTAGAAGGAAAGAGTTGGCTTGAAGAATTACCAAGTGTCCTTTGGGCCCATAGAACTATGCCAAAGACCAGTCACAGAGAAACCCCATTCAGCCTGACCTATGGATCAGAGGCCATGATACATGCTGAGGTTGGGATGCCATCAGTTCGTGTCTTACAAGTCTCGCAAACCAACAATGACGGGGAACTCCATTTAAATTTGGACCTACTTGAAGAACGAAGAATGATAGTTGCCATTCGAGAGGCAAGGCATAAGAAGGAGGTAGAAAGGTATTACAATTCAAGGGTGAAGAAAGAATTTTTCAAACTAGGGGACTACGTATTGCAGAGCAATGAAGCAAGCCAGGCGGAAAGCCAAGGAAAGCTTGGACCCCGTTGGGAAGGTCCATATCAGGTGATTGAAGCAGGGATGAATGGAGCTTACAAAATAGGGAGGTTAGACGGGACGCTTGTTCCATGAACTTGGAAGCTCCGACGATGCTACATGTAATAGGCAGCAAAATCTTAACAGTGTAACTCGTTTTTTGTTAAGAAGGTGCATGCGGGCACCGGTAGTTACACCATATTATTGAATCTTTTTATATAACCGGTGTCGTAACAAGTCATGGAACAACAATGACGTGTGAGTAAAGAAAGCGATGCAAGATACCAACACGATTATTCAAGTGACATTCGTGAATTGTACAATAAGTAACCAAACAATCCAATTTTTGTGAAGCCAAGTTAAACAAAACCACAAACTAAGTAGAACTCGTAACCAGATCTCAAAGAAAACCAAATGCGTCGCTCCAAACACATGATTATACTTTGGTATACAACTAGAGCCACTCAACAATATGCATTTCCATTCGGCTAAAAACCCAAGCCAGGAAAACAACTAACTCGAAATCAAAACGAGTGAGAAGGGTGCCAATACGTCGAGTATAAGGCAAGACGACATCTTTTATAGGATAAATAACAATGATAACCAGAAAATGCATTGATGCACAGGGCCACGGCCAAAGTTAAAGTCACGGCCTAAGTCTCATACGCGGCCGAGGTTACGAATCACGGCTAAAAAAATGACCGTAATTATATAGTAAACGAATAGCAAGACGCGGCTAAAAGCCGCGACCATGAAGCAAGAGCTGCGGTCAAAAGCCGCAGCCAAGTGGCGGGTCAAAACCAGAAAAGCCAAAGCCAAATGACAAGCATTGACAAAAACTACAACCAAGGGGAATACTGCGGCCAAAATTACAACCATATTATGAACAAATGATAGGGTGCGGCTAAAAGCCGCGACCACAAATCTAGGCGCGGCTAGGAGCCGCGGCCGAGAAACAATTCACGACCAAAAAGCTGCGGCCAAATAGTAGGTCACAACCTATCCCTATCCATTCATAACAAAATATATTATATATATATATTATATATATATATATATATATATATATATATATATATATATTATATACAACCTATCCCCAGCCACGGCAGGACCCATCCTGCGCCGCGGCTTACCCTCATTTCGCTCATACCCGCGATCTCTCACAAATGTTTGATTTCATTGCAATTTGGTTCACTTCGGTCAAGTCTTCATTTACAACAGCTAAAGGAGAGTCAGAATAACAACTGCGATGCAAATGGCGGCCAACATTGGTTTCCAACAGAAAGTCAAAGACCACGTAAAAGACCAAGTTACAATCAAGGAAGTCGAACAAACTCAATAATCAACCACAGTTTACAAACATACATATAGAGCGCCAAAAGTCCATACCATTACAAAAAAGAAACAACATAGAGTTGAGTACTTGTTTAGAAGCATTACATAAACACAAGAGAAGAAAAGACACCCAAAGATGAACCAGCTAAACTTGAGTAGGGCCTTCAGCAGTAGGGGCCAAGAACGACTTGATCTCCTCAAGAGTCGAGTCGCACATAGCCACAATATTCTCAGCCATGGGAAACGTAGCCTTATCAAATGAATCAGATTCAGCTCGCAGTTTCTTTAATGCATTTTTGTCAAAGTTCTTGGATGCCTCGAGTTTCTTTCCCTCTGCAGCAAGGTGAGCCCCATCCAGTAGACCCGCATTATACCTAACTTTATCTGATAGGCTATTGATTTGGGCTAAGATATCAAGGAATTCGTCACTATCGTGAATCTTGTTAAAGGCCAAACCCACACCATCTGACATGACCCATCTCCTCTCAGACGCAAGACGTTTAACCTGCTCTTCCAAACCAATAATACGATTCTCAAAAGCTTTTTTGCTATCTTTCAATTCAAAGTTAAGGCGTTTCACGGCAGCATGCTGAATACAAAGCTCCTCACGAACACCACCAAGTTCATGGGCAAGTTACCCTTTTGCAGCCTCAGATGCGTCACAACGGGATTTGAGAGACACATTTCGCAACCTCCAGTTTAGACACATACTTCTTAAGATCACGGATCTCATTGACATCATCCACCCAATGGCCATGAATCTCAATAAAAGAAAACAAACTATTCACCACGACCAAACAACCGACGTTCGACAATTCTTTGTTTTTCAAACCTTCCCCACAATAAAATTCAGCAGGAGTACGAGACGCAAACATGAAGTCTTTGCATGACTCCGGAGTCTCGAAGGTGGTTCCATTAGTCAAATCCCAATCAGGAACACATTTCTCTTCCACGTTCAGGTCAGTGTCTTCAACAGAAGCAGCCATCTTTCCTTTACCGGAGCCACCGATAGACGAGCCATCAAAAGACGGGGACGAAGAACTAGAGCTCAAAGACGCCCCAGCCGCGGCTGAGGGCCCCGCCCCGCGAGCCGCGGCAGACGCACTGAGGGGGAAGATCGTGGTTTGAGACTCGAACCACCCAACCCTTTCTGGCGATTCATTTTGGGTCGGCTCACAGGGGTCGCAGTTTCGTCATTACTTTTTTGTTTCCGAGAGGGCGGTGGCATAGATTCACCTGGTTGAACGACAAAGCCAGCTGTTGTCTCCAATATAGGAGTGGCACCCTCAGACAAAACCTCAACCTGCTCAGAAACATCTTCCTTAGTAGAAAGCTTCATGCGCTCAAATAGCCCCATACCTATGAAACCGCAACATATGAACAAAAATTAGGTGCATAAACATAAACATTAAGCCATAACGGGGAAGGCCACTTACGTTTCCCTTGACAAGTCATGAACAGAACCATGTTAAGGTCGGTCCAGTTACGACTAACACCGGCCATCATGAGGAAATGCTCAGAATAGCTACAAAGAGGAGTCGGTTTGGTTTTCAAAAGGTCATAAGCAGACACGTCATACGTGTCAGGTTCGGGAAAAGTATCTTGAATGCACTTACTACCTTCCAACCAGTGCATTTCAAAAGGAACTACAGTAGTCGAAATAAAGAAAAAATGGTATTTCCAATGTTTCAGGCTGGTTATGGTTTGCAACACTAGAGGGGGTTTAGGCGCTTTTCTTTTCTCAAAGGTTAGCCAATCGCCTACCCTAGTCAACTTGTAAAACGCCCTAAAAAGATTTGTTTCAGGTTCTAAGCTAAGAGCACGACATAATATCTCAAAATGATATACCTTGACTAATCCTAAGGGCACAAGTTGAGACAAATGAATATCATAGTGCCTAAGAAGTGAACACAAGAAACGACTAACTGGGATCCGAAAATTACAAAAGCTAAAGAAAGGAGTATAAAGGGCTATCATCCCAGCCGGAGCGTCCCTCACGATCAACGAACAGGGAGGGACAAGATAGCGAAGCATGAAATTATTTAAGAAATCTTGAGAAATAACAGATTTTTGAAGACCCATATCATTTCTACAATCCATTACAAACGCAAAAGATGAAAAAGAATGTGAAGAACTTACCAGAAAGATTTGTCTTCTTGGATGAGAAATATGAGAGAAAACTTGAACAATGGAAAAATGAAAACAAGAGAAGAAGAGTGGGGTGGAGAAAGAGACTATTAAGAATTTATAAGGAAAGCTCTAGGGACTTGGACCATAAAAAGGAGAGTAAGTGGCCGTGACTCAAGGCAAGCGACCCGAAGCTCGAGAACCTATGGGGCGGCTATAGGGTACAACCAAGAACTTATGGGCAGCTAGGGGGCCGCAACCCACAACCCGAAACCAATGATGTGATGGAGCCCAGAACCGGTGCTCGAGGCATGGTGGAGAGGTGTCAACAATCTTTGTCATATCAACTGAAAAGACAAGAGGAAGGTACAACCGTCAAAACACGAAACAATTATTAATCCAATGGCATGCTTGACACCATGACATTGGACTTGGGGGACATGGAGGGGTACCACCCTAACGCTAACAAAAAGACCAAGCCTCAATAACACCGAGTCATGGGGAGAAACAAGATAGCCCCAAGCCGCGATCGAAGTAGAAAGGGGGCCCAAGCCGCGGCTGAAGCAGAAAGGGGGCCCATGTCACGGCCGAAACAGAAAAATGGCCAAGCCGTGGCTGAAGTAGAAAGGGGGCCCATGCCGCGCCCGAAACAGAAAAAGGGCCAAAGCGCGACTGAATCCAAACTACGACTAACCCTAAACCGCAGGTTAGCCAATCGCGACTAGGGAATCTAAAGCCGCGGCCGGGCATTGTATTACTGGAACAACATCATGAGTCCTCATGTTCAATATTTATAAAAGCTTGGTAACCAAATAAGCCACTCATCGGTTACAAGGGAATAAGAAGGCAACACGAGACGACAAAACGAATAAAGCCAAAACATTGGCAGAAAGCCATAGCAGCCCCCAAAATCCCCAAGTCAACTACAAAGACAAATTACATTAATGCTAGTCAGAAACCCTTTGCACTAGAAAGGTATAAAACCTCTGACTAGGGAATTTCAGGCTCGGGTCATTGACCACAGACTTCCAAGAATAGAACCATGTCATATCTTGTTCCCATGCACCGACACTATAAATACTTCTCTTATTCCACGGATAGGGGACATTCTGAGAACACTCTTACCATAAGCTATTTACTTATTAATTCTCTCTTTCAAAGTTCTCTCAACACAAATACTTATTCTCATGCCGGAGTGTGGTCTCGAGGAGAAAACTGTTTCTGCCCATGGCAAGGCTCACGGTGTTGTCTTTGTCTCACAGATACTCCTCTCAACCGAGGTCAAGCCAAGCTGAAGTTTAGGTCAAGCTCCAGCCAGATCCTCGACATCCTGCCCAGTCAAAGCCAAGCCCATCTGCATCCTGCTTCACAGCAGCTGAAGCCAAGTTCCAACCTTATCCCTAGTAGCAATTCCATTCTCGCACTGCTCCCCAGTCTTGGTCACTTGATTAGGATTTGTGTAGCAACATTTACATAGGAATGGGATTGCGATTATATTTGGAGGTTTTGTGAATTTGAGAGGCGGTTAACAACCTAGGCGCAAAGGAGATAAAAAGAAACATGTGAGCTTACTGAAAATAAGAAATTGAAGTGCAACTTAAGAATTACGTTTGTATATTCAATTGTTTTATTATTGGGCCAAAGTTACTTGACTATGTAGGTATTTATACATATATAAATTTCCACCTTGCGTAGGATCAAGGCCGACACTATCATGAGGGATCAGATAATGGTGATGTTTGTTTTAGGGTCGAAAGGATCTTTAGAACGGTGTAGAGGTTGACAATAACATCAATCGAGTAAGAAGGGCTTATGTGAACCGCTTGCTATAAAAGAATTGATACACTCGAAAGTTATACAAGTGTGTCGTGTAACTGTGGTGGTGGTTTGGCGTGAAATAAGTAACGATAGAGCTTTGATATTGCTTACACATGATCGTGTAGTATGGTAGTTCACTCATAAAGCTTCTTCCTTGCTATAAGTTTGTTGATCAATTAATTTCAAATGGGTTGAAAAATCTTGATAGTGAGAAAAATTTATATTCCGATATCAAGCTACAGTTCTTGGTGATTTTACTATAGGTGATGTGAGTCTATATCAATTTCCACCGGATGGAGTGTTCTTTTGGTTGATAATGTACTTCTCAGACTTGTTTTCATATATTATAAATAGTGATAGACCGTTTTAAGTTGATGCATTTTCTTATAAAAAACTAATTTGTGCTCACAATTTCAATAGTTTTATGTTTGTTGGTTTTCTACTTAGTTTTTGTGCCAATTGTATCTAACAATTGGCATCAAAGCTGTCTTCAGCCCTAAAAAGCTGTTCTTACTATCAAACCGGATTTGGGTTCATTTGCATACCAATTGCCCTATGATTCGCGATCTAGTTTATTAAAATAGACGATTTTCAATTTCAGTGGAAAGTGAACCGGTCTACTCCAATTTGTGAACCAAAGTTAGGAACATGATTGGGAATTGGAAAAGGCATGTTTAGATTTTTAAGGGGCATTTGGTTTGCGGAATTTGTTGAAATTGGAATAATTGTATTTGGAATTCTATATAATGCAAAGGATTTGGAATTCAAAAGAATTGGAATCTATAGAGGGAATTTAAATTCCAAATGGATTTCTAGTGACAAAACACTTATAAAAGAATTAGAATTTACCACCCATTGCAATTTTTATAGGGGTTTCTGTGGTAGAGCAATGGTCGATCCCTATATGGTGTCACATGTTTTCTCGGACCCTAACCGGTGCAACCAGGGTATGGTTTGACAGCCTTTCGGTCGGAGAAATTGACAGTTTCAAGGAATTGGAGTAGGATTATCTGAGGAACTTTAGTCAACAAAGGTTATCTGCCAAGGACTCAACCGAGTTGCATAAGATCAAGAGAGGCGGCGGTGAGTCCATCGAGAATTTTATCACAAGATACTCAAAAGAAAGCATGCAAGTTCGAGGAGCTGGAGAAACGATCCGAATCTCAGCCTTCATCCACGAAGTAAGAAATGACTAGTTAGTAGAAAGATTACATGAACATCTCCCAAAGACAGTGGATGAGAGGTTGGAGAGAGCAAAAGCGTTTGCTAGGGGAAAGAGGGCATGTGATTAGCTAAAAGATAGAACGCCAAGAAAACTCGTGTCCTCTACGTGGGACCCGCAAAAAAGACCAGGAGGTTCGAGGTCGTGGGAAAAACCACGTTTCCAGCCACGATACCCACAGCGATGCCTAACATTTCAACCTCGTTTTACACCCCAATCCGAAACCCGCAAGTTCCTAATATGACACTCCCACCTCTGATTAAAACCTTGACCGAAATCCTAGCCACAAAAAAATCAAATTCACCAAGCCCACACCGTTGAAACTAGGAGTAAAAAGATACACGAGCAAGTACTGTGAATTCCACAAGGAAAACGGGCATGCGACGGATGACTGCTTCTCGTTGAAACGACACATCGAGCTGGTAATAAAAACAGAAAAGCCTGCACACCTTTTAAGGGAACTAAAGAAAACACCCCAAACGGGAGACAAAAGAAAAAGATATTTATGATGAGGATCAAAGAGTGTAGCGTCAAACGTCATTATGATCACATGGAACCTTGGATGGCACAAGAAATTTCATTCCCTCCAATACATGGTGGGAGCTTTGCCACCAGCCCCCTTACAATTTCAGCCATTATCACGGGACATTAGGTACATAGGATATATGTAGATAGCGGGAGTAGTTAAGAAATTATGTATGAACACTGTTTTTTGCAGCTCGACGAGGAAATTAGAAGAAATTTGGACACAAGGACGCACCAACTCACTGGTTTAGGGGAAGAAGTGGTTCAGACCCTAGCCAGATACAGCTGCCAGTCATGATAGGCAACAACACGGATTGGCGGGATGCACCATGACTTTTCTGGTCGTGAGGTTGAAGTCATCTCACAATGTCTTGTTTGGAAGGCCAGGTTTGTGCATGCTTGGAGCGGTCATATCTACAGTTCACGCTGCAATTAAATTCCCTACCCCTACTGGGCATAGAACGAAGCCAGTCGTGGTCGAGAAAGTTAAGAAGCTACTAAAGGCAGATATTGTTAGAGAAGTACGTTATCAGACCTGGGTGGCTAACCCAGTAATGGTAAAGAAAGGCGACGACACGTGGAGAATGTGCATCGATTTCAAAGACCTTAACAACATATGCCCTAAGGATTACTACCCCCTCTTGGATATTGATCTGAAAGTGGATTCCCTAGCAAGCTTTCCTCTAAAATGTTTTATGGATGCTTACAAAGGATACCACCAGGTGCAAATGGCACTCAAGGACGAAGACAAGACTGCCTTTTACACAGATATTGACATTTTTTGTTTCACAAAGATGCCATTTGGTTTGAAAAATGCAGGGCAACGTACAAACAGCTAATGGATGAAGCCTTTTTACCGCAGATGGGGAGAAACATCGAAATCTCTATGGATGATGTGGTAATAAAAAGTCATGATGAGGAAGCTCTGCTCGCAAATATCATTGAAACTTTTCAAACTTTGAAGGCAATCAACATGAAGTTAAACCCCAAGAAATGTTCATTTGGAATGGAAGAAGGAAAGTTTCTAGTGGTGATTATGACAAAGAAAGGGTTGGAAGCAAACCCTGAAAAGATAGCAGCTGTCCTCAACATGCCATCACCCAATCTGTCAAAGATGTCCAGACACTTAATGGGTTTTTGGTGGCCCTAAATAGAACGCGCTCTGCCTTTCATGGCCACCTTGTGCAATTGTTTGAACAAGAAGGATTTTGTGTGGCTCCTTTCCACAAGGAATGACTAATGGTGTACTTGTCTGCAGGAAAAGAAGCTGTAAGCACGATGTTGACGACGGATAGAGATGGAGAGCTAATCTTAACTACTTCATCAGTAGGGCCGTCAAAGACCCGGAAGCCAGGTACACATCTATGGAAAAACTAACTCTCTCCTTAGTATATGCTTCCAAAAGGTTACAAATGTATTTTCAGGCCCATGTAATCGAGGCATGGGCCAGCCAAACGATACAACAAGTACTAAGAATAATGGTGCATGCACACTGAGAGTTCGAAAGGAGTTCGAGTGCTCTGATTACCATACAATTACCAAATGGTTATTGTGACTGAATATTCAAAACTAAGGATACAAGAGTTAATATAGAATATTTACAAAATGAAAAGAAACTAATGCAACGGCTAAACCTACGGATCTAGCTAAAATAAAGGTTGAATATAATCATGAATATTCTTTCAAATATAAACATGGCTGAAATTATTTAATGATATTGTTATTCAACAATATTCCTTATAAGAGTTAGTTGAAGTTGTTGTGAAAGTTTTTTCACAACCTATTACCAGCTCAACGGCTAAAAGAAAGTGGAGCACTTACTCGTATACATAGTGTCTAGAGAAATTGTTTTAACACTAAACATGCGGACAAGTTAGTTTTTATACATTCTAACATATGTCTTCAATCTCGATTTTCAAAAAGTTACACAAAGGGCCAACAAAAATATGGAATATGAATCTAAAAAAAATGATTACTTGGAATGGCCTAGCACAAGATATAAAGAGTTTGTAGTAGAAGAAGATAATTGCAACCCAAATAGGAAGGAAGAGACTCGATTAGTTTTTTGAATTTATTGTTATTAACTTATGATTATGAGATGGTTTTTCTATTTATTTATATATATTTTGAAGTTTTGATTATGGAAGTTTTTTAAAATGCTTATAAAATGTGTTATTTTTAAAATGTGATTCACTAATTATCTTTGAAAATATAATGTAGATTGTGTTTATAGGATACATCATACCACACTATATAGTACACCGTAAGCGTACCGAATTGGCATTCCGAATGAACCTACCCCTTGAGTACCGAATTTTTTAAATTGATGAATTGCGTACTAGAACGTACTGTGATTCATTTGACTATGGTTCGAATGGTTAATATTCCATAGAACACACAACTTTTTCAAGTCACGCAAGGAGGTTGAACCTCCTAACAATGACCGATGTTAAGCTTAACAAATTACACTTCATGGTCGTCAAAATGAAATCTTTTAAGGATGTCCAATGTTTTGGGATGCCATAGAACCTCCAACGGGTGCTAACGTTGATGTTAGACTCGAGACGAGTAAAACTTTTATTATCAAAACCAATAACTTAGCAATAATAATGTATTGCACATTAATTAAGCTAATTTCTTATATTTAACCGAGTTGGTTTTGTTAAGGTAGGTCAATTTTCCTTAATCTAGGCCAAAGACCGAAACCAAACCAACCCGAAAATAGCAAACGACGAGAACTAATGACCAACCGAATGCAACATATTGGTCCGGTTTCAGGTGTTATTATGTTCTGTTTGGGGTGTTTTCAGGTTAACCCGAACTTTGCTCAACCCAGCAGCATTGATCGCATAAGTAGCGCATCAACCGATTCACAATTCGATGATTAGGGTCATTCATCAAAATTAGTAGACAGATAGTCCTCGTAAATTACTTGACGACGGAGATTTAGACACACGTTAAAAGTGCAAGTTGACATGCAAATTAAATTCCTTAAAAGTTAATTGATATCATTTTTGGCATTCTTCCACTTGCTGTTACACTTGTTGCAATTAAAGAAAAAAAAACTATCAGATGACAATCATGACATAAAATTAAAATAATATACTTGAACAACTACTACTACTACAAAAATAATCGAGTATGTGTGTACTAAACAATGAATGTTTAACAGTTTCATCCACTTTAATTAAAAGACCGAAGAGAAAATAATGTCTCTAGAATTGAAGCTCATGGCCGCTTGAAACCGTCTGATTTTGCCAGAATCTTCGAGTGGCGGTGGCGCGTGAGATGCACCTTCACCGTTAACGATATTTGAAGGAGGATGATAATACATACGAGCGGTTTGAGGGCAATGAGAATGAAATCTAGCCACCATTCTGACCCCTAAATCCAACATCTCCACGTATTTCCCCATTATAAAATATAAATAGATCGCCGGATTCCAATCGGAGGCCAAAGTAGAGATATCGGAAGAAAAAGGGTGTTGGTGTTGGTGTTGGTGTTGGTGTTGGTGTTGGTGTTGGTGTTGTGTGTGGTTTGGTTGGGAAGGTGTGGGATTATAAGGGATCGGATTCACGCTGTTTCACTCAAAAGATGAACCTTTCTCTTCTCTTTCCCATGCCTTTGAGTTTTGACTTTTGACCTTTTTTTTATTTCAAGTAAATTTTGGATTTAGTTCTTGTGGTCCGGTTATTTTAACAATTTCATTCGTAAAATGAATTTTTGCTATATCATGTCCTGTGTTTATAGTTTTATAACAGTTTTGATCCTTGACATTAGTTCTGTTAGTTTTAATAGTTAAGTATAGGGATAATTTAGGTGTTGTTTGTTTTTTCTGCAGGAAAATGTCTGCAGTCTGCGGATCACATCTGCAGATATCTGCAGCAGAAGAGGTAGACCAAATGTTTGCAGTCTGCAAGAAGAAGACTGTTTGTTTTTTAACATCTGCAGAACGGTAAAATATTCTATAATTAAAGTGTGAAAAAATATCTATACCCCACCGCACCGCGCGAGTTTCACCCACTAGTAATATAAATATAGATTAATGATTTCTTAAAATATATACATATACAACACTAGATTAGATACGTATTTTAGCTTTGTATACAAAAGGGGTGAAGCCCTTATCTTCTATGTTTCAATGAATCATCCTACGTCTCTTTTGTCTTTCTCAAGCTTTACATCTATGGCTAAATCAACTACTGCAGCCACCATACTTCTCACAATACTCATCACACACATCGTCTCCACCACCGCCGTCACCGGCGACGCTACCCATCTCCGTTCATCCCCACAACAACACTCCCCAACGACGATTGCATCAATCTCACCCAAATTCGCAAAGAAGTCGACGACGGCGGTCACATCTTCGACATAACCCACCGGGAGTTGTTTGGAAGAAGGGCCATTCGCTGTACGCGGTTGTACGCGCGACGCCGGGAGGACGAAGCGGGTCTGGGTCCAGGCGAAGATCCAGGGGATGGCGGCGGAGGTTTTGTGGCGGAGTGGACGGCGGTGGTCAGAGATGGGCTATAGTGAGGAGATGAGAGGAGAGGAGTGGTGGGTTGAAAGGAGAAAAGTCTGAAAGGGTTGGGGGTAAAGAGGAGAAGAGGTTGAGAAGACCTGAGAAGTGGTAACACCACATCTTCTCCATGCAGACCTCCTGCAGACGTTTTTTTAATGAAATGTCTTCCAAAAAACAAACACTCTGCGCACTCAAAACCTCTTCCCGCGTCTACGTGCGCGCAGATGAAGAGGTGGAGAAGAGGTTTTAATAAAAAACAAACACCACCTTAGTCATTTTACCACTTGAAACTTAACCATGTGAACTCAGTCGATCAACAATCACTGCTTATGACACTCCCTTTGTCTAGTCAACAACCATTGCTTGAAAACTCATCACTTGAGCTCGATGGAAATTGCGATGTAAAGAGACAGATCTGGTGATGGTGGTTGGCAAAAGTAAATAAGGATAGAGGGAGATCTAGCGATGGTGGGTGTTAAAAATTGAGAGAGAGTGTGAAAGATCTACCATTATGGATGTCGAACATTAAAAGGGAGAAGGTCAGATGACAACGACGATTATGATTGTCTAGCGATGGAGGTTGTCCAACGATGGTGTAGAAGGTGGCCTTGTGATATTGCAATTAGGATGTACTAATGGGTGGAACAATAAGGTCAACGGAAGAGATAGCAGACGTCGGTTGGTCGACAGATGTCACACCCTCAAAATCCACTTGCGGAGTTTTACCGTGAGGCGTGTGAACAAACCAGGATCACAGTCAACAGTTACTTAGAACGACTCTATATGCCATAATTTAAATAAAATCAACCAAAGTACAAACTTTAAACTGTGCGGAAGCGTTTTGAAAACAACCCAAAGAAATAAAAGTATAACTATGGCAAAACATGTGCCAACCCAAAAGAGTAACCAATAATCATTAAAATGCTAAAAATGTCTTGAAGACCGAGTCTTAGAATGCAAGTGAACCATGCAGTGCTCCTATGGCAAGCAAGCTAATGACCTAAGAATAGCATACTAAAATGTCAACACAATGGTTGGTGAGTTCAAGAGATATTCAAACATAAACAGTTTAATAATAGGGATATAAAAGTAGTGCATTGTAACAGATAGCTAGTCCATTAACAATAAATATTATTTCATAGTGATTTCGCAATTGAAGTTGGCTGTGTTACGTTGTTGCCTCCTGTCACGACTTAACAGGTCGTGACAATGTTTATTAGGACAAATTGCACCCGTTGACCTCGAGTCACACAGGTGGGGCTCGTCAGACCCAGTAGTACTACCCAAATTTCCCCGCTATTCAATATTAACAATTCGAAAATGTGAGGACTTTTCCATGATATCAACACTATATAATATTATACACAACTTGAATATATAAAGCGTTTGTGATTTTCCAGTATGCTATCTCCCCCAAAAGAGATTAAATAAAGAGTGGGGCATGAACTCACCTGATATGCGTATAGATACTTAGAGTTTGACTTGTCAAACAGAATAGACAGACAACCTTCAAAGGTTACCTAGATCATATAAGTACATGAGTACATGTAATCAAAGAACATGTGAAACCCTAAGTACACTACAACCAAGGACTCAAGATTTCAAACAAAACAAACAGGTTTGACCTAGTTGACCCGTTTGACCCGTTGGTGACTTCATGTGTTGTAAAACCATTCGAGCAATTCAAACACATATATCATACATAGTTAACATTCAAATGGATCATATGTATGCTATACTATCCAGGTGTATCACTCAGATCATCATACAACCAAGTATCATACAAGTCATGCGAATCTAGAATATTAACATGTCTACTAGTTATAACATAACTAACATGCCACACAAAGATCAAATCACGCACCACATGCCATGTGAAGCCACTCACGACTTCACATCCTAAACCCTGCCAATCCTACTAAGTAGGGGCCATAGATTCGCATGCGTGTATGATGATCACAATCATATTCATTACATCCAGCATACACCACAATAATCAATTTCCAGTCCCAAACATGATGTCCTACTACTAATCAACATCCAAATCATACATGATCATAAATGTCCAAATATCATTCATGATTACCCCAGCATCACATACAACCAAATTACCATGTTCTACCACATTAGAATTCATCCATGATCATACTAACATGCTGCTAACATCCCAAACATGTTCAAACTATCATTTTTCAGACTTTATGCAATTAGAGTTTCCCTTTTAGAAAGTACATACCAACATCTATCAACCACCCAATGTATTCATGAATTCATCATAATTATACCATCTCAAGCTCATAACAATGTCTAGACATGATCAACAATACCTAATCACCATAATCTAACAATCTTCATGAACAAAAGTTTCTACTTTTGGCAAGCTATGAACAACAACATCCATTCAAAGATTTCTAGCATTCATAACAACAATCTAGCATCTAATCATCATCATGAACACATCAATAACATCAATCCATCACTAGATCATCATGTCATGAAAATAAAGTTACTATTATTAGTAACCTATGAACACCAACTTCAATTCATCAATTTCTTGCAAAATCAATGTAACCTAGCATTCATACAACCTATTAATCATCAACATTCATCAAACAATCACCGTTCATCCATAATCCTACCATTTTTGAATTAGGGTTTGCCTATAATCAAAGTTCATGATCAATCCACTAAAAACATACAATTCATACATAATCGACGTTAACAACATGTAATCAATCCAACTAACATACTAACACCAACAACTAACATCAATTTCGACTCCATGAAGACCCAAAGTCGCATTAGGGTTCGGCCCTCAACAAAAACCCACAAAACCATGAAAAATCTAACCTTTAAACGTGTTATAGCTTGTAATTGATGATTCCAACAAGTTGTATGCCTTGAAATCGATCCAATTTCGAGTTCTCTTGCTTGTTCTTGGCTGATTTCGCAAAGGAGAGGGGTGTGTGTGGGTGTTTGCGGCCTATGGGGGGTGGGGATTAGGGTTAGTGTGTTTTGTTTAATTTTAATTTACATATTTACCCTTTTTGTTGATACATGTATGTCCCTAGATCATGATATGAAATGTAATAGATCTTGTTTATCTGATTTGGATGTAATTTGATATGATTAATGAAATGATATGGATTGTTTGTGATTTGTAATGTCTAATATTTCATTAATGAGTCAATATTGAATTGGTTAATTAGATTAGTGATTGTTTGAATGGTTACAAATAATGTTTATTAATCAATACATTCAAACTTAACATAATGAAGTTCTCATGTGAATGGCCCATGCGAATGGACCACACGCATGAATAACTTCATACGATTGACTCAGTCGCACGACTGAACCAGGAGACTGGATCAGTCGTATGATTGACACATAAGATTGGCTCAGTCGCACGACTGAACACTCAGTCGTGCGGATGAATCAACCGTATGGTTCAATCGCACGACTGAATCATACTAATGGTTCAGTCGCACGAATGAACAATACTAACCTATAAATACAACCCAATTCGTGGAAAAACTAGGGAATTCATTCAATTACGACTCCAGACGTACCCTAGCCGTCCAGAAGCCTCCCAATTTGTTCTCCAAGTTCATAGAACACATTAGATCGATTCCCAATCGATTTCTAACGTTAGTTTCAGTTCGTTATTGATTCTTCGTGTGTTCTCACTGATTGGATCGCAATCAAATAGGATTCCGCACTATTTGATCTGGTTTACACGCTAATCACTAGGTATTTCGTTCAAATACCAGGTCCCAACAATTGGTATTAGAGCATTGCCTCTTGATTACGTGTGATTCAATCAAGATTGAAAAAAAGTTTGTGTTTTTGCACTAAAAACGCAATCTTTTGTGTCAAAAGTGATCTTGGACGTTCCCTGCTCATCAAAGTTTGGTTTCTATGGACTTTGGCGATCAGACCTTGCGAAATTTCGAATTTTTACGGCTAAAACACGTCTAACCTAGAAATTTTCGCATTACAGCAGCTTCAGTTGCATGAGTGAGCCATTCCCACGACTGGACCTCATTCGCATTGCTTAGACGCACGATTGGACCTAGTCGCAACTCCATTCGTACAATTGAACCATTCGTTCGCAATGTTCATACGCATCAGCTTCCTTCGCACGACTGAACCGATCGCTTAGTTCAGCCGCACGATTGAACCAATCGCATAGTTCATTCGCACGGATAGCCTAATCGCATCCTTCAGTCACACCAGTTGACAGTTTGTTTTAGTAGACTTAAAGTTATTCGCCATAGAAGATCAAATGTCAGCATTTACTGCTGGGAAGGACTCTAGGATCCAGAACCTGTTGTTACTTGATAATGAGGTGGGTAATCATAATAAACCACCAAAGCTCTTAACGTTAGATGAGTTTCCCCACTGGAAACAACGTTTTGAGATCTACCTCAATGGAGTGGATCCGAATCTGTGGGAAGCTATCGAGAGTGGGTATAGTACGCCGGTGGGAGCCGATGGAGTAAAGCTAACCTTAGGAGGGATGACAGACGCGTAGAAAGTTAAATATAATGCAGAGAAGAGGGTTTATGTATTGATTACACAGTATATCCCTAAAGACATTTTCCACCAGTACTTAGAGAATAAGCAGTCCAAGAAACTATGGGATGAGCTGGAAAAGAGGTACGACAGGAATGCTTCGTTGAAGGCAATCAAAGCTAAGGAGTTAAAGAAGGAATTCGATAACTTCTCATCGATGGGAAACGAGAGTTTGGACGATGTTATAGATAGATTCTACCATCTGATGAGTGAACTGCATACACATGGGGTGGCTACTACCATGGAAGAGAAAGTTACTAACTTTGCAGACGGATTGCCGGAAAAGTGGGCTTCATTCGTGTCTAACCTGAGACAGAATGGAATGCTGGCAAAGCTGGATATAAATGACTTCATTCTAAAGCTGCGAGAAGAAGCTCTTAGGATGAAGTACAGAGCTCAGAAGTCTTCGTATACTCAGAATTCAGCTTTGTACAATGCCACGCCTCAAGCTAAGACATCTGGAGCACCACTCCAGACTGCATTTGTGTCTAGCTCATCAGGTCCTTCACATGCTTCTCCTTTAGGATCAGACACGTCGGGGTCTTCTTGTACCCATCATATTGGATCTAAAACAAATGCTACTAGACTGAAGACCGAGAACCTCGGTAATGTGACTGTAGAAGTAGCTCGAGAACACATGGATCTTTTGGCTGCAGTGGTTCATTCTTATGATGGACTTGTTGCTGGGAAGATTGGAAACTACCATCTGGCAGACGAGGACTATGAGCAGGTGGACGAAATGGAGCTTGAGAGAATGGACATAATGTGGGCCTTAACTAGTGCTGTCCGGAGGGCGAAGAAGTTGTGAAAAAGACCGGACAGAACTTGGTAGCTACTAAGGATACCACATTTGGCTTTGACAAGAGCAAAGTGACCTGCTTTAACTGTGGAGAGAAGGGGCACTTCAAGAGAGAATGTTTTAAGCCAAAGAAGACGGGTAACGGGAACCCATTCTCGTCCTTCACTCGTCAAGACAAGCAAGCTACTAGTTCTACTTCATCAAGCAAGGATCCAAAGCCTTGACTGCTCATGATGATGAAGGAAGGACTGGAGCTTTAGGTTTGTTTCTCCAGGGGAATCAAACATTGCAAGTGTAGAAGACATTGATGATGATTCCGCGAGTGAAGGAGATCTACCAGTTGAGATAGCGATGTCAAATATTGAAGAGACAACTGCAACTGAGGTCAGCTACAAGCCTAAAGAGGAGACTACCACAGCAAAGACAGAAAAGACAAAATCACCAGGACCAGAGACATCTGATGCTGCGTTGATGGTTAACTCTTCTGAACCAACTCAGGTAAGTACCACTGACCAAATGTTTGATAATCATGCTTGTTCTAATTGTAATATGTTTAGAAATAGCATAGATGAGAAATTTGCTAGGTTATTAGATCATAATGATAACTTAGTAAAAGATTTGCAACTGTGCACTGAGGCTAATAGAGTATTAAAACAAAATGAGCATAGTTACAAAGAAAAGATAGACCTTTTGACTAAACAACTTAGGGAAACCAAAGTAGTTGCATTTAACCAAGCTAATGACATTAGGTACTATCTAAACTCCCTAGAAGACACTAAAAAGCAAAAGGCAGTTCTAGAAGTAGAAGTAAACTCATTAAAACAAAACTGCACAGTTGGACAAGTTCATCACATAGTCCAACACTTAGTGAGAGAAAGAAACAACAGGGAGGGTTTGGGTTACAAAGTGGTTCCACCACCACCTGAGACCTTGATGAACACTAAGAGTAGACCAGTAAATAATAACCCCATCAAGGATCATGTGGTGTCTACTCCTCTTGTTAGTGATCCAGATTCCTCATGTTCATCTATTGAATCTGGAAACAAACAAAAGGAGGCCACTTCAAAGGCAAAGGGTAAATTGCCTTGTGTTAATCTGGAAAAAGAATTTGAAAAGGTTAACTTAAAGTCAGGGTCAAACAGAGTCAAATCAGAACCTAAAAAGACTTCTAATGTTAATCTTTCACATGTTTTAAGTCAAAAACCAGTTAACCAAAAGGAAAAAGATGTTAAACATGTTAAAACAGTTAACTTTGTTAAACAAGAGAAAACATCAAAAGAACCAGAGTCAAAACCTAAAGTGAGTGATGTTACTAGAGTGTCACACATCTCCACAAAGAAAGTTTAATCATAAAGTTGATAGCAGGTCGTGCTACAACTGTGGAGAATGTGGACACATTGCTTCCTATTGTCCTTATTATCAGACACCTAGGAAGAAGATTGAACTTCAGGACTCAAAACCTAGGTCTTCTAAGAGGAGTTCTTTAACTCCACCTAGAAGAACTAGTGAACATAAAGTTCAACCCGTTAGCCAGTCGAATGTTTATCACAAACAGGCATTGCACAAATCTGGATTATGGAAAGAAAAGTCATCCTTGTGTCTGGTAATGATGACAAGAAGGAACCTGAGCTACCCTCACTCTCTAAGGGTCAATGGGTGGAATTCATGATGTGTGATGCCTGGGAAACCCAAGCCAGTAAAGGCTTGGGTTCCTAACCTAAACTAACGGTTTTACTGGATGTGCAGGGTGTTCACTACAGTGCTAAAAACCAACACGTGGATTGTAGACAGCGGAGCATCCAGGCACATGACAGGAAACAGGGCTCTTTTATCAAACATAAGGCAAATAAAAGGAGGGAATGTTTCGTTTGCGGAAACAAGGGAGGCTATATCACAGCTCAGGGAGAAGTGGAAATCAGAAAGTTAAGTTTGATAGGGTGAACTACGTCAGCAACTTCAAAACAACTTACTTTCTTTCCCAAATCTGTGATAAAGGTTTTAAAGTCATATTCGACAACAAGAAGTGTTATGTCCTAAATAAAGATTATGTGATTCCGGAGGACCAAGTGCTGATGACAGCTTCAAGATATAAAGACCTTTATGTTTTGGATCTCTCAACAACTTCTACAACGGATCATGAAGTTCAGTGCTTTCTATCAAAAGCCACTGAGAAGGACTCCATCTCCTGGCATAGGAGATGGGTCACATCAATCAACGGAAGATGAATCACTTGATCCAGAAGGATCTTGTGAGAGGAGTTAATGTCAAGAATTCCACTTCCTGATTTTTGCGTAGCTTGCAAGAAAGGCAAACAGCGAAGAAGTCTCATAAGGAAAGAAAGTTCATTCAATAGAACTTCCTCTTGAATTCTTCACATGGATCTGTTTGGTCCAGTCAGTACAAAGAGCATAGCAGGCGACTTGTAGTTTTGTGGTTACTGATGACTACTCAAGGTTCTCTTGGGTAATGTTTCTGAAGTTCAAATCAGAAACATTTGAGTCATTCAGGAGTTAGTAACCACACTGGAATCTCTCTACAAGCTGAAGGTTAGACAAGTATGCTCAGACAATGGGACGGAATTCAAGAACCAATGGATGGAGGCTTACTGCAAGGAAAAAGGAATTGTACATCAATTCACTTCTGCCTACTCGCCTAAGATGAATGGCATTGCTGAGAGAAAGAACAGAAGCTTGATAGAGACTGCACGGACTATGCTGGCAGACTCGAAACTGCCTATCCAATTTTGGAATGACGCAGTTGCTAATGCATGTTATACACTGAATCGAGCTTGAGTGTCAAGCACCATAGAAAGACATGTTACGAGCTACTACAAAGACGCAAACGAATTTGGAGTATCTCGAACCATTTGGCGCGCCGTGCACACTTCTGAAGAAAACACAAGAAGGTAAATTCAGCGAGAAGGTGGATGAAGGAATCTTCTAGGATACAACATACCGAACAAGAGGGTTTACAACAAATCAACGGGTCTAGTAGAAGTGTGGTGTAATGTTGACGTTCAGAGATATACCACACATCTACTGGCAAAGGACCCGCCTACTTTTTCGACTATGATGGATTCTTCAAGTCCTTCAACATCTTTCTCTCCCCTCGGATGAAAGTTACTACACGAATGATGTATGATATCTTGAATACACCAACATCTAGCTCACAGGAGAATCATCTACTCAGTCAGGGGGAGTAGTCGACGACAGGACTCCTCCTCTGAAGATGAAGCTGAAGAAGATGACCAGAACAATTAGGAGGAACAGGTTCCAGTTCCTGAAAGTCCACAAGTATCTACCAGTGATGCACCTTCGACTTCGGAGCCTCAAACTCCACTACCTCAGATGCAAAACCAAATGTTCATAATCTTGGCTCTGAGGTAGCTGTTCCTACTACTCCAGGATCACGTCTAAACTCTATCATCCCTTGGATATGTCATTGGGGATGTCAAATCAGGAGTACAAAACTGAAATCAACTGTACTCAGCTGATTATGCCTCTGTTATGGAAAAGGGTTACATTCATGATGGTGCTTATCGATGTTTTGTCTGCAGTTTGAGCCAAAATACGTAAGTGATGCATAAAACGATGAGGCATGGGTGAGTGCCATGCAAGAAGAACTTCTTCAATCGAGAAGTTAGGAGTATGGACTCTGGTAGATAGACCTAAAGGTGCTAAAGTCATTGGCACCAAATGGGTCTTGAAATGCAAGAAGGATGACCAAGGGGTCATTATCAGGAACAAGGCTCGACTGGTTGTTCAGGGATTTCGCCAAGTCGAGGGATTGACTACAATGAAGTGTTTGCACCAGTGGCAAGGATGGAAGCCATCGTATCCTCCTTGCCTATGCATCGTATGAAGATTAAAGTCTATCAATTAGATGTGAAGAGTGCATTCCTTCATGGGGAAATTCGAGAGACAGTGTATGTCAGTCAACCTGAGGGATTTGAAGATCCTATCATCGGGACAGAGTTTACAAACTCGACAAGGCCTTATAACGGGCTGCATCAAGCTCCTAGGGCTGGTATGAGAAACTCTAACTCATCTTGTGAAACACGGCTTTCGCAGGGGAGTTATTGATTGCACACTGTTCATCAAAGAAAAAGATGGAGACCTACTGCTAGTACAAATCTATGTCGATGACATAATCTCGGTTCAAAGAACGAAGAATTATGCAAAGAGTTGAAGCAGTTATGAAGAAAGAATTGAGATGAGTGCTATGGGGGAGATGAAGTCTTTCTCGGGTTACAGGTGGATCAGACTCCAAATGGGATATTTCTACATCAGACCAAGTATGTAGGAGACATTCTCAGTCGTTTTGACATGGAGAATGCTTCTGTGCTGGGACTCCACTTGCTACGAATCAAATATAGCACCTGATGAAAATGGAGATCTTGTAGATGCCACAATGTAACGAGGAATGATTGGATCCCTCATGTCTTACTGCCTCAAGACCTGATATCATGTATGCTACATGTTTATGTTCTAGATATCAGGCTAAGCCTAAGGTCAACCATCTGATTGGGGTGAAAAGGATATTTCATTATCTGAAGGGTAACACACACTTGGGTTGTGGTATCCTCATGATGATGACTTTGAGCTCACGGCGTATAGTGACTCGGATTACGGGGGCTGCAAGATGAATTACAAGTCTACATCAGTAGGGTGTCAATTCTTTGGGAGAAGATTAGTTACTGGCAGTGTAGGAAGCAGACACAGTTGCATTGTCAACCTGTGAAGCCGAATACGTTGCTGCTGCAAGTTGCTGTTCACAAATCATCTGGATTCAACAGCAAATGCAGGATTACGGTTTAAAGTTTTCTTCTACTCCTATTTTTGTTGATAAATCTGCAATTGCAGTAACTAAAAATCCGGTCCAACATCCAAAGACCAAACATATCGGTATTAAATACCACTTCATAAGAGATTGTTTTGAAAAGAACTTAATTGATGTGGTAAAAATTAATACTGATTTCAAACACGCTGACCTCTATACTAAAGCCTTTGATAACCACGTTTTCAATTTTCTAGAGGTCAACGGCGTTAAAAAGAAAAGTGATGTTATTCTGATGATGATCATGTGTCGTCCGATGTAGTTTAGTTAATTTTCTTTTTTATTCTTTATTTTATTTATTTATTTATTTTAGTCTGTTTAAATTAAACTCATGTTATTTTGCTGTTTATTAAAATCCTAAAATAATTAAACCAGTTATGATTTTAGTATTTTAGGGGGAGATAAGTCAGCAAGTAACATTAAAAAAAATGAGGAGAGAAGGAGTGGAAAGTTGATATAAGATAGATCGTATCTGTGATACCAATTCAAACCCTTGGAATATGATAGTACACAGGAACAATCAAGAGGGACTTTAAATTTAATTAGAAAAGATGCAAAATTCAAAGTATTAGTCTGTGTAGTCTAAGCAATATAAAAGGAAGATGATAGAAAAACTGGTAACTCCTAAGGTAACACACGAGAGTAGACTAGAGGTTGCTAGACCACAATTGATATGTCGGTAGATTACACAATAGATGATTAGACCTGACTCGTGATCTCAGATCAAACTAAGTTGTTCAACTGACTGTGGGCTTCCATCTTATCACTGGTTAACACAATCAACAATATTCCAATAAGGGGTAATGAGCATGTAAACGCCACAAATGTGTGCGGATGACCATAAATAGAGCAAAGCACGAAAAAATAAAAGAAAAATGCTATCAAGCTAATGACTTATGTTGTTGGTGCATTTTGTGCAAAATAAAATTAAGCTACTCTAATAAGGAGATAGGTTGTGTGCCTCTCTGCTATGTGATGGCACTGACCTGAGGATAAGCATAACCTAGATATTCTAGAATTCATTGTTGTTTGCCGCCTCTCTGCTGTGCGATGGCACTGACCTGAGGATTGGCTTCTCTTTAAAAGCTCTAAGAATAGTCTCTTCTTGTAAAAAAATACCCGTAGAACGCTCAAAAGCTCCTGAGGAATGTTGATTACCATATAATGTGGGATCCACAAATGTTAGTTAAAATAATTAAACCTAAATCTATCACCAGTCTGTGTCAAAAGTCTGTGTATGGATTTAAGAGGACAAACATATTGACAATCATTGTGGCTGCAATTCTTGAAAGTTCAAATCAATGTGGTAATCTAATAGCTCCAGTATGATTTCCTAATAGTTGCTAACGACTCTGGATGAAAACCAAGAATAGAGCATCAAAAGATTTTGAATGGGACCAGGTATGGTCGATCTAAGTTGAAGCTGCCTATTCCGGAACCAAATCCCGTAGATTTCCATCTTAGGATTTATCTCTCACAAAAAGCCAAAAACAAGTTTTATTTTTTGTACGTTAGTTTAGTTTTTTTTCTAATTCACTTAGTCTTTTAGTTTTGTTTGTTTGCCGGACTACATCATGAAATCGTAAGGGGTCAACTCACTAAAAGGGTCATGTCTGAGATGACCACATGTGTTTTCAAAGTTTAAACAGTCACGTCTGAGGTGACAAAGTGTTTAAAAGAGTCACGTCTGAGGTGATAAATTGTTTAAAAGGATCACGTCTGAGATGATCAAAGCTCATAATGTTAATTTCAAAAGTTTAAAGGGTCTTAAAAGTAAAATGTTCAAAATGGCAGAAAATTTATTAAGTGTGACCCATCGCACATTGGACCATGAGTATGGACCAACCATGCGAATGGCTCCCATTCGCACGACTGGACATGAGATTGAGCCATTCATCCGAATGGCTTATCAGAATGTTCCATTCGACCGAATGGAAGGGGAGAATGAATCAGTCGACCGACTGAGACTCAGTCGGTTAACTGAAGGTGCGAATGAAAGGGCACGATTGAGTCAGTCACCGACTGAACCTCAATCGGTCAACTGCATGCGACTGACGGGCCATCGCACGATTGAGACTCAGTCGCCCGAATGAACTGAGCTAATGAGGCCAGTCGGCCGATTGAGCTCAGTTCAGTATTTAAAGGCCACAGTCGATTGCATTTTACTCATCACTCCCAATTGCTCCCAAATCGCATTTCGTTCCCGTTACTCTGCCAAAATTTCTCTAGACCTTGTTTTCATATTGCTGTTGATCTTCTGATGTTTGTTAACGTATATACAGGTAGATGGCATTGATATCGCACCGAAAACAGAAGGAATGGAATCCTAATTTGGTGATATTCGAATGAAAACGAAATGGACTATAAATGACCTAATAACCAACCTAAACTATGCAAAATGTTAAAATTAAATTTAATAGGTTATTAGTGACTAAATGGCGAGTCTATTGAACCGGTAACCCCATGTTAAATCACTTGTTTTGGTCAAGATTCGAACAACAGGCGACTGAACAGTGGACAGGCGACTGGTCGTCCAGATGAACTCTAATCGCACGATTGAAACTTGCGATTGGATCAATCGGCCGAATGAACATGCGAATGAGCTCAGTCGGCCGACTAACCAATCGCAGACTCAGTCAGCAGATTGAACTCAGTCGCATGTCTCATTCACCCGAACGAGCTCAGTGCATGAAAGAACAACCGACTGACTTCAGTCGCATGATTCATTCGCACGAATGATTAGAATGAATTTAAACATTACACTTAGAACTGAATTTTGATGTATTATGTACTAATGGTTCTGTGTCTTGTGTTTCAGGAAAATGGCTGATAGATGTCCATTAATCCAAAGCACAACATATGTGCTCACTTGGATCATACTACTCGGACGGGGCCGAGTTCACAGAGATTATAGCTTTCCTTAGACGTTCCCGGATACATAAGGCTATATCTACACCTTGCACGCCCTACAGGTCATTACACCAGGCATTCTGGGAGAATGCCTCAGTTGATCGCTCTCGTGAGCCATACAGTATACGGAGCTCTATTCTGGGTCATGATATCGAGGTTACTACTGCTGATATCCAGAGAGTTCTTGAGTTTGGGGACGATACGAATCACCCCACACCATTACATCCACTGACTGTGAGAGGCTGCTTCCTCAGGATCAAGTACGCTGGGGACATAACTCGGGTGTGCTCAACAAGAGCAACCTATGCCCCCAGTACAAGTACTTGGCGCATGTGATCCTAAAGTGCATTGCTTCGAGGAGGGTGGGTTCGATGATCTATCAGACCAGATTCAGAATGCCTACGTGGCACTGGTGCTGAACCACCTTTCATCTTTTCGAGTATGATCTTCTCTTATTTGGTGGAGAACCTGGAGGCAAAGGGGAAGGAAGGATTTTGTATGTACCCCGGGTTTCTACAGCTGATCTTCAACGAGAAGCTGCCACTTCTTCCCAAGGAGAGTCATGATGCAGTTGCTTTGGAGATTATGTATGACACGACCTTGGGTCGGATGAGGGTGTATAGGGGCAAGCAAGTGAAGCCCCAGGTGAAGAGGTTGATTGGCCATTTGGCCAACGAGAGATATGTGGCGCCGGGAGATGCAAATGGCGTCATGATGATAGTGATTTTGATGACGAGAGGCTACTGCTCCCAGAGCATGACTCTGATGATGATGACAGTGGGGACGCTGGGGATGATATGCCTACTCCACCAAGAGGCTCAGTTTCTGATGTTATACCTCCGGTGTCCGCCCCAGCTGGAGACATAGCCGAGTCTGCTGGTTCCATCAGGATTTGTTCCTGTTGAGAAGAAGAGGAGTCGGAAGAGGAGCCCTTGACACGTACTGTGGGAAGCAAGGTTTTTCCCATAGAACATTGGCTAAGGGCGGTTGGTGAACACCCAAGAGACTCAGAGAGACAACCACTGATCCAGTTATGCACCGGAGTCAGCTAGCAGGGTTGTAGGGGGAGCATCCACCTCAACGGGAACGAGGAGGAAAAGGATGGCTCAGCCCCATGGTCAGAAGAAGAAGAAAAGACGACTCACCTTCGTTACCACCACAGCCACCACATCTGCCACCACCACTACCACTTCCACAGCCACACCATCCACCACCACAGCCCCCACCCCACCAAGCCCCCACCCCCACACTACTACTACCCCACCACACCTCCCACCACTGTACAGATTCCATCTACCACCATATCTTTCACTCCCACATCCCTTCCACTATTTCACAGACCCATCTTCACTACAGCCACCACCACCACCACTACCCACCAAGCTGGATCCTCACCCATCCATCTCATACTTATGGATCACCTCTACCTCCAATGGGGTAGAGGAACAGCTGTCTGCACTCAACAGGATGTGATGCGCCTATTAGCTGCAGATGAGGAGAAGGCGGCTTAGATCCGCCAGCTTGCTGATCTTACTGCTGCTCAGTCTCACCAGATAGAAGAGCAGGCTCGAGTGATAAGAGCGGCCCACAGATGGTTGCTCAGAGCCATGAGATAGCCCAACTCCAAGCACATAGTGTCACATCAAACAAGAAGATAGAGGAGTTGGAGGAGGCGAAGAAGACGATCATGTTAAAGCTAAAGGATCTAAGGAGAGCCCTTGAAGATCAAAGAGGGAGACGGAGATGATGAAGATGATGATGAGGATGATGAGGATGAGACAGAGGAGGATGAGGGACAGAAGAAGAAAGGACAAAGGAAGGATGATGATGATGATACAGCAGGAGGAGATGCAGCTGCATCGGCCTCTGCTTCAGGTCAAGAGAGGATGTCCAAGAACAGACAAGACCAACCAGCTTCTTCCTCTGCTCCACCAAGTGACGAGACGATGATACAGACAAAAGTAAAGATTAGATGTTTATGTATTTAATTACTTTTGTATTTGAATCATGTATTGAACCTATGTATTCAATGTTTAAATTAATTTTAATGCATTTCTGTTTTGATTTACTAATGGTTGATATGTTGAATGTGTAAATCAAACAGATCCAAATTACCAAAGGGATGAGTTTGATGTTGCTCCCCTTCAGCAGGTCAAGACTCAGCTAACAATGATTCTTGATCTGCAAGGGATCGTAAGGAGGTCGGTGAGTTATACCCCTGAAGAAGGGGAAATAATTCACGACCTATCAAACGAGCAACTCACAGAGATCTTCAAGCTCGATCCAGATGAGATAGTGAAGGATGCTCCGACATTGACTCGACCAGTGACGAAGAGCTCAACGATGTTGATGAAATCGAGATTGAAGATATCACTGCTGAGCACTACCCTTAGTACGCTGACAATGAGGGAAATGTGGTCCCTAATCTGGGTGAATCCCTCGTCAGCGATACTTTTGAGGTGTTAGACAAGATGGAGCAAGAGTCGGAGAAAGTAGAGGAAACGGCCCAAGCCTCAATGATGATGTCGATATCCGAAAGGCTGAGTGGGCTGCGTGTTTGAAGAAGTGAACCCAACGCGCTGCATCGAAACAGGATGCCTACACCAAACTCTACAGAGTCAAGAAACATCATAAGGTGACTGGCAGGATCATAGCGTGGGCGTATTTTGAGGATCTTATGTATATGCAGTTAAGAGGGAAAAGGGCATAGAGTACTTCAGATTCCACATGATCTGAAGACTCTACCAGGTTTTGAGCTCAACCAGCTGGCCAAACTAAAGCTTTTGTATGCTGACCCGAGGAAGATGTCAGGCTGGTTCGAGGCTGCCCTAAAGAAGGAGTACCACATCAGGTGGGTTAACTTTAGACCCCAACAGCCTACAAGGTATATCAGAAGGTCTGAGGTTGATACCGTTACTGGAAAGCCGAAGATAGTGTTGAAGTGGAGTCCTCCGCGCACAATGTCAAGAATCCCACTCAGGGAAATGCCACAGGACTTCACTCCACACTTTAAGTGGTGGTACTACGATTGGAGAACATTGAAGCGGTCATTGTCCTAAACAAAGAGGGCCAAATGGATACGATCAGGGTATTCACCCAATGTGCTTACCAACTTGTCAGCAAATGATGTCTACACGCTATACAAGTGGCCACTGTTCTATGATACGCAAGATTGTACAAGCCCTCCAGTTCCAAAATGTCATAAGACTCTGCTTCGCGTTTGAGATTCATGCGGGAGTCACAAAAGAGGACAAGTACAAGAAATATGAGGAGGTGATGCAGAAAACAAGACATTAGAGAGATCTAGGTCCAAGGGGGAGTTTGTTGATACATGTATGTCCCTAGATCATGATATGAAATGTAATAGATCTTGTTTATCTGATTTGGATGTAATTCGATATGATTAATGAAATGATATGGATTGTTTGTGATTTGTAATGTCTAATATTTCATTAATGAGTCAATATTGAATTGGTTAATTAGGTTAGTGATTGTTTGAATGGTTACACATAATGTTTATTAATTAATACATTCAAACTTAACATAATGAAGTTCTCATGCGAATGGCCCATGCGAATGGACCACACACATGAATAACTTCATACGATTGACTCAGTCGTACGACTGAACCAGGAGACTGGATCAGTCGTATGATTGACAAATAAGATTGGCTCAGTCGCACGACTGAACACTCAGTCGTGCGGATGAATCAACCGTATGGTTCAGTCGCACGACTGAATCATACTAATGGTTCAGTCGCACGAATGAAAAATACTAACCTATAAATACAACCCAATTCGTGGAAAAACTAGGGAGTTCATTCAATTACGACTCCAGACGTACCCTAGCCGTCCAGAAGCCTCCCAATTCATTCTCCAAGTTCATAGAACACATTAGATCGATTCCCAATTGATTTCTAACATTAGTTTCAGTTCGTTATTGATTCTTCGTGTGTTCTCACTAATTGGATCGCCAATCAAATAGGATTCCGCACTATTTGATCTGGTTTACACGCTAATTACTAGGTATTTCGTTCAAATACCAGGTCCTAACACTTTTAACCCTTGTAATTTGTATTTTATAAAAACTTGGCTTTAAACTCTTTGTAAGGTGTTTTTAACTTAATAATATAAAGATATAAACTAATGAAAATCATTATATATTGTATCTTTATAAAAACACAAGACATACGAATAAATAGGCACGTTTCCGCGTTACGCGATTTATTTTCTAATTAACATTTTAAAAACATGCAAACACATAAACATAACACAATAATCACATAAACAGTTAGATTCTCATTAATTTAACATTATTCATTATTGTTAGGTTACCAACGTTAAACGACAACTAGTGTGTGTTCACGACACGTGTATGCAAGACTTAACGAAACTAACGGAGTTTGGTAACAGAAATTTACCGGATGTCACATTATCCCCATGTTGAAAGAATTTTCGTCCTGAAAATTGTGTTACATGGTGAGAATGTCACTGGTCCACTACATTGGCACACAGAAATCGAAATCGAGTGAGTTTTGGATGAGTTGTCACATCATCCCCATGTTGAAAGAAATTTCGTCCCGAAATTTAAATCAATACCTTCGTCTGCTGGCATCGTCCTTTCGAATAGTTGAGGGTACTTAAGCTTCATTTGATCTTCTTGTTCCCATGTGAATTCCGATCCACGTCGTGAATTCCAACGGATTTTAACAATAGGTATCTTGCTTTGCTTAAGTGTTTTCACCTCACGGTCCATCACCTCGACTGGTTCTTCAATAAAACACAATTGTTCATCCACTTGAATTTCTTCTAGTGGTACGATCATTGTTTCATCAGTTATGCACTTCTTCAGGTTTGACACGTGAAACACATCATGGATTCCACTTAGCGAATCAGGTAGGGCTAGTCGATAGGCCACTAGACCTATTCTTTCCACTATTTCAAATGGTCCAACATACCTCGGATTTAGTTTCCCTCGTTTACCAAACCGAACTATGCCTTTCCATGGTGAGACTTTCAACAAAACCTTGTCATCAACCTGAAACTCTAAAGGTTTCCGTCTCTTGTCAGCATAACTCTTTTGTCTGTCTCGCGCTGCAGCCATACGGTTCTGTATCTGTACAATCTTCTCAGTTGTCTCATGAATTAACTCGGGACCTGTTAGCTGACTATCACCAATTTCTGCCCACCAAACTGGTGATCGATATTTTCTCCCATACAGCGCTCGAAAGGTGCTGGCTGTATACTAGTATAGAACTGCTGTTATAAGAAAACTCCACCAATGGCAGGTGAATTTTCCAGTTATTCCCGAAGTCAATCACACAAGCACGTAGCATATCCTCCAACGTCTGTATGGTACGCTCACTTTGGCCATCCGTCTGTGGATGATATGCAGTACTCATATCTAACCGTGTACCCAACGATTTCTACAATGATTGCCAGAAATGTGACGTGAAACGAGTGTCACGATCGGAATAATTGAGATCGGTACACCGTGTCTCGAAACGATCTATTTAAGGTACAGTCGAGTTAATTTCTCCATCTTGTCAGTTTCCTTAATTGCAAGGAAGTGAGCAGACTTTGTCAATCGATCTACAATAACCCATATCGTGTCACAACCAGTACTAGTCCGGGGTAGCTTAGTAATAAAATCCATGGAGATCTGTTCCCATTTCCACATTGGTATCCCAGGTTGTTGTAATAGTCCGGACGGTTTTTGATATTCCACTTTTACTTTCGAGCAGGTCAAACACTTGCTCACATACGTAGCTACATCCGCTTTCATGTTAGGCCACTAATAGTGCACCTTTAGGTCATGATACATCTTGTCGGATCCAAGATGTATAGAATACTTAGATTTGTGTGCCTTGCTTATAACTAAATCTCTTAGATTTCCATAAACAGGCACCCAAAGTCTATCCATAAAATACCGAATTCCATCCTCTTTCACCACAAGCTGTTTATCCATTCCCCTTAATGACTCAGAACCATATTTTGCTTTTAAAGCTTCTATCTATGCCTCCTTAACTTGTTCGGGCAGTTGGGTACTGATAGTAAGCTGTAAAGCTCGCACCCGTTAGGGTTTAGCTGTTTCCTTCCTGCTTAGGGCATCGGCAACTACGTTCGCCTTTCCCGGATGGTACTTAATAGCGCAATCATAATCGTTTAGTAGTTCCACCCAACGTCGCTGCCTCATATTCAACTCTTTTTGCTCGAAGATATGTTGAAGACTCTTGTGATCGGTGTAGATAGTGCACTTGGTACCGTACAAGTAATGTCTCCAGATCTTTAAGGCAAAAACCACTACACCTAATTCTAAGTCATGGGTGGTATAGTTCTTCTCATGAACCTTTAGTTGTCTCAAGGCATAGGCTATCACCTTATCTCGTTGCATCAAGACACAACCCAATCCTTGAATGGATGCATCGCAATACACCACAAAGTCATCCGTTCCCTCTGGTAATGCTAATATAGGGGCAGTACAGGGTTTTTGTTTTAATAATGGAAAGCTGATTCTTGACTCTCGCTCCATTTGTATGTCGTTCCTTTGTGGGTCAAGGCAGTGAGAGGTTGTGCGATCTTAGAAAATCCTTCTATGAATCATCGGTAATATTCAGCTAATCCCAGAAATTGTCTTATCTCGCTCAGCGTTTTGGATGTAGTCCAATTCTTATCGCCTCAATTTTGGCAGGATCGACATGTATCCCCTTCTCATTAACAATATGACCTAGGAATTGCACTTCTCTTATCCAAAAGTCACACTTTGAGAATTTGGCATATAGCTGCTCATTTTTCAACAGTTCCAAGATCATTCGTAAGTGCTCTTCATGCTCCTCCTTGGTCCTAGAATATATCAGTATATCATCGATGAACACAATGACAAACTGATCAAGATAGGTTTGCACACGCGGTTCATGAGATCCATGAACACAGCAGGTGCATTAGTCAACCCAAAGCATGACCAGAACTCATAATGACCATAACGAGTACGAAATGCAGTCTTGGGAATGTCTTCTTCTCGAACTCTAAGTTGATGATAACCAGATCTTAAGTCAATCTTAGAATAATAGCTTGATCCTTGAAGCTGATCGAACAAGTCGTCAATACGAGGTAAAGGGTATCGGTTCTTGATTGTTACTTTGTTTAACTCTCTATAATCGATGCACATCCGGAATGTGCCATCCTTCTTCTTAACAAAGAGAACAGGAGCTCCCCAAGGTGATGTGCTAGGTCGAATAAATCCCTTATCTAAAAGCTCCTGAGTTGTGACGACAACTCCTGTAGTTCGTTCGGTGCTAATCGATAAGGTGCCCTAGCAATCGGAGCTGTGTCGGGAGTCAACTCAATCTGGAATTCCACTTGGCGGTGAGGTGGTAATCTAGGAAGATCCTCTGGAAACACCTCCGGAAAATCGCGTACTATGGGAATATCCTCCATTCTCCTTTCTTCTGCTGCTTATCGGTTACAAGTGCTAGGATAGCCACACGACCCTTTCGTAACAACTTTTGAGCTTTCATGAATGAGATGATGCCTATCACAGCAGCACTCCTATCACCTCTGACGGTAAGGATTTTATCATCAATAGGGATTCGTATGATCTTCTCGTGACATATGACTTCCGTTTGCTTGCTAGAGAGCCAATCCATGCCTATCACAACATCAAAACTCCCCAGCGTAACAGTCATAAGATCTATAGCGAAAGTATGACGAGCAAGTTCTATCTTACAGTCTTTAAGGATATGCGTTACATGGATTTGTTTACCGTCAGCTAATTCCACAGTGTATTTAGATTCTAAAGCAGAGGGTATATCACTTAAAAGACTACAAAACTTTAAGGACACAAAACTCCTATCGGCTCCAGTATCAAATAGTACCGTAGCAAAACAACCATTAACAGAGAATCTACCAGTAACAGTTGTTGGATCATTTAGAGCCTCACCTGAGCCAATGACGAAGGCTCTCCCATTGGCTCCATCTTTATTGCCGCCATTACCAGTACCATTTCCACCGTTGTTGTTATTACCGTTGTTGTTGTTGTTACCGTGATTTTGGTGTTTTGTTGTTATTGTTGTTGCTGCCATCATCGTTCCTCCTTAGTTGTGGGCAGTTTCTCCTGTAATGACCTTCTTTCCCACATTCGAAACAACCCTTGGGAGTTTCTTGAGGTTGTTGTGGCCTCCTTACCAGTTCACCACGACAATCCTTTGCAGCGTGTCCAATTTTTCCACAACGTTGACACTTGAAGCTATCACACCTTCCTACATGATGGTAATTACACCGAGTGCACTTCGAATGTCTACCACCATAACCACTGTGTCCTTGATTATTTGCAGGCATCTGGTTGAAATTACGGCTATTGTCGAACCTCCGTTGCTGCTGAGCCGGCTGTTGTTGCTGTTGAGGTTGAGGTTGACCGCTAGAAGATGATGATGCTTTGGTGTTGTTGGCATTATCCCACTTTCTTTTTTTGTCGGGCATGCTTGCCACAGCGCCCCGTTTGGGTAGACGTCCTTGCTCCACGCTTCATCATTTAGCCTGTGAGCTAGCTGGATGACTTGCTGAATTGTGGCTGGATTGGAAGTAGTTACCATACTTTGGATTTCAGGTACCAATCCCCGTATGTAATGCTCTACCCTTTTATGCACCTCATTCACCATTCCTGGACACAAAGTTGCTAATTCATGGGTTCTGGTGGTGTAAGCCTCGATTTCCAAGCCCTGCATATTCAATTGCCAGAACTCCATCTCTAACTTCTGCACTTCGTTGCGAGGACAGTACTCCTCAGTCATCATTGCTTTGAACTCATCCCATGGAAGTCCATTCGCCATCACTTGTCCTAGCATCTGGACTTGCGCTTTCCACCAAGACAGAGCAGCACCCTCTAAACTCCCAGTGGCATACTTTACTTGATCCGCAGGTGGACAATTGCATTTAGAGAAGACAGACTCAGTCTTCTCGAACCATCGCACAAGCCCTACAGCACCCTCTGTACCGCTGTAGGTGTGTGGCTTACAGTCCATAAAGGACTTGTAGGTACACACTGGTGGTCCTGTTTTAACACAACACACATTAATCAGACATCCCATACAGTTATGAAGGATATCAGATTTATCTTTCTATCATTGTTTACCTGCTGGCTGACCCACGTGGGCAGCAGCCACTGCCGCCTGAACATGCTCATTAATTAGAACAGCTAATTCTGCGGGGGTCATGTTAATAGCACCATCGCCCTGTTCTCCGGTGCCACGTCCACGTCCGCGTACACGTCCACGTCCACGTCCACGGCGTCCATTCTTTCCACTTTACATTCACAAATACAATAATGAGTAACATCAAACACATTTATCTCATTGAAGCATAGTAAACAGTAAATAACAGAAATAATGAATCATCACAACCACAACATTCATAACAAAAATAATAACCAAAGTAAATAAATTGTAAATGAGTCACAATGTATTTATCAATGTCAAATTTAAGTTTGTCGTTCGTGTGGGGAAACAACCCTTCCCACATAGGTTTCAAAAAGAAAAACACTACGTAGTCTAAGTCATATAAAGAAGTCAATCGACAACATCTGACCCATCACTGTCATCCTCCATCTCCTCCGGTTCCTCCTCTTCGGGTCCCTCCTCGGGATCCTCCTCATCCTCAAGGTCTGATGCAGGAGCAGGAGCTATAGCAATCTGAAGCGCCGCTAGTTGAGCTTCTAAAATGGCAATCCTATTATCAACTACGGTGTCCCGCTGTTCACGAGCAGTCACGCGCCCTGGAGTGCCATGAGACCATCTTGCATATGGTGACACCCGTTTAGGGTCTTCCCGTGTTGTTCCTCGAGTTCATCCAATTGATGTCTCAGTTTGTACACCTCTTGTTGCAGTGTACAGACATCACCCGTGAGCCGCCTTACTCGATGTTGCTCAGTGTCCAGTGCAGCCACTAGTGCAGCAATCAGTTGCTCGTTGGAATGCACCGTCCGTGGGAGTGAAGGCATTGGTTGGTCGGCATTGTTCCTAGTCCTGGGCCTCGGGACAGGTACGCGCTCCCTAAACATGATATGATCAACAAATCTAGGATAGAAACGCCAGTCTCGCGGAGGGTCACGCTTCATCAATGCAAAGGGTTGATCCCAGTCAATCTCCTTTCGAGGATGAGCCAGTCGGGGCCAATCGAATCCATCATCAGGTACAGGTGCGGGAGGTGGGGATTCAGATCATGAAGGTGATTCAGGTCGTTTACCCGGAGCTCTCGATGACGATGCCATGCTGCAGAGAGTGTGACGTGTATGCCAATGAGTATACAGTAGATGAGAATAAGGCATAGGTAACTAATAACTGTGTGCGGTTATAGTCTAGTGTGTATGCACCTAGTTCCCTATAACCAATGGCTCTGATACCAATCTATCACACCCTCAAAATCCACTTGCGGAGTTTTACCACGAGGCGTGTGAACAAACCAGGATCACAGTCAACAGTTACTCAGAACGACTCTATATGCCATAATTTAAATAAAATCAACCAAAGTACAAACTTTAAACTGTGCGGAAGCGTTTTGAAAACAACCCAAAGAAATAAAAGTATAACTATGGCAAATCGTGTGCCAACCCAAAAGAGTAACCAATAATCATTAAAATGCTAAAAATGTCTTGAAGACCGAGTCTTAGAATGCAAGTGAACCATGCGGTGGTCCTATGGCAAGCAAGCTAATGACCTAAGAATAGCATACTAAAATTTCAACACAATGGTTGGTGAGTTCAAGAGATATTCAAACATAAACAGTTTAATAATAGGGATATAAAAGTAGTGCATTGTAACAGATAGCTAGTCTATTAACAATAAATATTATTTCATAGTGATTTCGCAATTGAAGCTGACTGTGTTACGTTTTTGCCTCCTGTCATGACTTAACAGGTCGTGACAATGTTTATTAGGACAAATTGCACCCGGTTGACCTCGAGTCACACAGGTGGGGCTCGTCAGACCCAGTAGTACTACCCAAATTTCCCTGCTATTCAATATTAACAATTCGAAAGTGTGAGGACTTTTCCATGATATCAACACTATATAATATTATACACAACTTGAATATATAAAGCGTTTGTGATTTACCAGTATGCTATCTCCCCCAAAAGAGATTAAATAAAGAGTGGGGCATGAACTCACCTGATATGCGTATAGATACTTATAGTTTGACTTGTCAAACAGAATAGACAGACAACCTTCAGAGGTTACCTAGATCATATAAGTACATGAGTACATGTAATCAAAGAACATGTGAAACCCTAAGTACACTACACCAAGGACTCAAGATTTCAAACAAAACAGACAGGTTTGACCTAGTTGACCCGTTTGACCCATTGGTGACTTCATGTGTTGTAAAACCATTCGAGCAATTCAAACACATATATCATACATGGTTAACATTAAAATGGATCATATGTATGCTATACTATCCAGGTGTATCACTCAGATCATCATACAACCAAGTATCATACAAGTCATGCGCATCTAGAATATTAACATGTCTACTAGTTATAACATAACTAACATGCCACACAAAGATCAAATCACGCACCACATGCCATGTGAAGCCACTCACGACTTCACATCCTAAACCCTGCCAATCCTACTAAGTAGGGGCCTCAGATTCGCACGCGTGTATGATGATCACAATCATATTCATTACATCCAGCATACACCACATAATCAATTTCCAGTCCGGAACATGATGTCCTACTACTAATCAACATCCAAATCATACATGATCATAAATGTCCAAATATCATTCATGATTACCCCAACATCACATACAACCAAATTACTATGTTCTACCACATTAGAATTCATCCATGATCATACTAACATGCTCCTAACATCCCAAACATGTTCAAACTATCATTTTTCAGACTTTATGCAATTAGAGTTTCCCTTTTTAGAAAGTACATACCAACATCTATCAACCACCCAATGTATTCATGAATTCATCATAATTATACCATCTCAAGCTCATAACAATGTCTAGACATGATCAACAATACCTAATCACCATAATCTAACAATCTTCATGAACAAAATTTTCTACTTTTGGCAAGCTATGAACAACAACATCCATTCAAAGATTTCTAGCATTCATAACAACAATCTAGCATCTAATCATCATCATGAACACATCAATAACATCAATCCATCACTAGATCATCATGTCATGAAAATAAAGTTACTATTATTAGTAACCTATGAACACCAACTTCAATTCATCAATTTCTTGCAAAATCAATGTAACCTAGCATTCATACAACCTATTAATCATCAAACATTCATCAAACAATCACCATTCATCCATAATCCTACCAATTTTCGAATTAGGGTTTGCCTATAATCAAAGTTCATGATCAATCCACTAAAAACATACATTCATACATAATCGACGTTAAACAACATGTAATCAATCCAACTAACATACTAACACCAACAACTAACATCAATTTCGACTCCATGAAGACCCAAAGTTGCATTAGGGTTCGGCCCTCAACAAAACCCACAAAAACATGAAAAATCTAACCTTTAAACGTGTTATAGCTTGTAATTGATGATTCCAACAAGTTGTATGCCTTGAAATCGATCCAATTTCGAGTTCTCTTTCTTGTTCTTGGCTGATTTCGCAAAGGAGAGGGGTGTGTGTGGGTGTTTGCGGCCGATGGGGGGGGTGGGGATTAGGGTTAGTGTGTTTTGTTTAATTTTAATTTACATATTTACCCTTTTAACCCTTGTAATTTGTATTTTATAAAAACTTGACTTTAAACTCTTTGTAAGGTGTTTTTAACTTAATAATATAAAGATATAAACTAATGAAAATCATTATATATTGTATCTTTACAAAAACACAAGACATACGAATAAATAGGCACGTTTCCGTGTTACGCGATTTATTTTCTAATTAACATCTTAAAAACATGCAAACACATAAACATAACACAATAATCACATAAATAATTAGATTCTCATTAATTTAACATTATTCATTATTATTAGGTCACCAACGTTAAACGACAACTAGTGTGTGTTCACGACACGTGTATGCAAGACTTAACGGAACTAACGGAGTTTGGTAACGGAAATTTACCGGATGTCACAACAGAGATTGTGGTGGTCACCTGGTCATCGGAGATTTTGGTGATCATCTGGTCGCCTGATATGTTGGTCGTCCGGTCGCCGGATATGTTGGTGGTCGTCCGGTCACCGTATATGTTGGTGGTCGTCCGGTCGCCGGATATGTTGGTGGTCGTCCGGTCACCAGATATGTTGGTGGTCGTCCAGTCGCCGGAGATATTGGTGATCGTCCGGTCGCCAGAGATGTTGGTGGTCGTCCAGTCGCTGGAGATGGCGGTGGTCATCTGGTCGTCAAAGATGGTAAAGAGATAATGGGTTGAAGAAAAGTGGTGTGTTTGACTATTAAATAGTTTATATTTATTTATATTATGTTCTTAGATATATAATGACTAAAATACTCTGATTTAACATGCAAAACTAAAAGAGTTAGTTTCAAGGATTAAAATCGTTATAAAAATAAAATCATATGATATGATATGACAAAAGATTTTTTTAACTGAAATAATTAAATGCTCAAACTACAGGAACCAAAACCAAAATTACTCTTTAATTTCTTATTTATTCATTCATTTATTCTTGTTTGAATCTTAACCTTTAAAATTAAATAACGACCTTTGACTTTTTTATTTTTATAGATTCAACTTTTTATGCAATTTAAGGGATGGGGCCCGGCACCACTGGCAACACCGCCGCCGGTCCCCCTCACCCCAACTTTTGCTCACAACACGCACGGGTACACACTGAGCCACACCACCTCACACGCCACGTTTTGACCGTTCCAACAATCATATATTTGACCGTTACCCACCCCACCCGTGGTGGTCTTCTTGCCGTCGTGTGAGTCATGTGATGGACTTGAACGTAGCACACCGGCCGTCATGGGAATCTTGTCGAACATGACGTCATTTAGCTAGTGTTATTATAGAACATAAATCTTCGGATTTGTTGATCTAGGGTTATGTTTGGCATGATGAAATAAAATAAGGAATGAAAAAACGCATTAAAAAAGAATCAAATTAGGCATGTTTGGTTGTCTAAATGAATTGAATAACTCATTCTGGGGTTATTAAAATCGCGGTTAAATCATTCCCCACACCCCTAGGTTTTTTTTCATTCTATTCTGTGGCCTCTCTCTCTCAAAATTCCCTCCGACGCTATCATCTTCTGCGATTTTACATCTACGAATTTGATCTTCTTCCATTAACCATTCAAACTTTCAAATTACAATCGTGTAGTAAAACCCTTTAAGCAACAAAGAAAATATATATAATTTCAAATCACAACCAATGTCATAAAGAAAAGGTTGATATTACGGGGGACACGAGCCTTTGTTGTAATTTTCAAAATACATGAGGGCAAATTGTAATATTATAAACTTTGGTGATTGAATTGTAATAGCACTATTATTAATAATTGGAAAATTATTAATTCTGGTTTTTGTTTTTTTATTTTTTGTGAACGGCAATAATTCTGGTTTCTTAGGACGGAAAGGTCCAAATAACGCGTTTAATATTCCACTTTGTAGAAGGGAGACCATCATCATCTCATAAAGACGCACCTTTCTTTTATTTCTTTTCTCGTTTATTTATTTAAATACAGTGTTGGTCTTTTTTTATAGGAAAAAAAATGATAGTTGTGACACATGTTTAATTTGAAGTATTCTTCCATCAATAACTAATTTATTTGTACCAAAATCTTTTATTAAAGTAATAATTTCATGTATCCCCTCAATACTTCAATATAATCATATTACTCAAAAATATCATTAAGGTTATGTTATGGTTAGTAAGTGTAAATAAAAATGTATTCTGATATAGGTAACAATGTTATTCATTTTTCAAGACATCAAAGAATTTTCCAGAAATATACAAAACCCAAACGCACAACACCTAGTTAATAAACACCCACCCAATTATAATCAACCAAACATATTAGTCCAGAACTATGAGTTTTGCTAAAAAGATTCCCTCTACCAGGGGACTTCTTCAAGTAACACAATAACCTCGTAGTGATGTTTAAATGTGACTTTAAGGGAGTATGCATCTAAGACAAATGTACTTGATATCAGAACGTGTAAGAGTTAAACATATTAACTTCACGATTAGTTTTTGATACTTCTTCAAGTTACACAATAACACCAAATATGATGTTCTGTTAATAGGATATTTGGTGGTAAGCACAATTCGATCCACATATAAATAGGCTACTATCCCTACCCACAAAATTAGGTGAAATCATCTTCAAAATCATATGAACAAAAAACTAAAAGGGGTAGCCTATAAGTACTCTTTTATTTACTTCTCATACCCCACTCCTGAAAAACAAAAGTTTTATATTTACCCTTTAATATTTAAAAACATACCCACCTCCCCTTACTTGTTATTCTCTCTTTTACTTATCATATTTCAAGTGAATAAAACAGATTTTAAATTAAATAAAGATTGTTTCTTAAAAAACAAAGAGCGTTTGGTTGAAAGAATGGAATGAAATTAAGAAACTAGTATAATTTTTAAGTAAAATTATGTTTGAGTGGGTAATAAAATGTAAAAACCAAGGGAATGTTTCACCTCAAATTCCCTTGGTTGTGAGATTTCAAATTCCCTCTCTAGGTGGAAGGATTTTGAAATCCCATAACCAAAAGAATTTGAGGTAAAACATTTCATTGGGTTTACATTTCATTACCCACTCAAACATAATTTTACTTAAAAATTATACTAGTTTCTCAATTTCATTCCATTCCATTTCATTCTTCCAACCAAACGCTCTCTTAAATATGTTTTTAGAATAAAAAACATTTCCTTTAGAATACTAAAGTATCGTAAAACACTTTTTTTAACTTGTATTGATTTTTTATTAAACGCGTTTGAAAAAAAACACACTAAAAAATTCCGATACTTTCCAAGTTTTAAGCAATAAAAAGTTTAATTCCAAATTCTCGAAAACTCTTGTAATTCATAAAATCTTTAGCTTTTTATCATTTATTTCTAGATTTAACAACTAATCAGGAACTACATATGATGTTTCAAAAGCTATTAACTTTTTTTTTATTAACTTTAAGAAATAACATTTAACCAATAACTATGTATCATGTTTTTGAATAAATTTGATCATATGTATAATTTGGGAAAAAAAAGTTAAATAAAAGTAACGAGTATTAAATCGTATAAAAATAACATCATAACTGTTGGTGCTATTAGAAGGTCGATTATTTATTTACTTAGTGGTATATGTATGATTAGATTGTTATCTTTATACATATCAAATATCACTAAAAAATTTTAAACAACTCAAAGCTGAAAAAAAATATAAACAGTTTGATTAATCTTGATAAACATTGGGTATTTATCAAAGCTTTAAAGTTGTTAATCCCCACATAATTTTTTAATGAAGAATGTAGTTTGCTTTATTTTGCTGTTGTTTCTTACAATTATAAAAAATAACAAAAAGTATTTTTAATTCTTTGTTTGTACTTTGAATAAATTTGAATTATAGGAATTTAGAAAGAAATTAAAATATTTTTTTAAATATCTTTATACTAAAAAAAAGAAAATACAAAAAAGAAATAGAAATAAAAATAAAAGGTTTGAATCTTCTATGTATATATTAATAAAAAGTGTCTTTCGCCAATTGTCATCTTCTAAACCACTTTTTAAACACTTATCATTATTTTAAACATTATTATTTTATTTTCTCTTCAAAATAGAAATAAAATTATAATTAATAAATTTTTATTATTAATTATTAATTATTTTATTTTATTTAATCCTTGTAATACACGCCTATTCATATTTATATTAAAAACTTAAAAGGGGAGTAAAACCAGTAAAAACATGTTAAGAAGAAATATATATATAACAATACCCAAGCAAAATAACATGATTGGACCGGACCAATATTCTATAGTCCGGTGATGCACATTTAGACACCAAACACAACCCTGATTTTTTCTTCGTCTTGCACCCAAATATGGTTAGATGGGAACTGATAGGCTAACCGAGTTGCAACATATTGGTCTGATTTCACGTATTATTCGGTCCTATTTTTGGGCATTTTCAGGTTAACCTGACCCTAAAACAGCAGCATTGATCGTGTAAGCACTAAGCAGCAGAAACAACCACTTTGACTTTATAATTAGATAATTAGGGTCATTCATTAACATTATAAACCAGATATTCCTTGTGATTTACTAGACGATTTAGACACACGTTGAGATGCAAATCAATTTCATTTAAAGTTCATTACTATAAGCTTTTGTCATTTTTCCTCTTCTTGTTTACACTCGTTGCAATTGAAGATATTGTGAAAACAAATCGATCTGATGACAAAAAAAATTTTGAAATTCGTATACTTGAACAACTACTAATACTAGAAAAAGAATCGAGTATGTGTATAATAACTCAATGAATGTTTGACAGTCTCATCCACTTCAATTAAAAGACCGAAGAGAAAATGATCTCTCTAGAATTGAAGCTCATGGTGGCCTGAAACCGTCTTATTTTGCCGGAATCTTGGAGTGGCGGTGGCGCGTGAGATCCACCGTCACCGTCGACGACGTTGGAAGGAGGATGGTAGTACATACGAGCGGTTTGAGGGCAGTGAGAGTGAAATCTAGCCACCATTCTCACCCCTAAATCCAACATCTCCACGTATTTCCCCATTTTAATGATTATCAACACCAGATCACTGAATTCCAACTTGATCGGTGCTTAAAGATACGAGTTGAATTGAGTATAACGATGATGAAAATGATATCGTATTGCCTGAAAGATGAACTCGGAATACCAATTTGATCGGTGTAAGGGGTGTTGAATTGTGGTTTGTGATTTGGTCTGTAAAGGTTAGGGTTTATAAAGGATCGGATCCACACTGTTTGACTATCAAGTTGGACCTTTCGCCTCTGTTTCCTATACTTTTGACCCCTTCTTTTTATTTTATTTAATTATTGTTTGCATCTTAACCTTTGGAAATTTAAGTAGACAAAATAACCTTCGGCTTTATATTATCAAAAGTATATGCATTATATTTTTTTTCTAAGAGCACATTTCTTACACTTAAATAGTTGAATACCATCCACTTTTTGTGTGTCATGATTTTAATAGGCTGCGAACATTATTAGGTTATTGGTATAATGAGATATAATTAAGATTATTGGATTTTGATAATTTTAATTTTTATTTATTAGTTAAGATTATCACAACGCATGATATGTTTACAAACACTTTTAATTTTAAATTTGTTTTCTTTCAGTGATCTCTTACTAATTTAAAATTAAAATCGTTAGCTTTTTAATGACGTGAACTGTTTATATGATCAAAACACTAAATGGAAAGTTGATATCAATCATTTGATTCGTCAATATGAAACTTCTGCACCATAAATCCCGCCAATACCTCCTGATCATAACCATTTGACTGGTTAAAGGTAGATTTCAGGTAACGATGGAGGCTAGACAACAAAAAATGGACCTGATGGAGGGTAGAGATGAATAAAAAACCAGTTCGGGAACCGGTTCACCGAAAAAACCCGGAACCGGTTTAAAAAAAAACCGATTTTGACCCAAACCGGTCCCGAACCGACCCAAACCGCCAGTTTCTAAACGGTTTGGAATCCACACACTTAAAACTGGTTTAAAAGTTAAAAACCGGTAAGAAAAACCGGTTTGGGTAAAAAAACCGGTTTGTAACCCGAACCGGTTTGAAGAAAAACCGGTTTAACCCCATTACAAAAAAACTGGTTCGGTTTTGAACCCGAATCGGTTTGGCCAAAAAAACCGGTTTGAACACCTCTAGTGGAGGGTACGCGGCAGTGACGTTGAGAAATGACTCAAAGTTGGCCCCAATTCATAATAAAAACGGGAGTTAACTCTCAGTTAGTAAGAGATCATTGTAGAAAAATAAGTTTAAAGTTGAGAGTATCTACACATATTTTCTGAGCTAAGATTAATACCGGCCGATAAATAAAACTTGACATTATTAAAATCCAATAACCCTTGTAATTAAAAACTAGATGCTTGTCAATAAGGGTATATAAGGGTCAAATAAGCATTTTATACATACCCTAAAGAATATACAAAATATTGAATAATAATCTATAGATATTAATAAAAGAAGATTTCTTTTACCATTTGTCATCTTCTTAAACCATATTTTTAACACTTATTATTATTATTATTATAAATATTCTCATTTTATTTTCCCTCCAAAAGGGTATTAAATTAATTTAAACACTCAAACGATTTCTCTCTCTTTATAAAAATTAATTTGGTCAATTGATATATTTTTCTCTCTCATCTATATTTTTTTAAAATCATACTATGTTTTTAAAAATTAATTTTATTACAAAATTCAAATTCATATCTTTTCTAAAACATTGAACCTTTTGAAACAAAATATTTTAAATCATTTTCTAAAATAATTATAAAAAATATAGAATTTTTTTAAGCAGTTTTATTAAAACAACCAGAATAATTAGAAACTTGAGTTATTATTAAACAAGATTTTTATAAACAATTTTTATAAGAAAATCTTAAAACAAATATTTAAAATTAAACTATTTAGATAAAAGAGTTAAAAATAGTATAATTGTTTTATTTCTTGAACAAGTACGTATATATAATTTAATACATATCTTATATTAAAATATCGTACGGTAACTTTTCGTGTTTATTACTAAGTATTATCTGTTTAATAAATGTGTTTCTAGACTATCTATTTATCTATATATCTATCTATCTATTGTTTATTTACTTGGAAAAACTATTCATATGTAATTATAATTATATTTTATCTTCAAACATGATTTTATAATTCATAAATTTTTATTACTAATTATTTATTAATTTATTTATTCAACCTGTGTAATACACGGAATACTAACCTAGTAACACATAATTTAAGCTTTTGGTGGTGGTCATAGGTAGAAGGAGAGAAGGTTGCAATCAATTAAACTAAGAAATGACAACAATTATTACTAGTAGTGTAACTTTAAACTCGATCATTCATAACATAGTTTGACCGGTCGAATGCAGATGCTTTATATATTTGATTTATAGACCATGAATATATAGGAGTTAATGATTCGTATAATGAATGTGTTTCATAAAGTTCGAAAATGAAAAATGAAAACCATTTGAGTAATTACAAAACTTAAACTTTGATCAACATATATTATTATGCAGATTAATAAAATGCTATGATAAGTCATGTTGTGTACATATCATTCCAGAGCATATAGCTCCGGATTTATTGATTGAGAAGTTATCATTCAACCAACAAATAAACTAAGAGGTTGTTTGATTGCTCTTACTCGGTCAGAAGGTGATGACCGGGTAAGAGCTTGTTTCAAAACTGACCCGGCAAGAGGGAAAATAGGCATGAGTCAGTGGCTTCGGACCGGTCAGACGCAAAAATGTGATAATCAAACACGCTGACCGGCCAAAATGTCTGACCGGTCAGTGGGTCAGACATTTTGACCGGATCAGAAACAAATCAAACAGCCCCTAAAAGTTTTCAAATCACAACTCGAGTCTTAAAACCACCATCGAGGACAATGAACTCAAAAATTTTCGGATCACAAGTGTGATAAAAAAAGAAGGTTGATTTCATTGGGGACATGGACCTTTGTTGTAATTTTTCGAAATATATGAGAGCGAATCGTCAAATAATAAACTTTGATGAATGAATTGTAATCTGTATTGGCACTAATTGGAAACTTTGAAATTAGTGTGTTTAATAATTCTGGTTTCTTGCGAGGGAAAGTTCTAAATAACGCGTCTAATATTCCACTATGGAGAATGGGGACAATCATCAATTTAATAAAGACCTTTCCCTATTATTTTTAATGTGACCGATTACAGATATCATATAATTATAAATCAACAACTTAAATTTTTGTGCGGGTTATATATACGTTATATAGGTGGATCGTATAGCCCACTATATGAAACGTATAATTCTTTTGTCAACTTTTGAATTTTTCCTTGTACACCATGTTAAAAACGTATAGGGATGTCGATTTATAATGCGTGACGTGTGACGCATTTATATTTGGACCCTTATTTTTTTTTTGTTTATATTTATGCAAAGTGTATATTTATGCCGGCCCTCTTCGTAATAAAATTCCATCATTCAAAGAAAAAGTAATGTATATTTAAAAATAATATATATAGTTAGAGACGCATGTTAATTTAAAGCAACTTTAGAGCTATAACTAAAAATTATATATTGTAAATATCCAAATGTTTGACTATTGTACAATAATAATCTCAGCTAATAATTTAACAAGTATTAATCGTAACTTTCATTTTTGTTACTAACAAAAGTCACGGTCTAACTGTTTGTTAGCTCTGTTGGTTTTTTGTAACATATCACGTGACATGGCTCGTGATATGATGTATAACATAATTATAATGTAAAATATAAATATATTATTCAACTTTTTTTATAACAGATCATTTTTCTAAATGTATTCAATGTAATGCTTTTGTCAATGGTTGAGTAGCTTGAACATAAAGACGTAAAAATTGAATGGTATATTTATATTTTTTATTTTAATTATGTAATACGACATATCACATGGCACGTGACGAACAACATCATGTGCCACATCATTAAAAAACGGAGTTAACGAACGGTTAGACTGAGACTTTTATTAATAACAAAATTGAAAATCGTGATTAATAGTGATCAAATTGTTAATTGTAATTAATATTAGCCAATAATCAATACTTTGAATTATTACAAATCTAAAATCAAATTTCCTCGTTTGTGACACATGATAATTCACTCCTCAGAGTATTCACACTAGTTTTCTCATCCCCTCCCTATATTTACATTAAAAATCAATGTTTTTAGAATCGGATCAGACGTCGAACCGGACACCTTACTGGTTTGGTGGTCCGACCAGTTGGACCAGATTTAACCATATTTTAACTATATTTATATATGTAATTAAATATAAGTAATTTATATATGATATATATATATATTATAGTTATATATACAACTTAACTATATTTGTATATTCAACATACTAATTTATGGTTTAACACCCTGTTTTACCATTAAAATCAAGAAAAAAAAATCAAAGTCCGGTTCGAACCGGTCCGGTTTCCCGGTCCGACCGCCAGTTTGGACGAACCGGCCAGTTCGATTGCCACAAACCGAGTCATAGCAAACGGACAGGCTAAGGGGCCGATCCCCGGTCGGACCGGCCGGTCCAATCCGGTCGTGAAAACAATGCTAAAAACATTACTTGTTTACTATCTCTTTCAATTTAATAATATATTTTTTTATATATTTATTATTGTCCTTTCTATCACTTCACTCGTAACTATTTTTAAAAAATATTAAAAAATTATAATGATTGTACCGTATTTTCTCAAATATAAAAAATCACGATACAAATTCTATAACTTATCTCTCTCATTCATTTATAACCACTTACAATCATTATCATATTGCAAGACATACACTTATATTAAAATAAGACACCTATTGTGAATGTACTCACACCATTCTGAGGATGTAATTGACTAGTGAGTTATAACTGAAATGTGAAAAATAAAAAGATGATGGGTTAAAATATGATTTAAGTCATTTTGTTTGTGGTGAAATGGAAATGAGAAAAATCACAGCTCCACACCTATTGTTTCACTCACGCTCATAAGGGACACGCGCAGGGTGCGGTGTTTGGTGTCGTAAGTAGCTGAGATGACACTCATGCATATAACACAGCCTAATATCAAATATAAAATTTCATAAACTATAAAATTTGTAACTTTGATGAGAGCTTTTGTCGTAAAAAGTCGTGTCATTTATGATTTGGTTTGAAAAACATAAGGCATACAACGGTGTCGATGCATTCTCCGTTTGACTTGGATGTTGCAACCTTTCTCCTCGTTCCCCCTACTTTGACCCGCTCTTTCATTTGCCTTTAGTCTTTTATTATTTTCATTTTATTCTTGTTCATTTCTGGAATAGTGAAAAGAACATTTTGACTTCATGAACTCATGGATTAGAATTATATAATATATATATATATATTGAATCTCAGTAAATAATATGATTACAATTAATAATGTTTTGTCAAGTTACATCAAAATAGAAGGTAGACGGCAACAAGCTGTGCCGCCACCCCTTTCTGAATAGCAAATCCTAACCTTCCAAAAACAAATCCTTGCCTCCCCGGGTTGAGCAATGATTGTCTAAGACCCGTTGGACCCTGGTCAAAAAGTTGATAGCTTCTGGCGCTAGGGAGCCAATGTATCAAAGGCAAGGGAACAAAAACGTGCTGGTTCTCTGCGCAAGCTTTAGCATGTTTATCCACTTTCTTTGATTCTGCCTTTCTTGCCGCTTGACCAGCTACAAAACCGTTTTTCCGTAAACCAACCAAAGGGGAAACCCCTGTGAGGTCCACACAAGCATGTTTGCCTGCAGCCCAGCCAAAGACGAGCAGATCCGCTGGTCGCAAAGTAGACCTCCCCTCCACAGGGCCGTGAGGAAATTCACAGGGGCTTCTTTCTTAGCAGAAATCCCAGCTCTCTTATGATGTCCCCCAAAACATCTCGTACCCAGTCATGCCGATATTTGAACCCAGGTAGCTCTTTACAGTGAAGGGCGTGCTCCCCATATTTATCCATACAAGCTTTACGACATATCAGACATGTTTCATCTTCCGGGTACATAGGGATCATCAACCGGTATTTGAGAATTGCTCTATATTCTACTGGAGACATGCACTGTCCCCACCCTTCAATCGGGATAACGATCAAAAATTCCTGAGCATGGGGGCCCTCAGGCACTCAAACACCGTCTTTTGGCGGGATGACAAAGAAAAAACTTCTCCCAGGCTTTGAGCGATTTTGCTAAACAGAGCATTCGCCAAAGTTGTTTGTGGCTTCGAGGGGGCGGTGTTCTTATTAGAGAAACCGCCAATATCCAAGTCTGGAAGAAGGACATATAAGCGTTCAAGCGCCTGCTGATAGTCCGGGTCAAGCCCGAAAACCCCACTGTTTTGAAGGATATGATCTTGTAGTTCCGAAGATTGAGCTCTAGAGGCCACAAAAGCATAAGTCCCAACATCTCGAGCTGAAAGGAGTCCCAAACCACCGAGACGCATTGGCAAAAATGCCAAACGCCATTGGAGATCACCAAAAAAAGGGCCACCACCCACGACAATGTCTTCTATAGCCTCTCTGAGGCCATCATCGAACCGAGATACCGCATCCTCCATCAAATGGGGTTGACAAGTGCGCAAACCAAAAAGTAACTTAGCAACTCCCATGCACGACCTTAGCAAGAGTAGTTCACATTGGGGATTCCTAAGGCAGGGCAAGAGTTTCATGAGGTCAACCGCTTCCGAGGCCCGCCGCCCAACCAACTCCTCAATAAAGCTAGGATCACGGCTAACAGCTCCTCCAAGGAGCTTAACCCCCCTCTCAGGTCTAACAATCCCTCTCGGGAAAAGTCCATCCTGACTTTACGCCCATCGCATGTCGGCCAAAAAACCTCTGTTTTCTTAATGTTGAGATAAAGCCCCAGAGATGGCCCTTCCACGTTGATGATGTCTAAGGCCTTAGCAATCTCAGACGCGTTGCCGATAATCGTTCCATCATCCAAATACCAAGCATGAAACAAAAGGTTACACGGTCCTAGACCCGAAGAATAAGAGGGTGTAAGGCAAGGGCAAAGAGAAGGGGCCCTAAGGGATCTCCTTGTTGTACTCCGGTAGTAGCCCCAATACAATCATTACCAACATACAACTTAGCAGGCTTAGCATAAAGAAATTAGACCCACCGATAGATTGACGGGCAATGCTAATGAACCTCTTGAAGGAAGGTTGTGCGGTCGACCGTGTTAAAAGCATTAGAGAAATCCCCAGTAAGCAAGGCCAATGAGCCGTCTTCATGACAAGAGTTGAGAAACCTGTTTGCACTGTGAAGCACCGCCTCTGCACCATTAGGCATCCCTACCCCAAATTGAAAGTCCCCAAGTGCTGGGTCATGTCTTTCCCGACTTTCTTCATCCCCACCTTAGAAACCATTTTGAGTTGCTAAGATGTTGTTTTTACTTTTGAAACTGTTATAGTTTTCTAATTTTAAGTTTACATATGTACTATGTGTTGTAATTTCTTTTATCAATTCAAATTAAATATTGTCTTTTAGTTATCTCTGCATTTTATATATTTAAAATTAGATTTTACGACTTTTGCTTTTATTTTAAAAGTAAAATATTTTAACAATTTGTATATTGTAACATATAGACTTAAGTATAAATAGTATAGATATACATGTTTGTTATGGATCTAGAGCAAGTATGTTTTTAGAGGTTATTTTGTATACATAAAGTATAACTTTTTTTAAATAATAGTTGGATTCAAAATTGAATAATTTTTGCTGAAGCGTAGGATATAGTAAGTGACGTTACCATTGTGGTATCATAACGAACCTAACCATTTACAAGTGAACAACATCATTCCCGACGTCTTAGTATTATCGGAACAAGTATCGGTGTTTGTTTTTATGATTTAACAAGCTTAACTGATAATTGCCAACTTTTGTTACGTTGCACATGGGAAAAACGACCACACTCTCGTCGTGAAGCTCAGAGAATAAAACTAGTTATAATATCTATGCATGTATATAAACCAACTATGTACCATTAACTCAAGTAGTCAAGATAAGGTACAAATAGAAGGTATTAGATTAAAGTCTCAATTAAATCAAATATGGCCTAGCATGAGAGTTTTCTTTGGCTGAGGGTTTAATTAATCCTGAGTGGGTTAGGGATTGATTTCGGCAGCGTAAATGGTAATTGTTTTATCAGTTTTCCCAACTCGCGTAACATGTGTTTTTCATCGTATGGTTGAGCCATCAAACCGTTTATTTTTCTTTTTTTTTTCTTGTCTTCGTTGAATATGGAAGTGAGAAAAACTAAACTTAAAAAGAAAACTTTTGGATCTAAATAGTAAAAATCAAGATACACTAAAAATCAACTAATTATTTTCAACAAAAGTATAAGGTGCAAATCACTTAATTGTGCACAACTGCACATAGCAACCGTCTTTGACTTTGACCATCCTTTTTTGGTTAGTGGTTACTATCAATGTTGTTGAGACCGGATCGGACCGGCCAGTCCGATCGCGAATCGTGGGCTGGTCCGGTCCGGTCCGGTCCGGTCTGGTGTGACTCATTTGAACTGGTCAAACCAGCCGGTTCGTCCCGAACCGCTGGTCTGACCGGGAAACCAGACCGGTTCGGATAAGTTTTTCTTTTATTTTTTTTTATTTTTTAATGAGTAAAAACGGGGTGTTAAATCATAAATTAGTACGTCGGATATACAAATATAGTTAAGTTTTATATATAACTATAAAAAATATATATAAATCATATATAAATTACTAATATTTAATTACATATATAATATAATTAAAATATAGTTAAATCCGGTCCGACCGGTCCGACCACCAAACCGGTAAGGCGTCCGGTTTGACGTCAATCCGGTTCTGAAAACATTTGTTACTATGTAAAGCGAAGCGGAATAATAATATGTAATTTTATTTTAAAACGTGTAGTGTTGTGGGGAACTAGTAAATATGTTTTAGAGTAAATTACCATTCGCATCCCCGACGTTTGTTAATTTTAACCACTTGCATCCCTACGGTTTCAAAATTGCTATCTGGCCCCTGACGTTTCATGTTATCTTCATTTGAGTCGATGTTTTATTTTTATTATCATTTGAGCACAGATGACTAATAACGTTAGTTTTTCTGTTAAAATTGTTATTGAAAAGATCAAACTATCCCTTAATTTAAATAATAATAAAAAAACTTGTGGGACTTATTCATCAACATATTCTTCTTCATTACCAACACACCCATCACTACTTCCACATCCCTCATCACCACCACCATAGCCCCCGAGCACACACTCTTTTCCCTTTATTAGAGCCACCCATCACCACCATCCTCCACGTATATGACACCGTTTTCCACGGTTTCTCTGCCTCCATCACAATACTCACGATTCAGTCATTCATCTCCCACAACCGCCGCTCAACCTCCAAAACCACCAGCTCCAAAATAATTATCCCCCCTAATCGGTAAACCATAACACCCAAAACCACCACCCTCCGGCAAAATCACCACCAGCTCCCACCACCGCCGGCTCAACCTCCACCGTATGATGACCCAAAGTTCGTCAGAAAACCAATTCCCACCTCTCACTACCACGGTGGTCGCCGGAACGACATCGATCAGATGCCCGAAACGCCCACTCGAGGAGCCCACCACTGCCGGACCCAATCGGAGACCTTCTTCCCCTTTCCCGACGAAGATATTCTCCTCCACCCCTGCATCCACCGGAGATTCATCTCAGGAGAAAGTTCCTCCGATGGTAAGCTGATGGCGAGAAAGACGGTTGTAACATCTCGTATTTCCGTTAATTAAAAGTTAATTTTGTTAATTCTTATATGGTTCATTTATGTCATTTATGAAAACTTTGAGGGCTTGTTGAGTTAACTCGGGAGTTAATGAACTATTTTGCTTAATAATAATAATAATAATAATAATAATAATATTAATAATAATAAAATAAATGACAAATTATACAAAAAAAGTTAACAATTAGTTTAATGATAAGCTTGAGGTTAGTAAAGAGGGCTTATTTGTCAATTTGGAAACTTAAGATATAACTTTTAAGCATAAAATGACAACTATTAAACTACAAGGGGGTTTAATGTCAAAGTTAGAAACTTTAAATATTAAGGTTTGTACGTAATATGCCAATTGATAAAACCACAGGGGTCAAACATGCAAATTGCAAAAATCCGAACCCCTTATTCGCGTTTTTCCGGCCACAACTCCGGCCACCCTCCGGCCGGAGTCCGGTGGCCCTAAAACCCCAGTTTTCGTTCGAATTGAAACCCCCAAGATCGTGGCAACCGATCAGAAACATGAATCGAACCCAAAGATGTCACTTAATGCGTTTATTAACCGGTTACAAACTCCAATTGAATGTATAACCGAAACCTCAAAACCCCGTAATCATTCGAGCCTTAATCACCAATAATAAGTCAATTATTTCAACTCTAACGACGTTTATCTAAGTCTAATCAATTGCAAGTGCCAATTACACCTGAAACCCTCAAATTCACTTGTTCGATTACCATCTTCGTCGCGACCTGCAACTCAACCTAACATCATCTTCCGAGCTTCAATTGACGAAATTCGCAAAGGGTTTTGCATCGAGGTCATCACGCGAAGCTTCCCACAAGTTAATTTGATTATCGTCGAGGTTTGCTTATCCATCAAGACTCCAGTCCGTAACGTTTCTTCGGGTGTTCAACATCAATTCAATAACAATTCGGGTAATTAAAACTATCTTTATACTCGATTCACATGGGCAATCAAAGCCCTATGATTGATTTCATTAACATATCAATTCGATGTTCAATTGGAATCAAATCGATTCTAGGGTTCTTATGAAATTGGGGTTTTGTTTAAGTGTGTATTTAACAAGTACAGAGCGAATTCTAACGCGGCTGGAAGCCTTGGTTCACTGGTAACCACTGACTCCTAGACAGGAGGTCCCGGTTCGAATCGGGGAACCTCATGTATTTTTTTAGGCCTTTTTGGCCTTCAAATCTAATGTTAAAAATTTCTAAAAATTATGAAAAATCAATTCATAAACTTTGTTTCTCTTAAAATTATTTAATTATTTTTTCTGTAATTATTTACAAAAAAAATATATATATATAAATATATCTTATAGGATTATCCTAACATCAATAATATTACAATTTTTATAAAAATGTAGACTTTAAAATTTAGTGTATTTACACAATCTAATATTTCAAAAATACCTTTAATCTATTATTAATTTTATGCTCTTTTTATTTAAATTACAAAATTGATCTAAACTTGTTAAACATTACAAAATTATTATAAAGGTTATTATTAATCCATAAGTTTATAAAATATAAATCGTTTCCCCGAGAATATAAATGAGTCTTACTTGGCAAATATGATCAACAAACCTCAAACATCAAGTTGATTCCTAGTCCTTAACCTTATTGTAGTGCTTTATTTTGTAAATATACATTTAGGTGTCTTGTGACGATACATCTTGGAGCGGCGCTTATTATTATACTTATTAATCGCTATTATATATTTTTGTCAGTGAGTGAGTTTTCTTGCCCCTTTTTCATATTTTTACACAAACTTGGGGTGAAACATGATAGCGTATACATGATACACTTATACACATTGAAACTTGTAAATCACGTGCAATTCACTTATTATTTTGTCATGGTTATTTGTTTATTGTAAGTGTTTATATGAGATACATAGTTTGTATATAATGATTAACTATTGCTAGCCTGGCGACGTCTTAGATCTTTGGGCCTGACAAGCCTATTTGGTGCTAAGTCGATGTATTGCCGACTCCTAGGAGCCGTATGCTTGTGCACTAGGGAACCAAATACACTAGCCAATCTTTTATACTTGTAATCAAGTCGAGGTTTGGTTGTAACGATATGTGTTCTATAACCTTACTAGCTTATAACCTATGACATGAATGCTACTTGTAACTTTCTTTTTCATATTATGTATGAAAACCTTGGAAACTCACCAACTATTTTAATGACTCTTATTTTTATCATGTTTCAGGTCAACCTCAAGCTTAAAGTGATCTTTTTGAAGCATGCCATAATCTAGGATTGGACCTAGTAAATAAAATAAAAAGTTACTTTATTTTGTTGCATTCGAACTTATTACTTGTTTGGGAATTATGATTGAATTTTATTTCAAGACTTATGATAATAATATTACAATTTAATATAGCGTTATGTGGCTGTGAACAATCTTAACCCTCACATCTCGACGTTTCCGCCGTCAAGGTTGGGGTGTGACAGATTGGTATCAGAGCCCATAACTATAGGGATTTAGGTTATTAGTAATGGTGACCTAGACTATAGCTTATGCATGAACCTCATAGGATAATATTTATATTCTTGGAAATATATATATTGTTACATGCTACATAATGCTATACTTTATGAGCAATTTGATGCTTAGCATAGGTGCCTTGTAATGCCTAAACTTTGTTACTTGTCTTCCTAAACTTAACTTTGACTCATTGACTCTCCCCGACAAATGAACTTC
>CM046453.1:65170703-65437468 GCA_025506515.1 Flaveria trinervia
CAAAATCATATGAACAAAAAACTAAAAGGGGTAGCCTATAAGTACTCTTTTATTTACTTCTCATACCCCACTCCTGAAAAACAAAAGTTTTATATTTACCCTTAATATTTAAAAACATACCCACCTCCCCTTACTTGTTATTCTCTCTTTTACTTATCATATTTCAAGTGAATAAAACAGATTTTAATTAAATAAAGATTGTTTCTTAAAAAACAAAGAGCGTTTGGTTGAAAGAATGGAATGAAATTAAGAAACTAGTATAATTTTTAAGTAAAATTATGTTTGAGTGGGTAATAAAATGTAAAAACCAAGGGAATGTTTCACCTCAAATTCCCTTGGTTGTGAGATTTCAAATTCCCTCTCTAGGTGGAAGGATTTTGAAATCCCATAACCAAAAGAATTTGAGGTAAAACATTTCATTGGGTTTACATTTCATTACCACTCAAACATAATTTTACTTAAAAATTATACTAGTTTCTCAATTTCATTCCATTCCATTTCATTCTTCCAACCAACGCTCTCTTAAATATGTTTTTAGAATAAAAAACATTTCCTTTAGAATACTAAAGTATCGTAAAACACTTTTTTTAACTTGTATTGATTTTTTATTAAACGCGTTTGAAAAAAAACACACTAAAAAATTCCGATACTTTCCAAGTTTTAAGCAATAAAAAGTTTAATTCCAAATTCTCGAAAACTCTTGTAATTCATAAAATCTTTAGCTTTTTATCATTTATTTCTAGATTTAACAACTAATCAGGAACTACATATGATGTTTCAAAAGCTATTAACTTTTTTTTTATTAACTTTAAGAAATAACATTTAACCAATAACTATGTATCATGTTTTTGAATAAATTTGATCATATGTATAATTTGGGAAAAAAAAGTTAAATAAAAGTAACGAGTATTAAATCGTATAAAAATAACATCATAACTGTTGGTGCTATTAGAAGGTCGATTATTTATTTACTTAGTGGTATATGTATGATTAGATTGTTATCTTTATACATATCAAATATCACTAAAAAATTTTAAACAACTCAAAGCTGAAAAAAAATATAAACAGTTTGATTAATCTTGATAAACATTGGGTATTTATCAAAGCTTTAAAGTTGTTAATCCCCACATAATTTTTTAATGAAGAATGTAGTTTGCTTTATTTTGCTGTTGTTTCTTACAATTATAAAAAATAACAAAAAGTATTTTTAATTCTTTGTTTGTACTTTGAATAAATTTGAATTATAGGAATTTAGAAAGAAATTAAAATATTTTTTTAAATATCTTTATACTAAAAAAAAGAAAATACAAAAAAGAAATAGAAATAAAAATAAAAGGTTTGAATCTTCTATGTATATATTAATAAAAAGTGTCTTTCGCCAATTGTCATCTTCTAAACCACTTTTTAAACACTTATCATTATTTTAAACATTATTATTTTATTTTCTCTTCAAAATAGAAATAAAATTATAATTAATAAATTTTTATTATTAATTATTAATTATTTTATTTTATTTAATCCTTGTAATACACGCCTATTCATATTTATATTAAAAACTTAAAAGGGGAGTAAAACCAGTAAAAACATGTTAAGAAGAAATATATATATAACAATACCCAAGCAAAATAACATGATTGGACCGGACCAATATTCTATAGTCCGGTGATGCACATTTAGACACCAAACACAACCCTGATTTTTTCTTCGTCTTGCACCCAAATATGGTTAGATGGGAACTGATAGGCTAACCGAGTTGCAACATATTGGTCTGATTTCACGTATTATTCGGTCCTATTTTTGGGCATTTTCAGGTTAACCTGACCCTAAAACAGCAGCATTGATCGTGTAAGCACTAAGCAGCAGAAACAACCACTTTGACTTTATAATTAGATAATTAGGGTCATTCATTAACATTATAAACCAGATATTCCTTGTGATTTACTAGACGATTTAGACACACGTTGAGATGCAAATCAATTTCATTTAAAGTTCATTACTATAAGCTTTTGTCATTTTTCCTCTTCTTGTTACACTCGTTGCAATTGAAGATATTGTGAAAACAAATCGATCTGATGACAAAAAAAATTTTGAAATTCGTATACTTGAACAACTACTAATACTAGAAAAAGAATCGAGTATGTGTATAATAACTCAATGAATGTTTGACAGTCTCATCCACTTCAATTAAAAGACCGAAGAGAAAATGATCTCTCTAGAATTGAAGCTCATGGTGGCCTGAAACCGTCTTATTTTGCCGGAATCTTGGAGTGGCGGTGGCGCGTGAGATCCACCGTCACCGTCGACGACGTTGGAAGGAGGATGGTAGTACATACGAGCGGTTTGAGGGCAGTGAGAGTGAAATCTAGCCACCATTCTCACCCCTAAATCCAACATCTCCACGTATTTCCCCATTTTAATGATTATCAACACCAGATCACTGAATTCCAACTTGATCGGTGCTTAAAGATACGAGTTGAATTGAGTATAACGATGATGAAAATGATATCGTATTGCCTGAAAGATGAACTCGGAATACCAATTTGATCGGTGTAAGGGGTGTTGAATTGTGGTTTGTGATTTGGTCTGTAAAGGTTAGGGTTTATAAAGGATCGGATCCACACTGTTTGACTATCAAGTTGGACCTTTCGCCTCTGTTTCCTATACTTTTGACCCCTTCTTTTTTATTTTATTTAATTATTGTTTGCATCTTAACCTTTGGAAATTTAAGTAGACAAAATAACCTTCGGCTTTATATTATCAAAAGTATTATGCATTATATTTTTTTTCTAAGAGCACATTTCTTACACTTAAATAGTTGAATACCATCCACTTTTTGTGTGTCATGATTTTAATAGGCTGCGAACATTATTAGGTTATTGGTATAATGAGATATAATTAAGATTATTGGATTTTGATAATTTTAATTTTTATTTATTAGTTAAGATTATCACAACGCATGATATGTTTACAAACACTTTTAATTTTAAATTTGTTTTCTTTCAGTGATCTCTTACTAATTTAAAATTAAAATCGTTAGCTTTTTAATGACGTGAACTGTTTATATGATCAAAACACTAAATGGAAAGTTGATATCAATCATTTGATTCGTCAATATGAAACTTCTGCACCATAAATCCCGCCAATACCTCCTGATCATAACCATTTGACTGGTTAAAGGTAGATTTCAGGTAACGATGGAGGCTAGACAACAAAAAATGGACCTGATGGAGGGTAGAGATGAATAAAAAACCAGTTCGGGAACCGGTTCACCGAAAAAACCCGGAACCGGTTTAAAAAAAAACCGATTTTGACCCAAACCGGTCCCGAACCGACCCAAACCGCCAGTTTCTAAACGGTTTGGAATCCACACACTTAAAACTGGTTTAAAAGTTAAAAACCGGTAAGAAAAACCGGTTTGGGTAAAAAAACCGGTTTGTAACCCGAACCGGTTTGAAGAAAAACCGGTTTAACCCCATTACAAAAAAACTGGTTCGGTTTTGAACCCGAATCGGTTTGGCCAAAAAAACCGGTTTGAACACCTCTAGTGGAGGGTACGCGGCAGTGACGTTGAGAAATGACTCAAAGTTGGCCCCAATTCATAATAAAAACGGGAGTTAACTCTCAGTTAGTAAGAGATCATTGTAGAAAAATAAGTTTAAAGTTGAGAGTATCTACACATATTTTCTGAGCTAAGATTAATACCGGCCGATAAATAAAACTTGACATTATTAAAATCCAATAACCCTTGTAATTAAAAACTAGATGCTTGTCAATAAGGGTATATAAGGGTCAAATAAGCATTTTATACATACCCTAAAGAATATACAAAATATTGAATAATAATCTATAGATATTAATAAAAGAAGATTTCTTTTACCATTTGTCATCTTCTTAAACCATATTTTTAACACTTATTATTATTATTATTATAAATATTCTCATTTTATTTTCCCTCCAAAAGGGTATTAAATTAATTTAAACACTCAAACGATTTCTCTCTCTTTATAAAAATTAATTTGGTCAATTGATATATTTTTCTCTCTCATCTATATTTTTTTAAAATCATACTATGTTTTTAAAAATTAATTTTATTACAAAATTCAAATTCATATCTTTTCTAAAACATTGAACCTTTTGAAACAAAATATTTTAAATCATTTTCTAAAATAATTATAAAAAATATAGAATTTTTTTAAGCAGTTTTATTAAAACAACCAGAATAATTAGAAACTTGAGTTATTATTAAACAAGATTTTTATAAACAATTTTTATAAGAAAATCTTAAAACAAATATTTAAAATTAAACTATTTAGATAAAAGAGTTAAAAATAGTATAATTGTTTTATTTCTTGAACAAGTACGTATATATAATTTAATACATATCTTATATTAAAATATCGTACGGTAACTTTTCGTGTTTATTACTAAGTATTATCTGTTTAATAAATGTGTTTCTAGACTATCTATTTATCTATATATCTATCTATCTATTGTTTATTTACTTGGAAAAACTATTCATATGTAATTATAATTATATTTTATCTCAAACATGATTTTATAATTCATAAATTTTTATTACTAATTATTTATTAATTTATTTATTCAACCTGTGTAATACACGGAATACTAACCTAGTAACACATAATTTAAGCTTTTGGTGGTGGTCATAGGTAGAAGGAGAGAAGGTTGCAATCAATTAAACTAAGAAATGACAACAATTATTACTAGTAGTGTAACTTTAAACTCGATCATTCATAACATAGTTTGACCGGTCGAATGCAGATGCTTTATATATTTGATTTATAGACCATGAATATATAGGAGTTAATGATTCGTATAATGAATGTGTTTCATAAAGTTCGAAAATGAAAAATGAAAACCATTTGAGTAATTACAAAACTTAAACTTTGATCAACATATATTATTATGCAGATTAATAAAATGCTATGATAAGTCATGTTGTGTACATATCATTCCAGAGCATATAGCTCCGGATTTATTGATTGAGAAGTTATCATTCAACCAACAAATAAACTAAGAGGTTGTTTGATTGCTCTTACTCGGTCAGAAGGTGATGACCGGGTAAGAGCTTGTTTCAAAACTGACCCGGCAAGAGGGAAAATAGGCATGAGTCAGTGGCTTCGGACCGGGTCAGACGCAAAAATGTGATAATCAAACACGCTGACCGGCCAAAATGTCTGACCGGTCAGTGGGTCAGACATTTTGACCGGATCAGAAACAAATCAAACAGCCCCTAAAAGTTTTCAAATCACAACTCGAGTCTTAAAACCACCATCGAGGACAATGAACTCAAAAATTTTCGGATCACAAGTGTGATAAAAAAAGAAGGTTGATTTCATTGGGGACATGGACCTTTGTTGTAATTTTTCGAAATATATGAGAGCGAATCGTCAAATAATAAACTTTGATGAATGAATTGTAATCTGTATTGGCACTAATTGGAAACTTTGAAATTAGTGTGTTTAATAATTCTGGTTTCTTGCGAGGGAAAGTTCTAAATAACGCGTCTAATATTCCACTATGGAGAATGGGGACAATCATCAATTTAATAAAGACCTTTCCCTATTATTTTTAATGTGACCGATTACAGATATCATATAATTATAAATCAACAACTTAAATTTTTGTGCGGGTTATATATACGTTATATAGGTGGATCGTATAGCCCACTATATGAAACGTATAATTCTTTTGTCAACTTTTGAATTTTTCCTTGTACACCATGTTAAAAACGTATAGGGATGTCGATTTATAATGCGTGACGTGTGACGCATTTATATTTGGACCCTTATTTTTTTTTTGTTTATATTTATGCAAAGTGTATATTTATGCCGGCCCTCTTCGTAATAAAATTCCATCATTCAAAGAAAAAGTAATGTATATTTAAAAATAATATATATAGTTAGAGACGCATGTTAATTTAAAGCAACTTTAGAGCTATAACTAAAAATTATATATTGTAAATATCCAAATGTTTGACTATTGTACAATAATAATCTCAGCTAATAATTTAACAAGTATTAATCGTAACTTTCATTTTTGTTACTAACAAAAGTCACGGTCTAACTGTTTGTTAGCTCTGTTGGTTTTTTGTAACATATCACGTGACATGGCTCGTGATATGATGTATAACATAATTATAATGTAAAATATAAATATATTATTCAACTTTTTTTATAACAGATCATTTTTCTAAATGTATTCAATGTAATGCTTTTGTCAATGGTTGAGTAGCTTGAACATAAAGACGTAAAAATTGAATGGTATATTTATATTTTTTATTTTAATTATGTAATACGACATATCACATGGCACGTGACGAACAACATCATGTGCCACATCATTAAAAAACGGAGTTAACGAACGGTTAGACTGAGACTTTTATTAATAACAAAATTGAAAATCGTGATTAATAGTGATCAAATTGTTAATTGTAATTAATATTAGCCAATAATCAATACTTTGAATTATTACAAATCTAAAATCAAATTTCCTCGTTTGTGACACATGATAATTCACTCCTCAGAGTATTCACACTAGTTTTCTCATCCCCTCCCTATATTTACATTAAAAATCAATGTTTTTAGAATCGGATCAGACGTCGAACCGGACACCTTACTGGTTTGGTGGTCCGACCAGTTGGACCAGATTTAACCATATTTTAACTATATTTATATATGTAATTAAATATAAGTAATTTATATATGATATATATATATATTATAGTTATATATACAACTTAACTATATTTGTATATTCAACATACTAATTTATGGTTTAACACCCTGTTTTACCATTAAAATCAAGAAAAAAAAATCAAAGTCCGGTTCGAACCGGTCCGGTTTCCCGGTCCGACCGCCAGTTTGGACGAACCGGCCAGTTCGATTGCCACAAACCGAGTCATAGCAAACGGACAGGCTAAGGGGCCGATCCCCGGTCGGACCGGCCGGTCCAATCCGGTCGTGAAAACAATGCTAAAAACATTACTTGTTTACTATCTCTTTCAATTTAATAATATATTTTTTTATATATTTATTATTGTCCTTTCTATCACTTCACTCGTAACTATTTTTAAAAAATATTAAAAAATTATAATGATTGTACCGTATTTTCTCAAATATAAAAAATCACGATACAAATTCTATAACTTATCTCTCTCATTCATTTATAACCACTTACAATCATTATCATATTGCAAGACATACACTTATATTAAAATAAGACACCTATTGTGAATGTACTCACACCATTCTGAGGATGTAATTGACTAGTGAGTTATAACTGAAATGTGAAAAATAAAAAGATGATGGGTTAAAATATGATTTAAGTCATTTTGTTTGTGGTGAAATGGAAATGAGAAAAATCACAGCTCCACACCTATTGTTTCACTCACGCTCATAAGGGACACGCGCAGGGTGCGGTGTTGGGTGTCGTAAGTAGCTGAGATGACACTCATGCATATAACACAGCCTAATATCAAATATAAAATTTCATAAACTATAAAATTTGTAACTTTGATGAGAGCTTTTGTCGTAAAAAGTCGTGTCATTTATGATTTGGTTTGAAAAACATAAGGCATACAACGGTGTCGATGCATTCTCCGTTTGACTTGGATGTTGCAACCTTTCTCCTCGTTCCCCCTACTTTGACCCGCTCTTTCATTTGCCTTTAGTCTTTTATTATTTTCATTTTATTCTTGTTCATTTCTGGAATAGTGAAAAGAACATTTTGACTTCATGAACTCATGGATTAGAATTATATAATATATATATATATATTGAATCTCAGTAAATAATATGATTACAATTAATAATGTTTTGTCAAGTTACATCAAAATAGAAGGTAGACGGCAACAAGCTGTGCCGCCACCCCTTTCTGAATAGCAAATCCTAACCTTCCAAAAACAAATCCTTGCCTCCCCGGGTTGAGCAATGATTGTCTAAGACCCGTTGGACCCTGGTCAAAAAGTTGATAGCTTCTGGCGCTAGGGAGCCAATGTATCAAAGGCAAGGGAACAAAAACGTGCTGGTTCTCTGCGCAAGCTTTAGCATGTTTATCCACTTTCTTTGATTCTGCCTTTCTTGCCGCTTGACCAGCTACAAAACCGTTTTTCCGTAAACCAACCAAAGGGGAAACCCCTGTGAGGTCCACACAAGCATGTTTGCCTGCAGCCCAGCCAAAGACGAGCAGATCCGCTGGTCGCAAAGTAGACCTCCCCTCCACAGGGCCGTGAGGAAATTCACAGGGGCTTCTTTCTTAGCAGAAATCCCAGCTCTCTTATGATGTCCCCCAAAACATCTCGTACCCAGTCATGCCGATATTTGAACCCAGGTAGCTCTTTACAGTGAAGGGCGTGCTCCCCATATTTATCCATACAAGCTTTACGACATATCAGACATGTTTCATCTTCCGGGTACATAGGGATCATCAACCGGTATTTGAGAATTGCTCTATATTCTACTGGAGACATGCACTGTCCCCACCCTTCAATCGGGATAACGATCAAAAATTCCTGAGCATGGGGGCCCTCAGGCACTCAAACACCGTCTTTTGGCGGGATGACAAAGAAAAAACTTCTCCCAGGCTTTGAGCGATTTTGCTAAACAGAGCATTCGCCAAAGTTGTTTGTGGCTTCGAGGGGGCGGTGTTCTTATTAGAGAAACCGCCAATATCCAAGTCTGGAAGAAGGACATATAAGCGTTCAAGCGCCTGCTGATAGTCCGGGTCAAGCCCGAAAACCCCACTGTTTTGAAGGATATGATCTTGTAGTTCCGAAGATTGAGCTCTAGAGGCCACAAAAGCATAAGTCCCAACATCTCGAGCTGAAAGGAGTCCCAAACCACCGAGACGCATTGGCAAAAATGCCAAACGCCATTGGAGATCACCAAAAAAAGGGCCACCACCCACGACAATGTCTTCTATAGCCTCTCTGAGGCCATCATCGAACCGAGATACCGCATCCTCCATCAAATGGGGTTGACAAGTGCGCAAACCAAAAAGTAACTTAGCAACTCCCATGCACGACCTTAGCAAGAGTAGTTCACATTGGGGATTCCTAAGGCAGGGCAAGAGTTTCATGAGGTCAACCGCTTCCGAGGCCCGCCGCCCAACCAACTCCTCAATAAAGCTAGGATCACGGCTAACAGCTCCTCCAAGGAGCTTAACCCCCCTCTCAGGTCTAACAATCCCTCTCGGGAAAAGTCCATCCTGACTTTACGCCCATCGCATGTCGGCCAAAAAACCTCTGTTTTCTTAATGTTGAGATAAAGCCCCAGAGATGGCCCTTCCACGTTGATGATGTCTAAGGCCTTAGCAATCTCAGACGCGTTGCCGATAATCGTTCCATCATCCAAATACCAAGCATGAAACAAAAGGTTACACGGTCCTAGACCCGAAGAATAAGAGGGTGTAAGGCAAGGGCAAAGAGAAGGGGCCCTAAGGGATCTCCTTGTTGTACTCCGGTAGTAGCCCCAATACAATCATTACCAACATACAACTTAGCAGGCTTAGCATAAAGAAATTAGACCCACCGATAGATTGACGGGCAATGCTAATGAACCTCTTGAAGGAAGGTTGTGCGGTCGACCGTGTTAAAAGCATTAGAGAAATCCCCAGTAAGCAAGGCCAATGAGCCGTCTTCATGACAAGAGTTGAGAAACCTGTTTGCACTGTGAAGCACCGCCTCTGCACCATTAGGCATCCCTACCCCAAATTGAAAGTCCCCAAGTGCTGGGTCATGTCTTTCCCGACTTTCTTCATCCCCACCTTAGAAACCATTTTGAGTTGCTAAGATGTTGTTTTTAACTTTTGAAACTGTTATAGTTTTCTAATTTTAAGTTTACATATGTACTATGTGTTGTAATTTCTTTTATCAATTCAAATTAAATATTGTCTTTTAGTTATCTCTGCATTTTATATATTTAAAATTAGATTTTACGACTTTTGCTTTTATTTTAAAAGTAAAATATTTTAACAATTTGTATATTGTAACATATAGACTTAAGTATAAATAGTATAGATATACATGTTTGTTATGGATCTAGAGCAAGTATGTTTTTAGAGGTTATTTTGTATACATAAAGTATAACTTTTTTTAAATAATAGTTGGATTCAAAATTGAATAATTTTTGCTGAAGCGTAGGATATAGTAAGTGACGTTACCATTGTGGTATCATAACGAACCTAACCATTTACAAGTGAACAACATCATTCCCGACGTCTTAGTATTATCGGAACAAGTATCGGTGTTTGTTTTTATGATTTAACAAGCTTAACTGATAATTGCCAACTTTTGTTACGTTGCACATGGGAAAAACGACCACACTCTCGTCGTGAAGCTCAGAGAATAAAACTAGTTATAATATCTATGCATGTATATAAACCAACTATGTACCATTAACTCAAGTAGTCAAGATAAGGTACAAATAGAAGGTATTAGATTAAAGTCTCAATTAAATCAAATATGGCCTAGCATGAGAGTTTTCTTTGGCTGAGGGTTTAATTAATCCTGAGTGGGTTAGGGATTGATTTCGGCAGCGTAAATGGTAATTGTTTTATCAGTTTTCCCAACTCGCGTAACATGTGTTTTTCATCGTATGGTTGAGCCATCAAACCGTTTATTTTTCTTTTTTTTTTCTTGTCTTCGTTGAATATGGAAGTGAGAAAAACTAAACTTAAAAAGAAAACTTTTGGATCTAAATAGTAAAAATCAAGATACACTAAAAATCAACTAATTATTTTCAACAAAAGTATAAGGTGCAAATCACTTAATTGTGCACAACTGCACATAGCAACCGTCTTTGACTTTGACCATCCTTTTTTGGTTAGTGGTTACTATCAATGTTGTTGAGACCGGATCGGACCGGCCAGTCCGATCGCGAATCGTGGGCTGGTCCGGTCCGGTCCGGTCCGGTCTGGTGTGACTCATTTGAACTGGTCAAACCAGCCGGTTCGTCCCGAACCGCTGGTCTGACCGGGAAACCAGACCGGTTCGGATAAGTTTTTCTTTTATTTTTTTTTATTTTTTAATGAGTAAAAACGGGGTGTTAAATCATAAATTAGTACGTCGGATATACAAATATAGTTAAGTTTTATATATAACTATAAAAAATATATATAAATCATATATAAATTACTAATATTTAATTACATATATAATATAATTAAAATATAGTTAAATCCGGTCCGACCGGTCCGACCACCAAACCGGTAAGGCGTCCGGTTTGACGTCAATCCGGTTCTGAAAACATTTGTTACTATGTAAAGCGAAGCGGAATAATAATATGTAATTTTATTTTAAAACGTGTAGTGTTGTGGGGAACTAGTAAATATGTTTTAGAGTAAATTACCATTCGCATCCCCGACGTTTGTTAATTTTAACCACTTGCATCCCTACGGTTTCAAAATTGCTATCTGGCCCCTGACGTTTCATGTATCTTCATTTGAGTCGATGTTTTATTTTTATTATCATTTGAGCACAGATGACTAATAACGTTAGTTTTTCTGTTAAAATTGTTATGAAAAGATCAAACTATCCCTTAATTTAAATAATAATAAAAAAACTTGTGGGACTTATTCATCAACATATTCTTCTTCATTACCAACACACCCATCACTACTTCCAATCCCTCATCACCACCACCATAGCCCCCGAGCACACACTCTTTTCCCTTTATTAGAGCCACCCATCACCACCATCCTCCACGTATATGACACCGTTTTCCACGGTTTCTCTGCCTCCATCACAATACTCACGATTCAGTCATTCATCTCCCACAACCGCCGCTCAACCTCCAAAACCACCAGCTCCAAAATAATTATCCCCCCTAATCGGTAAACCATAACACCCAAAACCACCACCCTCCGGCAAAATCACCACCAGCTCCCACCACCGCCGGCTCAACCTCCACCGTATGATGACCCAAAGTTCGTCAGAAAAAACCAATTCCCACCTCTCACTACCACGGTGGTCGCCGGAACGACACGATCAGATGCCCGAAACGCCCACTCGAGGAGCCCACCACTGCCGGACCCAATCGGAGACCTTCTTCCCCTTTCCCGACGAAGATATTCTCCTCCACCCCTGCATCCACCGAGATTCATCTCAGGAGAAAGTTCCTCCGATGGTAAGCTGATGGCGAGAAAGACGGTTGTAACATCTCGTATTTCCGTTAATTAAAAGTTAATTTTGTTAATTCTTATATGGTTCATTTATGTCATTTATGAAAACTTTGAGGGCTTGTTGAGTTAACTCGGGAGTTAATGAACTATTTTGCTTAATAATAATAATAATAATAATAATAATATTAATAATAATAAAATAAATGACAAATTATACAAAAAAAGTTAACAATTAGTTTAATGATAAGCTTGAGGTTAGTAAAGAGGGCTTATTTGTCAATTTGGAAACTTAAGATATAACTTTTAAGCATAAAATGACAACTATTAAACTACAAGGGGGTTTAATGTCAAAGTTAGAAACTTTAAATATTAGGTTTGTACGTAATATGCAATTGATAAAACCACAGGGGTCAAACATGCAAATTGCAAAAATCCGAACCCCTTATTCGCGTTTTTCCGGCCACAACTCCGGCCACCCTCCGGCCGGAGTCCGGTGGCCCTAAAACCCCAGTTTTCGTTCGAATTGAAACCCCCAAGATCGTGGCAACCGATCAGAAACATGAATCGAACCCAAAGATGTCACTTAATGCGTTTATAACCGGTTACAAACCCAATTGAATGTATAACCGAAACCTCAAAACCCCGTAATCATTCGAGCCTTAATCACCAATAATAAGTCAATTAATTCAACTCTAACGAACGTTTATCTAAGTCTAATCGATTGCAAGTGCCAATTACACCTGAAACCCTCAAATTCACCTTGTTCGATTACCATCTTCGTCGCGACCTGCAACTCAACCTAACATCATCTTCCGAGCTTCAATTGACGAAATTCGCAAAGGGCTTTGCATCGAGGTCATCACGCGAAGCTTCCCACAAGTTTAATTTGATTATCGTCGAGGTTTGCTTATCCATCAAGACTTCCACGTCCGCAACGTTTCTTCGGGTGTTCAAACATCAATTCAATAACAATTCGGGTAATTAAAACTATCTTTATACTCGATTTCACATGGGCAATCAAAGCCCTATGATTGATTTCATTAACAATATCAATTCGATGTTCAATTGGAATCAAATCGATTCTAGGGTTCTTATGAAATTGGGGTTTTGTTTAAGTGTGTATTTAACAAGTACAGAGCGGATTCTAACGCGGCTGGAAGCCTTTGGTTCACTGGTAACACACATGACTCCTAGACAGGAGGTCCCCGGTTCGAATCCGGGGAACCTCATGTATTTTTTTAGGCCTTTTTGGCCTTCAAATCTAATGTTAAAAATTTCTAAAAATTATGAAAAATCAATTCATAAACTTTGTTTCTCTTAAAATTATTTAATATTTTTTCTGTAATTTATTTACAAAAAAATAATAATATAAATATATCTTTATAGGATTATCCTAACATTAATAATATAACAAATTTTTATAAAAATGTAGACTTTAAAATTTAGTGTAATTTACACAATCTAATATTTCAAAAATACCTTTAATCTATTATTTAATTTTATGCTCTTTTTATTTAAATTACAAATTGATCTAAACTTGTTAAACATTACAAAATTATTATAAAGGTTATTATTAATCCATAAGTTTATATAAAATATAAATCGTTTCCCCGAGAATATAAATGAGTTCTTACTTGGCAAATATGATCAACAAAACCTCAAACATCAAGTTGATTCCTAGTCCTTAACCTTATTGTAGTGCTTTAATTTTGTAAATATACATATTTAGGTGTCTTGTGACGATACATCTTGGAGCGAAGCTTATTATTATACTTATTAATCGCCATTATATATTTATTTTCAAGTGAGTTTTCTTGCCCCTTTTTCATATTTTTACACAAACTTGGGGTGAAACATGATAGCGTATACATGATACACTTATACACATTTGAAACTTGTAAATCACGTGCAATTCAACTTATTATTTTGTCATGGTTATTTGTTTATTGTAAGTGTTTATATGAGATACATAGTTTGTATACAATCATTAACTATTGCTAGCCTGGCGACGTCTTAGATCTTTGGGCCTGACAAGCCTATTTGGTGCTAAAGTCGATGTATTGCCGACTCCTAGGAGCCGTATGCTTGTGCACTAGGGAACCAAATACACATAGCCAATCTTTTATACTTGTAATCAAGTCGAGGTTTGGTTGTAACGATATGTGTTCTATAACCTTACTAGCTTATAACCTATGACATGAATTGCTACTTGTAACTTTCTTTTTCATATTATGTATGAAAACCTTGGAAACTCACCAACTATTTTTAGTTGACTCTTATTTTTATCATGTTTCAGGTCAACCTCAAGCTTAAAGTGATCTTTTGAAGCATGCCATAATCTAGGATTTGGACCTAGTAAATGAAATAAAAAGTTTACTTTATGTTTTGTTGCATTCGAACTTATTACTTGTTTGGGAATTATGATTGTATTTTTATTTCAAGACTTATGATAATAATATTTACAATTTAATATAGCGTTATGTGGCTGTGAACAATCTTAACCCTCACATCTCGACGTTTCCGCCGTCAAGGTTGGGGTGTGACAGATTGGTATCAGAGCCCATACTATAGGGATTTAGGTTATTAGTAATGGTGACCCAGAATATAGCTTATGCATGAACCTCATAGGATAATATTTATATTCTTGGAAATATATATATTGTTACATGCTACATAATGCTATACTTTATGAGCAATTTGATGCCTTAGCATAGTTTGCCTTGTAATTGCCTAAACTTTGTTACTTGTCTCTCTAAACTTAACTTTAAACGACGTCGCAGCTTTAAGGGAGATCTAAAATGGAGGTTTTTGTCTGGAAAAATGGTGCATTTGGAGATGATGGTGCCTGAATCAGTTGCATGTGTTGATGGTGAAGAAGATGAAAGGAGTGGTGGGGAAGGGAAGGAGAGTGTTGTTTGTGTGTGTGTGGAGAGTGGGTGTATGTGAGTTAAGGGTAGTTTTGTCATTTAAAAAAAAGTTAACCGAACAATTTAACGGAGTTAGTCATTTGGATTCAAATGGAGATAAAAATGAAACGTTAGGGGACAAATTGAGACTTTGCAACTGTAGAGATACAAGTGGTTAAAATGAGAAAACGTTAGGGATACAAATGATATGTTTTAACTTTTATATACAAACTTTCAAGTGTATGCATGTTTAAGCCACTGCCCACTACGACTCTAGTACTTAAAGTTATAAAAAAAGAACTTTTTTATAGAAAAGTACGTACCACTCCATAATTATACAACACAAAGGTTCGTTTAAAAACCAAGTTAGAAGAGAGGTTGAGGTGTTTAATAAATATAACGTTTTCACACTATGTAGCCTTGTTAGAAACATCTACCATGACTCTTTTTAGTAAGTCTAAATGTAACTTTTACACACTATCACATGTCAATTTAGTAAGTGCCACTTATAGAAAAGTCATGTCACAAACTTATAAAAATGTTACGCTTAATAAGTGTGACTTGTTCTTTTTCTTTTTGTTGATTAGTGAGATTTCACATTTAGTAAGCATGACTCTTTTTTTAATCTTTTGTTGCTTAATGAGTCGTTACAATAACATTTACAACTTTTTTATACTTTTGTTGTTTAGTGAGATATCCCACTTTATAAATATGATTTCTCTCTTTCTTCAAACAAAGCTACGAGTAAATAAAAAAGTCACAGTTAACAAACGTGACACACTCCTTAACTGAAAAAATCCTATGTCATCACGTGTTATGGTGTAGGAGTGGGTAATAGCACCATTTATAAATACAATTCAAGAAAAATAGTTTGATATAAATTTAAAAGGGTAAAATGACACTTCTTGTCATTCTTCGACCACTTGTTCACACGTGTTGCAATCGAAGATATTAAAAATCACAAATCCATCAGATAACAAAACTGAATTAATATACTTGAACGACTAACACTACAAAAAGAACCAAAAGCAATAAATTCTTACAGTTTACAACACCGAAGACAAAATAATCTCCCTAGTACTAAAGCTCATGGTAGCTTGAAACTGTCTGATTTTAACCGAATCATCGACCACGGGTGGCGGGTGAGATGCAACCTCACCGTTGACGATGTTTGAAGGAGGATGGTAATACATACGAGCCGTTTGAGGGCAGTGAGAATGAAATCTAGCAACAATTCTCACCCCTAAATCCAACATCTCTGCGCATTTCGCCATTATAGTAATCAACACCAGATCGTAGGGTTCTAATCGGAAGATAATTTTGATCGGAGAAAGGGTGTTGGTGTTTGTGTGGTTTGTGATTTTGGTTTGGAGAGTGTGGGGTTTTATAAGGGATTCGATCCACTGTTTGACTTTTATGTTGGACCTTCGCTCCTCTTTCCCGTGCTTTTGACTTACTCGTGTTTTCTCTCTTTATCTTGCTTTTATAAACATTCTATGTGCACATTAATAACGTTTACATAATAATAAATTAATAATTTCTACCTAGAAGTGTAAGTAAAAAAGACAAAAGACTAATGTTTACAACATGAAAAATATCATAAAGAGTAAATTACTATATTACTCTCAGGTTTGGTTAATGTTTAATTTTTTTATTTTAAAAGTTAATAAATGTTTTTTTAGTATTAACTGTTTCATTTCTCTAACCATTTACATAAATCTATTAACACCGTTAGTTTGTTCCGTTAAATAAATATAATAGGAATATGGTATTCCTAATAGCATAACAAACACTACACACATAATAGCACTGTTCGCGAGCTAAGCCGAACCGACCGGACCTTTGCTCGTGCTTGACTCGTTTCCACCGAACCGAGCCGATCGACTTGCTTACAACCTAGCGGAAAATTGAATGATCATTTATCAAGCGTGAATAATCCAGCGAGCACAAACAAACAACAAACAATTTGTATAACCCAGTTATATAGTGTGTCATGTGATTTATATTGCAATGAGAGACGGTGAGACTACGGTTGTAGGCGATTAGGCGGTGAACATGGAGAACGATGATAGTACTGAGAGTGAGAGAGGATCGACTAAGAGTAAGAGTGAAGTTTATCTTAATTAGCTATGGATTTCACTTTTATATTGTGTTAAGTTTTTAATTAGGTTGATTGATCTAGTATGCGTACATTTAATTATATATTTGTATATAGTGGGTCAAATATACTAAAGCGCAATCTTTATCAAGCAGCATTATTACCTATTCAATTAATATTAATGTTAATATCATTACCAATATATTATTAGCATTATTATTATTGTTGTTATTATTGTCATTTTTGTTATTTCATGTTTTTTGTGATGATTTAGCTAGTTCAAGCTTTAGCTTAATGAAACATAGTGTTCCGGGAAAGTCAATTAGTCACCCTTGAAAAAACTAAATCATAATTGAAACAATTAGAATGTGTATGAACACGAAATTTTCGGATTAATGCATGCAGGTCCATGGACAATACTTAACAAATAACTAAATTGTACCCTTTAATATACTACACTACCTTACAAAATAACACTACATAATATAATTTACCATTTAAATTTAAAGCAAAATCACCCTCACTACAAGCCAAGCTCGTCGCCCCCCTCTCACCACTCTTTCCACCAATCCTCCCTTGAAGGGATCGAGATCTAGTTTGATCAATTAGATTAGGATTTGCAGCGGAATAGCACACGAATTAGATGAAATTATAGCAAGAATAATATGAATATTCAATCAAACGGTAACGGTTATAAAGAGAGAGTTTTCTGCAAAAAGAATGTTTTCATTCATGCACAAGCTTCCCGTACAGGGAAATTAGGTTAACATTCCTTTTATAAGGAATGTGACATCAGCTGACGTCACTTGATAGTGACATCTAACTGAAGTATACAAACAACTGAAAGTAAACTAAACTACTGAAGATGTCCACAACAACTGAGGACACCTTCACTAAAAGCTAAGTATAAGATAACATTACAACTACTGAAGTTATAACATCTGAAGTGTAAGAACTTCAGATGTTTTACATAATATAAAACTACTAATTACAAACTACTGAAATGTAAACCATCACAACTACTGAAATGTAAACCATCACAACTACTGAGAGAACTACTTCAGCTGCTGTGACAACTTCTGAGAACTTGATCTTCAGACTTTGTCTTCACCAGTTGTCTTCAGACTTTGTTTTCAGACTTTGTCTCAGCTGTTGTAGATCACTTCAGTTGTTTTGATGTCTGTGGGACTTAAAGGTTTTTCTGATCTGGCTCATTGGTTCTTTTGGTCCAACAAACTCCCCCTGAACCAATGCAGCCAAAACCTTTAAAATTATTGAGGTCCTACTTATTGGCACAAACATTATCTGAATCAGTTCAGAAATCTTCAATATAAGCTCAGGCCAGGGAAGAGATTTCAGAAGGTTTGATTGGCAAAGGATGAATGGGAACTCTGTCTTGGGGAATTGGACACAGAGCTGTTACCCCATCCATGAAACCTACTGCCCAATGATAAGTCTGTAAGACTCTCTGACATAGGCCTCAAGGAAAACAACTTGTTCTTCCATTGTGAGTTCTTCAGCTCCACTTTCAAAGAAGAACTCAGGCCCATAGTACTCAAATAAGTACTTAATATACTTTCCATTTTTCAGCTCTACAGTTGTTATCTCTCTGTATGCAAACTCATCAGGATGAGTGCCTTCAAGCAATAACTGGAGCTCATTTCTTCTTATTTCTTCAAGCTTCTTGTAGATTAAGCCCTTCTTTACCATTTTGTTTTCTAGTAAAGTTTGTGGAGTCATCTTAGACTTGTAAGCTCTCTTGAAGTCATCAAGGATTTCCCAGGGTGACACTACAATGGCCAGCATTATCACAACATCTACAATCTTCTTTACTTGGCCATTGTATCTGCTTGGAATCTTCTTTTTGTGAATTCTGTCACTTACTCTGGGGTCAGGCCAAATTCTCACTCTCTCTTTCTGATATTGGAATGTAAATATGAGAGCATACAACCTCTGAGCATGTTTCTTCATAGCTTGTATGGATGAAGACTTGGGAAACTCTTTATCAATTATCCTTAACAGCTGCTCATCATGTTGTTTGTGCTGTTCTTCTTCTTCAAGTTTGCCTTTGGAAGTCAGGTGTGATTGTTGTTGGTTGACTCCTGGGCTCAGGCATCTTTATTTTGAGAACAACAGAGATTGGCAAACTATCATCCTCATCATCATCTTCTTCTTCTTCTTCCATCCTCAACACCCTTCTCTTCCTCTTAGGTGCATCATTGGTAGTGGGTTGAGTAGGTTTATTGAGTAAAGGAGTTGGTTTTGAGGGTCGTGAGGGTGGTTGTTTTGGTTTGGGTGATTGTGCAGGCTGCTCTAGCATCTTGGATGTGAGTGAAGCTTTGGATAATTTTGCCATATCAGTCCTTTTCCCAGCACCAGCTTCATCAAGAGCTTCTATGATCAATCCTTTGTTAAATACTTCAGAAGAACAGATTCTGGTGGTTATCTCCAAAATACTGTCTCTGGACCATGACTTTACTTCAATGGTTGATCTCCCCAGATGTTTTGATATAAATCTTGCCATAGCTTCCAGCCTTTCCCTTTCTTTCTCACTCCAACTTGCCCATCTTTGTTCAATCTCTTGAATCTCTAACCTTCTGATTTCAGAGTCAAGTTTGGCAGTGTCAAATCCTTGTCTGAAGAGTTGATCAATAATCTTACCCATACATCTACTATGTTGCTCATCAGCTTCTTTGATCAATTCTTCTAACTTTTTCTCACCTTCAGTCTTTTCAGAGCTTTTCTTCCTCTTGTAGGTGATCATTTCCTTTTCTTTCTTCTCTTTTTCTACTTCCTCTTCAGCTCTTTTTCTTTTGTCTACTTTCACTGACTTAGACTCCCCCTTTTTGGTTGCATTGGGTTCAGGGGTGGGAATGTCAGAAAGTCTCTTAGAAACAGCAACATCAACTAAGGATTGAAGATTTGAGGAAAGCCTCTCATTAATGGCTTGATGTATAGTGTTTGTGATTATGGAAGTGATGAGAGGTAAGGAAGTTTGAAAGGCAGCAACCATTAGCTCAGAGGGGTTCTGTCCTTGAGAAATGGTACCTGAAGCAGAGGCTGGTGGCAAATTTGTTGAGAGTGGCTTAGTGTTTGGGATAGTTTCAGGAGAAACTGCCATCTGTGGGTGAATATGGGCAGATGGACTTGATTCTTGTGACATTTTGGCAAGTAGTTCTGTAGTCTGTATACCTCAGTCTCAAGAATAGTATTGTGGGCTAGAACATCAAAGAAAAAGCCCATGTCATCATCAGTCTATGCTGAATCAGCTAACCTCCTGATGAAATCAGGATGAACATGTGCTGAGTGTAGATCAGTATTCACATGTGCCCCTATTTCTTGGAACTGGGACTTCTCTGCCTCAGGATGATGTCCTTCATTGGCAGTTGCCTCTGGTGGGGACTTAGAAATGATACCATCTTCATCCTGATCATGTGCTGAACCAGGAGAAGAGGCAGCCTCACCAGATGTTCTAATCTCCTCCTCTACACAGGGAGATTGAAATCTGTAATCTCTATGCTATGGGTTATCAGCCACATTATAATCCTTTCCCTCAATTGTTGAGGTTTTCCCAGTGGTAATAGGTTTCTGGGGAGGGGTAGAGGAATGTAGTTGAGTCAGCACTTGGGCAATAACCACAGTTGGGCTTGTAGGGGTGGCTTCAGTGGGAGATAGGTGTGAAGAGGATTGCACCTGGGGTGAATGGTGCTCTTCAATGGCAATCCTCTCAAGTGAGAGAGATTCCAGTAATGTGGTTTCCCCATTTTTGGTTGCTTCAGGATCCTGTTGAGAGGATACCTGAGCGGTTTCAGCTGGTAGAGTCCTGGAAACTACAGGGGGATTACTACCCATACTTTCATCCTGCCTTTGTGTTGCAGGGGCATCATCAGGGGACTCAACTCCCTGAGTAGCCTTTTTGGTTTGTTTGGAATGAGGTTTGGAGGGGACCTTGGATATGGAGGATGAGGCTGTGGGTACCTTCTGCTTGGGTTTTAGCAGTTTGGCAGCCTCTTTGAGGTGTGGGTCAGAGTTGTGCCTAGAGTATACCTCTGGCAAAACTACCACTGCAGGGACTCCAAGGCCAACAGGGCCATCAGATTGTAACTGATTCATGATTATGGCCATAAGAACCTTGGATATAATAGCCATTTGTTAGCTACAGGTTTCATTGTCAGATCTTTTAATTCTAAAAATATAATTTCAGAAAAATTTAAGCTTTGGCATTCAAGAATAGAATACAATACCTGCTGCCACCTAGATGACATTTGATCCCATGAAGAGGTTTTGGGGGCAAGGCAAACATTGATCATGTGGAAGATTAGGCGTTCAGCATCATGGAAGTGCTTCTTCAGAATTTGTAGCACTTAGGTTGCCCTCATATCCATGGTTGATGAATGAGAGATCAATGGTGCGCTTCGGTATTTGGTGACAAAGGTAGCATCATTCAGATCTAGCGTTTGGCGAATGATAGCAGGAGTGACTACCACCTTCTTCTGGTTTACAAATGACTGGAGAGTGATCGCGACATCATTCTCACCAGTATGGATGGTGACATTTGTCCAGAATTGACGAAGAGTGTCTGGATATATGGTTGGATTCAGAAGAAAAGCAGTTCGATACGGGGAATCAACTATCAGATCAATTGCATCATCAAACTTAGTCCAAAAGGCCGATTTTGTGAAGTAGGCAACACAGTTGTGTCGTGGTTGATTTGCATGGTCGTCATTAATGGAAGATGAACGTTCGGAAATCGATTTATGAAAAGTTTGAAGTTAGGGTTAGGTATTTATAGGTTATGAAACGGCTGAAAGAAAACAGCTGAAAGTTTTGGTTTTAGTCATCAGTTGTTAGAAAACGACTAAAGACATGGTTTTAACTTTCAGATGTTGTAAACAACTGAAGACTTAGTGTTTGTCATCAGTACTTGAAAACTACTAAAGACTTGGTTTTGGCTTCAGTTGTTTTGAAATGAAACAGCAGTTTGAAACAATTGAAGAATAAAATTACTCATCAATTGTTGTCGTTAATTCACATATCTCAGTTGCTTCATTTGACCTTAACACTTACTTAGCATATTATCTGATTTTCAGATGTTTCATTGGTCATCAGTACTTATCTGTTAGAACAGACTTTAGTAGTTGTAACCACATCAGTACTTTGCAACAAATAAAGTACTTCAATACATTAAGTAATTTAGTCTTCAGTAGTTATAAAAACTGCTGAAGATAAAATAACTTCAGTACTTATTTTTGACACCTGTATACTGATGCTCATCAGTACTTGTGAGCTGAGATCATCAGTAGTTGTCAAATTATTCAAGCTGCAGCATACCAAGCCTTAGCACTAGATTTTGGAAAGTTGCACTGTCCAAAGGCTTAGTAAATATATCTGCAAGCTCATTAGCACTAGGAACAAACTTTGGATCAATCAGACCTTTTTCATAACAATCCCTGATAAAATGATGTCTGATCTCAATATGTTTGGTCCTAGAATGCTGGACAGGATTCTTAACAATACAAAGAGCTGAAGCACTGTCCATCAGTAAAGGAGTCTTAGTCTCTGTAATGTCATAATCCAGTAATTGATTCTGAAGCCAGAGTACCTGAGATGTACAACTTGCAACAACAATGTACTCTGCTTCAGCAGTGGATGTAGCAACAGAGGTTTGTTTCTTACTCTGCCAAGAAACTAAACAGTTGCCTAGAAATTGGCATCCACCAGAGGTTGATTTTCTGGTTAAGTTACACCGTGCATAGTCACTATCAGAGAAAGCAACTAATTTGCAAGAGTGCCCAGTGGAATACCAAAGTCCTAGAGATTGAGTTCCTTGCAAATATCTAAAGATCCTTTTGACTGCAATCATATGGGATACTTTAGGTACAGCCTGAAATCTAGCACAGACATAAGTTGCAAACATAATGTCTGGTCTAGAAGCTGTAAGGTACATCAAGAAACCAATCATACATTGTAAAGAGTTTCATCAACTATTTTACCTTTCTGATCAGCATCCAGTTGTGTGGTGCTGCACATGGGAGTAGAACAGGGCTTATAGTTTTGTAAATCAAACTTTTTCAATAAATCCTTTGTATATATTGACTGATGAATGAAAGTTCCATCAGCCTTTTGTTTGATTTGCAACCCCAGAAAGAATTGTAATTCTCCCATGACACTCATTTCAAACTTTTGTTGCATCAACTTAGTAAAGGCATCACACAATTGTGGATCAGAGGATGCAAAAATAATATCATCAACATAAATTTGAACAAGGAGCTTATGCATGCCTACTTTCTTAATGAACAAGGTTTTATCTATGGAGCCTCTAGTGAAATTATTTTGAAGAAGAAAGTTAGACAGTGTGTCATACCAGGCTCTGGGTGTTTGTTTTAGCCCATAAAGAGCCTTATCAAGCTTATACACCCAATCTGGATGTTTATGATCTTCAAAACCTGGTGGTTGGCACACATAAACTTCTTTTATTTTGCCATATAAGAATGCACTTTTGACATTCATTTGAAAAACATTAAGATTATGAAAAGCAGCATAAGCTAAAAATAATCTGATTGCCTCTAGTCTGGCTACAGGGGCAAAGGTTTCATCATAATCAATACCTTCTTCTTGTGAAAACCCCTGTACAATCAGTCTGGCCTTGTTCTTGACAATTTGGCCTTTTTTATCAGTTTTATTCCTAAACACCCATTTAGTGCCTATTGCACACTTACCTTGGGGTAGAGGAACCAGTTCCCACACTTGCTGCTTTTGAAACTGAAGAAGATCAAGTTGCATAGCTTCAACCCATCCATTATCTCTTAATGCAATATGATAGTTCTTTGGCTCTTGCTGACTGATGAAGAGAGCATAGAAGCAAAAGTTGGACAATTGACTTCTAGTTGAAACACCAGTATTGATGTCACCAATCATCTGAGACATGGGGTGATTCTTCAGTTCTTGATACTCAATAAGATCTGTGCAAGTGTTTGTAGGTGATTTAGCAGCAACAGATGGTGATCCAGATTCTTGAAACTTAGAATGAGATGACAATTCAAATGAAGTAGAGGATCCAGAGATCTCATCAGCATTTGTTATGGATGGAATTGCTCAAGCTACAGGAACATCAAGTTTAGTAGACTCAGACAGTTGATCACTAAAACTTGCATTTATACCACCAGATGGATAACAAGTGGCAGGGGATGATGGATTCATAGAACCTGTAACAGTTGGAGACTGATAAGGAACATATTGTAGTATGTCCAGATCAAATAACTCCACAGGGTTTTGTGGGATTTTCTCCTTTGGAGATTCATTAAACTTTACATGCAAGGTTTCTTCTACAATCTTTGTTCTGCAATTAAAAACTCTGTATGCCTTGTAAGTAGATGAATACCCAACAAAGTACCCTGCATCCACCTTTGATTCAAATTTCTGAAGTGGATCCTTTGTGTTGAGAATATAGCAAGGACAACCAAATGCTCTAAAGAAGGAAATCAGAGGAGCCAAATGATGTAACACTTCATAAGGAGTCTTCATCATCCTTTGATTTACCAAGACTCTATTTTGCACATAGCAAGCTGTGTTAACAGACTCAGCCCAAAAGGTTAGTGGCAAACCAGAATCAACCAACATTGACCTTGCAGCTTCAATAAGGGTCCTGTTCTTTCTCTCCACCACTCCATTTTGTTCAGGAGTTCTTGGAATGCTAAACTGCCTCTTGATTCCCTTAGAGGAATAGAATTCATCAAGTGTGTGATTTCTAAATTCTGTGCCATTATCACTCCTCATACACTTGACAGAAAGAGAATACTGCTTTTCCACATGCAACACAAAGTAGATGATAATTTGACCAGCCTCATCTTTTGAATGTAAGAAGAAGGTCCATACAAATCTGGAATAATCATCCACAATACCAGACATATTTTTTCTTTGCCATGCTCATCACTCTTACTGGACCAAAAAGATCCATATGCAGTAATTGCAAGCAGGCAGTGGACTTTGGTTCTTCTATTGGAGGGAATGATACTTTATGTTGCTTTCCTTTTAAACAAGCAGAGTAGTTGTCATCACATTTAAACTCCTTTAATGGCAGACCTCTCACTAAACCATGATGGATCCTGGTTTATGTTTCTAAGATTCACATGACCAAGCCTTCTGTGCCAAAGTTCAGATTCTTGAGGAGAGGCCTTGGAGAACAGACATGGATGGCCTTTTAGATCAATTTTCTTTGATAAGTCTAAGGCATATACTCTTCCAATCCTGTTGGCCTTCAGGAGAGTATTTTCATCCAATATCTTGTCAATCATGCTCAAAACATTGAAAGACAGAATCCGACAGTTCTGACTGGTGAAAAGTGCAACATGCCCTTTATCACACATTTGACTGACACTCAACAAATTGTACTTGAGATTCTCCATATGGTTAACATCATCAAACCTTATTTCATCATTTGAAACAAAGCCCTTGCCGATGATGTAACCCTTAGCATCATTACCAAAAGAAACAATCCCTTCTTTCCTTGAGAGTAGTCATGAAGAAGAGATCTGCTCCCAGTCATATGCATAGATCCTCCACTGTCCACATACCAGATGCTTCTATGGCATGTTGAAGAACCCTGCATATCACAACAACTAGTTAGCTTTTGAGACCCATACCATCTTGGTTTTGGGTCTGTTCTCATCAATAGATTTTATACTAACTAATTTGTCATGATTAACAGCCTTTGAAGATGGAGATGGTGCTGAAAAGGATTCCTTTGATTTTGGCTTAGTTTTCTTTTTCAGTGGTTTAATCATAGGTACATCTATTTGGTTAACTCTCCCCAACAGATGTTTAACCATCATAACAAGTTGTGTCTGATTGGTTGTTAAAGCCTTCAGTTCAGCAAACACATCAGTACTTGTTTTTTAATGGTTCCTGTGACACACCATGTCCTCCTTTTTGAAAGACACAGACTTAGTCTGTTGTTTTGATACTCCTTGAGGAACATGTTTAGCTATTTTATGATAAACCTCTTTCTTCTGTTTAGATTTTTGTGAAGACTTTGGTTTATCAGGTTGAGATGTTTGTGGCACAAACTTGGTTTCAAATTCATCTTTCATTTTATTATTTTTCTTTTTAATGATTTTATCTTTGTTGAATTTGGAACCCTTTCTGTACCAATTCATCAGTGAGATGATTGAATAGACCACATATTTCACATGGCTTTTTCTTCATCTTCTGTTGATCAGCTGCCGAAGAAGATGAAACTACTGAAGGTGTGTTCTTCAGTACTTTCTTCCTCTCAATACTTATGCGAAGTACTGAAGGATTTATAACAATTGAAGACTTGTTCTTCAGAAGTTTTCTATCAGTACATTTGGATTTCCTAATAGTCTCTTCAGTAGTTGTCAAACCATGTTTGGTTTCATTTGGTTTGAAATGTTCTTCAGGTGTTGTTACTTGCTCTTCAGTACTTTGAATACCTTGTGAGACAACACCTGAAGTGCTCAGCTTTTCTTTCATCATGTGTTCATCAGCAGTAAGACCATCAACAGATTGATTAGCTGAGGTACTATTACTGACTTCATCCTCTGATTATACATTATCACTTGAGGATGAGACACATGATGATGTGGTTTGGGAATTGATTTCACCTTCAGATTTTACTTCTGTCTTGGGAGTAAAATCTGTAGGAGGTTTAGTGTGATTATATCCAATCCCAAACTTCACATTTGAAGCAGTTTGCTTACTGAGAAACATTTCAAACCCCTTGCAAGATGTTACCCAATGTTCACACTCAACTTGAGTAGCTGCAAGTGTTTCTTTGAGACTCTTATGATTTTCTAAAATGACCTCTACCTTAGCCTTTTCATCAGTGATTTGGCATTTTAATTTGTAAATCTCATCGTCTTTTTCTTTTAAAACAGACTCAAACTTAGCTTTTCTTTTGAAATCACTTTCTCTAGGTCAAGATTTTGATTAATTAAAGCTACATTTGCTTCTCTAATTGAGGCAAAAGCAGCTATGCATGACTCAGAAAACAACTTAGCCTTAGCCTCAGAAGATACTTGTGGTACCTGTGATGATGAAGCATTTAAGCATGAACCATCAGTAGACTCCATGGCCATAAGAGCAAGATTTCCAAAAGGATTTTCACCACCATGTTGACCAGCACCAGAAAACCTTGTTCAGAATAACCAGAAAGATCATCTGGTAACTACTCCAGTCAACAACTCCAGGAGTGAAAAAGCTTTGATGTGATTGAGATTGAGATTGTTGACTTATTGAGATGGTTGAGGCTTAGGTAGGGCATGTGATTGTTGAGCTATGGGTATAGGAACCTGATTGGACTGAGGCATGTAAAAACAAGGATAAGGATATGGCATTTGACCTTGAGGAACAAAATATGCAGGAGATGATTGAATTTGTGAATGATGACCAAACTGGTAGAATGTTGCCCTTTGTTTCGTGAATTATTACCTGGAAGGTCACAAAGGGTGAAGAAGAGTTAGATCCAGATGATCTACACTCTCTTGCAAAATGTCCAAGTATATGGCACTTGTGACACCTCAACTTGCTCTTGTCAAAACCAACTTTGGTTTTTCCAGAGAGACCAGGAAATTTTCTACCTGTCCTTTTGTAAAATTTTTGAGATCTGATATTAACTAATGCCATTTGGCTCAAAATATCCATCTCTTCCAAATCATCATCAGCAATTCCTTTCAAGTCATCCATCAAAAAGCACAGATTGTCACTATTACATCCTGAATTACTATCATACCAGCAAAAGCATGATCTCCACTGTTTGAAGAGAAATCAATATGCTCATCATAAGAACTTTCTAATGTAGCATATTCTGACTCATGACCAACCAGAGCAGTATTCCTGGTACAAACCTCAGTGAGCTTCCCAGATGAAGTCATTTTCCTTTTCAGTTCTATCTCTCTTTCAAATGTTAACAGTTTCCCATGAAGTTGGGTGAGAGATAGATTGTCTAGATTTGCACTGGAGCGTAGGACAATAGTATATGTGTCCCATCTCTCAGGCAGGGATATGAGAAATCTGTTGTTCATCTGACTGTTTGTATATTCATGTTTAACCATTTTCAACTCAGATATCAATAGGAGAATCGCTCAAACTGTTGAGTCAGTGACTCACCCTTTCTATGAGAGAATGTCTCATATTGCTGGCCAAGAATTTCTCTATTGTTTGCTAAGACCTCATCAGTTCCTCCAAATTGTTCTTTCAGAGCAACCCAGAGGTCATGAGCAGATCATGATGCATAAGTCCAGAATAGATTTTATTAGGCAGTGCCATGGCCAGAATTCCATGGGCTTTAGCATCAATTTCAAATAGTTTCAGATCTTCATCTGAATATTCTCTTTCTTCTTCGGAACCATTTCATTGGTTTCCGGATTACTCACCATAGGCTTATATGGTCCATGAACCACAGATTTCCAACAACCTGAACTATTGACAGACAGGTGATGGAGCATTCGTCGTTGCCATATGTTGTACTCACTCCTAACCAGCATCGGAGGCTTTGTTGAGGAGCCAGTATTGTGAGGATCATTGATTGATGTAGCCATTTTCACCAATTCAAACAGGTTCAATGAGATTTTAACAGATTTAACTCAAAAACTCAACAACACAGTTTAAAACAGGAAGAATCTCAAATTAATTCACAGGAAGCAACAGAAAAACAAACTCTATAACCAATTCTTGCAAATTTGCTAATTCGATCAAACTTAGATATCAAAAGAATAGTTTCAATGATCAATTGTTAATCGATCAATGATTAACCTGCTCTGATACCATTTGAAGAGATCGAGATCTAGTTTGATCAATTAGATTAGGATTTGCAGCGGAATAGCACACGAATTAGATGAAATTATAGCAAGAATAATATGAATATTCAATCAAACGGTAACGGTTATATAGAGAGGGTTTTCTGCAAAAAGAATGTTTTCATTCATGCATAAGCTTCCCGTATAAGGAAATTAGGTCAAAATTCCTTTTATAAGGAATGTGACATCAGCTGACGTCACTTGATAGTGACATCTAACTGATTTATACAAACAACTGAAAGTAAACTAAACTACTGAAGATGTCCACAACAACTGAGGACACCTTCACTAAAAGCTAAGTATAAACTAACATTACAAATACTGAAGTTATAACATCTGAAGTGTAAGAACTTCAGATGTTTTACATAATATAAAACTACCGATTACAAACTACTAAAATGTAAACCATCACAACTACTGAAGAGAACTACTTCAGCTATTGTGACAACTTCTGAGAACTTGATCTTTAGACTTTGTCTTCAGCAGTTGTCTTCAGACTTTGTCTTCAGCTTTTGTCTTCAGACTTTGTCTTCAGCTGTTGTAGATCACTTCAGTTGTTTTGATGTTTGTTGGACTTAAAGGTATTTCTGATCTGGCTCATTGGTTCTTTTGGTCCAACATCCCTCTTCTACACCACCTCTTCATCCACAGTATAATTTCATGCAAGACACTACACACACACTACACCTCTCATTCCTTCTCAATCTCTTCTCTCTCTTGGTTCTCTATATCAGAAAACACACAAATCCTCTCTACTTCTAGCCACGTATTCAAAGAACACAACAACTATTGCATCAGTCAAGCTCAAACCTGTAAGAAGGTGAAGTTTTGTGAGCTTTTAGGTGCACTGTTCCATTGTGTTTGACATCTCCAGCCTTGGTTTGAGATTCAACAACTCTCAAACTCTCAAAATCTTTCCAAACACATGGAACGCCTAAAGTGTAAACCACCTTATACCCGATTTGACTATATCTGTGTTTTCTTCACTTTTCTCTAAAAAAACTTACCAATCCTTGATCTAACAGATACTTCCTGCCATCATCTTGTTCTTGAGAAGATTTTAACATTTTTGAATGTATCTCACTCGATATATATGTCATTCTATGGGTGTAACCGATTTACACCATGAAAACCCTCTTTTTGGGTGTTGTTGCACCATCTAACTTAACATATTGTAACCCTCCAAAGAAAAGATTTTAACCTGATCAAAAATAGTTTTCTAACCTCCTAATAACTAGTTTTTAAAGTTACATAAGGTTTTGGTAATGTTTAAACATGAGTTATAACGTTTTACACATGTGTAATGGGTGAAAATTGTGTAATCACTATGTTTCAACTTGTTCTTGGGTTATATGTTGAAACCATGAGTTAGGTTCATTATTTCAACAATTTTTTTATGATATTGGATATATGATGAGATGTCAATGGCTGAAAACTTATAAAAGTAGGGATTGTAAGCATTTTGGACATATTTGGGGACCCGAAAGGTGGTGAAACAACTTAAAAATAAGAAAACTTGGATTTTAATCATCTTAAAAAGTATTCCAGACTCATAAAGGGTAAAAAAGTGCTTTGGATAGCAATTTTTAATTAATGGCCAAAAGACAATTTAAAGGTAATTTTTAACTAAAAACGGGTATTAACCGGTAACGTTTTGAGGAAAAATCCTAGAAATAATGTATAAAATCAAAATCCATGGAAATTATGTTATCTCAGTAATTTAGGTTCTATAATATTTAAAGGTTTTGAAAAATTGGTCAAACAAGTTTTTAAACGGTCAATTACGTTAAAAAAATGTTATAACGGGTTAAACCTAAAAATGAGGCTTTCAACTAAAAGAGGCTTAAAATACATTCTAAAAGATTTGAAACTTATAAAAAATTCCTTAAAATGATATTTAAAGGCTTTAGACTTAGAACATAGAAATTAATACTCAACCGTTAAAAACCTTCGGTTTTACCGTAACCGGTAACGTAAAACATAAGAATACTAAACCCGAACCTAAAATCTGAGAAATTTGGAGTTAACTTATTTAAAATGATTTACTTAACTCCAAAAACCTGTCATGTGGCCATAAAAGTCATTAAATGCAAGAAAACAAACTTTGGGGTAGAAATTGGAAATTGTAAAACTTGGAGGACTAAACTGCAAATTTTGTCAAATCCTTATAAACCGACTCCCTTAAGCTAATAATCATTTGGTGAACTTAAAATAATGATCCAACATAGTAAAACATGTATTTTTCTCTAGGAAACCCGAACTTGCTATAAAAGGAAACTTTCTATACAAGCCTAAGCAAATCGAAATCTAATTGAACATCTAATCTCATGGCACACCTAGTGAACCTTCCATAACCGTAGAATCTGTAGCTTGTCACTTAAATCTTGATGGTAGGGTGCTAGACTTGAGACTTTTCCCGGTACACGAAGAATCATTTGCTTGAACCTTTAAGTGAGTTCTAGTGTTCCCTTTTACTACTGTTTTTGGGATGCTTTTACTTGTATCACGATCATTAATTCTTGTGTGAACAACTTATTTTATATGGGTAGATCTACTTGGAGTATCCCCAACACACAGTGTCTTCCGTGAGGAACGAGAAGGGTACCACACTGAGATCCCGTGGGGTCGTTTGTGACATGTGACAAGTTTTTATAAGATACTAGGGTGAACCATCCAGCAGGTATGGTCCATGGTTTTGAGGCTCAGTTCTTCCTTCGGGTTCAACTGGTGCAACATAACTTTTGAAGAGGCTAGCCGGGACTGAGTGCAGGGTTGATTGTGATCCCCCACAGCAGTGAAACTATGAGTCTTTATAAATCAAATGTGGATTCTATTGAATCCTTTTATTTTTAATTGGCACAATTTCTTTTGAGCATGTTTCAGGTAATCCATGAAGGGAGTCTAGCGGTTGTAGAAGACCTAGACCTAGCACTGTGACCATGACATTGGCTTGTGTTGTTTTGAAACATTTTGAGCTATTTATCTTTATTGTCATTGAAAACAATCTGTACTAATGTTGTATGCACGTTTTATTTGGGCGTTAGACCTAATTCTAGCCCGGTTTTATTTTAAACTTTAATGCCATGTGATGTTCTCTCCTTTTATGCTCTATGATGGTTTGCTTCCGTTACCATATGTTGTTGCTAGTCTATGACGTACCACCCTACTTAGGCCTCGGGTGTGACATATATTGTGAAATCCACTGGATCGGTTGACACCCGAGCGTGTTCTTGACGGAAGGAAAGAAAAACCAAGAGACAAACAATAGAACGGACAATAATAGAATGGTCTCATTGATAAAACCTAATGATTACAAGCTTGTTAAACATAAGAATCAAGACTCTTGGCAAGGGGAGATCGAGTATGATCTCCCTTCTCATCCGGTAGCACCTAGGCCCTGGGCACACTCCTCAAAAACCTTAACCTCTCTACATATTGAAACTGGTATTTATAGGCCTCAGCCCATATCAGATGTGACTGGACCCATTCGTAAGATTGGACCATGAGTATGGTTCAATCGTACGTTTGGACCATACTTATGGTTCACTCTTATGAATGGCCCAATAGCATCTCTCAATCGCACGACTGGTCCATTAGCATGGCTCTGTCGTACGACTGAGTCTCATTCGCATATGCTCCTGCGAATGACTCAGTTTCATGTGTTTACAACATATTAGGTGTATTACATTAAGCCTAGATTATTCGTCAAGAGACAGACACACTATATATGACAATATATGCTCCAACAAATTCCCCTTTGGACGTTGCTGCGAATAGTAAATAACCTCTTACAATCTTTAGTCAATCTTTGCTCTGGTTGCCAATAGAATCAAACGAAAAAACCATATTAGCCAACGTTGCTGATCCTCAGGTTGCTACAGTATCCTTGAAATGAATTTAGGCACAATAACTTTCGTTTACTTTGTAGAACACCATCATAGCAGCAAGATTCCCCATATGACTGATTTTTCCAGATAATGACATGAACAGTTTTCCATTGCTCCCATCTTCATACAAGCTAACCTGATTAACATAACACCTACAGAAATTCCCCCTCAAATTCAACATATCCCAATATATAAACATTATGCTCTCCTAGCGTCCTCATACGGTGTATGTAGAAGGTTCCAATCCACAGTTGACAGTCTTAAACAAATCAGCATGCACTTAGATTCATCATCAGAACCAGCTTTACATCATCACTAATTGATTGCGTCTTCAATTTCCCTATTCATGGATTCCCCCTAAGAATCAGAATCCTCTTTGTGCAGATAAATATAACTTGATTGGCCCATAAATATCAGATGCTCCTGACTACTCCACAAATTCAGCACCGACTGCTGACATCTTCTCTTTTCTCTTTTGTGTTCTCCCTATATTCATCTATTCTGGAAGTCCAACGAATAATGGGGTATCCATCGAACTTATTTGACAAAAGAACCTCAGAGTGAATGTGCTTTGCTCATCCTCAAATCTGTGCAAATGGCAGTTCCAGACCTTTTTTTTTGGTCTGGAACACCGTTCATTCATATGACATGGAGGACAAATATCACATTTGTGTGAATGGATGATACGAATGATATATTCATGCGACTGGTCATAAGACTGGTCCAGTAGCATGACTGGACATAAGACTGGTCCAGTCGCACGATTGAACATACGACTGGTCCAATCGCATGACTGAACATACGACTGGTCAAATCGCACGACTGAACATATGACTGGTCTATTCGCATGGTCCAGTCATATGAATGGTCCATTAGCATGGTCCAGTTGTACGAATGGTCCATACTCATGGTCGAGTCGCATGAGCGGATCTACACGTAGATTTTTAGATCTGCAGCTGTAACATCTTGTAATTTTGGGTTAATTTAAGGTTAGCTTTGTTAAATCTTGTATGGATGAGTTGTGTCATTCATGAGACTTATGGGTTACTTATGCCTTAATTGGACTTTAATCATTTAACTTGAAAGATTAAGTAACATATTAATAATAATGATTTTAATAAATGAAATAATAACAATAAAATTATAATAATAATAACAATAATAATAATAATCTAAGAATAATACCACAATAATATTTTATTATTAATAATAAGAATTAGTAACTTAAAATATAAAACATTGATTTAAAAGTCAAAGGGGCCTAATTGCCAAAATTATAAACTTTAAAGATGAGTTTAGGTATAAATAATAAAAACCAAACAACAGGGCTATTTCTGTAAATTCTTAAAACATAACCCAAATCCCCCCCGCCAACCCCGTTTTTCCGGTGGAAAGTCCGGCCACCGGCGGTCGAGCCTCCGGCCACGTAAAACCTCCAAAATCCGACGTTTTTTAACCCAAGAGCGACCCAAATCGTTCCTTCTACACGTTTCGAACTTAAATGCATGGTTTAATTGAGTTGAATCGTTGGTTATTACTCGAATCATCGTGTAACCGAAACCATCAAACGCAAAGAACCATTCAAACGTTTAAGGCTAATAATAATCGAATTAACTAAACCTAAACGAACGTTTATCTGATACTAATCATTACAACTCTCAAATTCATCTGAATCAAACGCGAGCATAAGCATTCAATCATCATCTCTTTCGCGAACCTGCAACTATTCGAACATCATCTTCAGAGCTTCAAAACTCAAAATCAACATAGGGCTTTTCATCATCTAACTTATTCGAAGCTTTCTGTGAAACGAATTTGAGTTTCATCATCGATTGTAACCTAAACGAATCGCAACACAGTCGCGGCTGTTCTTCGAGTGTTCATCATCATCCGTGCGAAATTCGGGTAATTGAACATACATACATAGTCGATTTCTGTTGGGGAACAAAAGCCCTAACATTAATTCGATTAACAACTTTGATTTGGGGGTCAATTTGAATCCAATCGAAATTAGGGTTCTTAGATTTGGGAGTGTTCGGTCCGATTAAGGATAAATCCATTGGAACCGGGTTATACCGCGGCTGAGAGCCTTGGTTCCCGGTTCACACTCCACATTCCAACTTAGAGGTCCCGGGTTCGAACCGGGCACCCTCTTATTATTTTAAAATGGCTTTTTAGCCTTAATTTTATTTTAGAAAGATTCCATTACATATAAAATGACTTTTTCAAACTTCTAATTTTTTTAAAATCAACAAAATTTTTTTGAAAATTTATCCTTATAAAATATTTTAATATTTTATTATAAAAGTTATAACTAAGTTTTGTTACAAGCAAAGGATTTATATAATAATTTGAATTATTAATTATTTGGGTCTTATGTTTTCTTTGATTAAAGATATATGTTTTGTTGCACAAATTATTAACTACGGCTATTTTTTTCCTTAAAATTTTATAATACTTCTCTATTGAACTAAATATATAAATAAGGGTTACTAAATTGTTTATAAAACCCCAAAATCCTAAAACTCTTGTTCGAGTTAAAACATTAATTTTAATATTATTAACTTAAAAAAAATCTTGTAAATACATTCACTTAGGTACCTTGTGAAGAACTTCGTTGGAATTATTGCTTATTATTCATATTAATCGTCACTTATATACATATGATCATGTGAGTATTTCCATATCCCTTTTTGTTTATTTTCACACTTTGGGGTGAAACATGTTATCTTATTATCACTGCACTTGTAGACATCTTTGAGACTTGTAAACTTTATGGCAATTCATCATGCAAAGTTGTGGTTAGTTGAACTTTTTGTGGTTACCATGTTATGCGTTATATACAATCATTAACTATTGCTAGCCCAGCGAAGTCATAGATCTATGGGCAAGACAAGCCTGCTTTGGTTGATCCAAGTACACCTAGCTGATCGTATAATCTTGAAAACGTTTGAGACTTGTAAAACTTTGTCGAGGTTTGACTGTTGCATTGTTCATAACATCCCTAATCACTTTATTCACTAATTTATGACTTGAATTGCTATATTTTATATAATCTATGTACTTAAAACTATGGAATGCTCACCAACATTATTGTTGACCCTTTATTTTTAACATGTTTCAGGAAACGCCCAAGTTTGACTTCTACACATTGAAGCTTACACATCTAGGAATGGACATAGATAAATAAGTGAATTAAAATGACTTGTTATCTTTTATGTTATGTTTTTTTTATTCTTTGAGACTTAAGCATGTAATGATACAATTGAATTTTATGATTAATTTTGTATTTGGGTTATTAATAGCGTTATGTGGCTGTGAACGATCTTAACTCTCACTCCTCGACGTTTCCGCCGTCAACGTTGGGGTGTGACAGCAGCCGCCATGGCCACCAAAAAACCCTAATCTGATGAATTTTACATGAACCGAAAGAAAATAGACATCATAAGATTCACAAGGGTGATAAGAACGTGGTTCCAAGTTCGATTTTAACCAAGAAACAACACATGTAACAAGATCTGAGCAAAACATGAAGAACACGAAGTGGGTTTAACGTCAAAGAACATGAATAGATCCAGAAATCAAGAGCTCGGGTTGCTAGAATGATTGTTAGATCATTCTAGCAGTATCTGGCTCTGATACCAATTGTGAAATCCACTGGATTGGTTGACATCCGATCGTGTTCTTGACGGAAGGAAAGAAAAACCAAGAGACAAACAATAGAACAAATAATAATAGAATGGTTTCATTGATAAAACCTAATGATTACAAGCTCGTTAAACATAAGAATCAAGACTCTTGGCAAGGGGAGATGGAGCATGATCTCCCCTCTCATCCGGCAGCACCTAGGCCCTGGGCATACTCCTTAAAAACCTTAACCTCTCTACACAATGAAACTAGTATTTATAGGCCTCAACCCATATCAGATGCGACTGGGCCCATTCGTATGATTGGACCATGCGTATGGTTCAATCGTACGACTGGACCATACTTATGGTTCAGTCTTATGAATGGCCCAATAGCATCTCTCAGTCGCACGACTGATCCATTAGCATGGCTCAGTCGTACGACTGGGTCTCATTTGCTTATGCTCGTGCAAATGACTCAGTTTTATGTGTTTACAACATACCAGGTGTATTACATTAAGTCTAGACTATTCGTCAAGCGACGGACACACTATATATGACAATATATGCTCCAACATTATACACATAATATATATAGTAGAATAATTTGATTCGAAGCATGTCGAGTGAATTTGCTCGTGCTTGGCTTGTTTACAAATCGATCCAACTAGTTGGCTTGTTTACAACCAAGCAAAATTTTAAATGAGCATTTTTCGAACAAAATCCAACTCTCTCTCTCTCTTTCATATTCTTTGTATTAGGTTAGTCTCCGTGTAATACATGGGTTGAACAAATAAAATATTAAATAATTATTAATAATATTTATGCATTATAAAATCATGCTTGCAGATAAAGTACGATTGTAAGTATGTATAAATATCTACTTTAAGTAAGTAAACATAATATATATTTTTTAAACTTTTATTTCATAAAAAATTGTGAACTTTTATTTATAAAAACTATGTTTAAAAAATAGGTTTTTAATTTATTAAATTATATAATTTTTAATTTAAAAATGGTACGAGTAATATTATTAGTATTTAATATTATTATTAATTATATAGAGAAATGAGAAAGTAAGTATAATAATATCTACAATAGTTTCATACTTATTTTAGTTTTTTATAGATAGATGATAGACAAAACACTCATTAAATAAACGAATTAAATTTTAATGTAAAATATATATGTAAAATAAACATGAATAGTATAATATAATAATTTAATATAAAAAATAATTAAAATTATATATAGGTAATAGTTCAAGAAATAAATCAATTATACTAATTTTTAACTCTCTTATTTTATGTAGATAGTTTTAATTTTAAACATTCGTTTTAGAGTTTTTATAAAAAATAATTTTTATAAAAATCTTTTAAAAAATATAATTTGTAATTATTCTGGTTGTTTTAATAAGACTGTTTTAAAATATTTCACATGTTTATAATTTTCTTAAAAACAAAACAATTTTAGAATATTATATTTGAAAAATGTTTAATGTTTTATAAAATTTCATATTATATAAAACTTTTTAGATTTTAATTAAAAATTGTTATTTTTAATTTTCTTCATAAAATCTATTTTAAAAGAAGCTAGTTGATTTAAAAAATAGACAAGAGAGAAAAATATTATTGATACATATATATCTAGTTTATGAGCTTAGTGTAAAATGTCTATCATGTCTTACATATATGTAATGAATGAGTTGAATGAAATACAATATGTGATTGATGCTCATAATGATTAATATTTCATTGTTTATTATGTACTTAAGCATATTGAACTAACTATATAGGTTTATGGTTGTTTGCATAGTTCTTAGTCAATAATGATTGAGAAACGTGTTCAAACTTAATTGTATGAAGTCTTCATGCGAATGGACCATACGCATGAATACTTCATGCTAATGGACCAGTCGCACGATTGAACCAGGAGACTGGATCAGTCGCATGATTGAGACATAAGATTGGCTCAATCGCACGACTGAATCTTCAGTCGTGCGTATGGATCAATCGCATGATTCAGTCGCACGACTGAACCATGCTAATGGTTTAGTCGTACGATTGACAAACCCTAACCTATAAATACCACCTAATTGGTGAAAAACAGAACATTTCAAGAATTTCGACTCACATTCGTACCCTAGCCGTCTAGAGACTCCAGAGAACCTATTCCAACTTCATAGTTCACAGTTGAACTTGTTCTAATCGTTCTTAACATTTTTTTAATCATTAGATTGATCTGAACTGCGTTCTCACTGATTGGATCGCCAATCAAATAGGATTCCGCACTATTTGATCTAGTTTCACACATTATCAGTTAGTACTCCGTACGTACACGGTCCTAAAAAGTGGTATTAGAGCCTTGGCTCTTGATTTTGCGTGTTATTCGATTAGTTTTGGTGCAAAATCATGTTTTTCATTCAAAAGATTCACCTTTTTTTTTTGAGTAAAACAGTGTTTTCGACGTCTCCAGGTCTAAAAGTTTACGTTTTTCGGCATACGGCAGATTAGGGTTTTTGAAAAATTGTGTTTTTGTGTCTAAGTGTCAAAAACCTTCGAATTTTCAAAAATCAGCAGCCTTCAATCGCACGATTGGCTCAATCGCACGACTGAACTCAATCGCACCTCCTATACGCACGATTGAACTCAGTCGCTCATCCATTCGTATGACTGAATATCTTCATTTGTCTGTCTCCAATCGCACACTCCATACGCACGACTGAATCCAATCGCACGATTGAATTCATTCGCACCTCTCATTCGCACGACTGAGTCATCCGCATTGGCCTTCTGCATTTTTCCAATCGCACGATTGACTCATCCGCATTAGTCCAATCGCACGATTGACTCATCCACATTAGTCCAATCGCACGAGTGACTCATTCACCTAAGTTAAGTTCTAAAGTTCAAAGTTAAAGAAATGGAAGATCAATTTTCTGCGTTTACTGCTGGTAGGGACTCACGGATTCAGAACCTTTTGCTTCTGGAAAATAAGATTGGGAATCATAATAAACCATCTAAACTTATAACGTTAGATGATTACCCACAATGGAACAGCGATTCGAGATCTATCAAAATGGAGTTGATCCCAACCTTTGGGAATCTATTGAGACATGTTATAGTATGTCTGTTGGTGCTGATGGGGTTAAATAAACCTTGGGAGGTATGGCTGATAGTCAGAAGGCAAAGTATAATGCTGAAAAAGGTGTATGCCCTTTTGACTCAGTTGATACCAAAAGACATATTCCATTAGTTTTCTGAGAACAAACATGCAAAGAAGTTATGAGAAGCCTTGGAGAAATGATACGATGGGAATGAAACGTTGAAAGCTCTAAAGGCAAAGGCTTTGAAGAAGGAGTTTGATAACTTCTCTTTGATCGGTAAAGAAAGCTTAGATGATGTCATAGACAGGTTCTACCATCTAATGAGTGAGCTGCACACTCATGGGGTCACAACGTTAATGGAAGATAAGGTCTCAAGCTTTGCTGGTGGTTTGCCAGATAAGTGGGACTCGTTTGTGTCAAACTTAAGATAAAACAATATAGTAGCAAAATTAGACATAAACGACTTCATCTTGAAATTAAGAGAGGAGGAACTAAGGATGAAGTATAGGTCACAGAAAGGATCCTATGACCAGAATCCTTCACTCTATAACTCCTCTTTCATGCCAACCAGTTCAATGCCAACCATTTCAGGAGCACCACTTCAAACAACGTTTGTGTCTAATTCACCGCTCCTTCCCAAACTAAAACTTCAGGATCTGAAACATCAGGGTCATCTAGTACCCAATATATTGCACCTGAAGCAAATGCTACTAAGTTGAAGACCGAGAATCTCGGAAATATCACTGTGGAGGTTGCAAAGGAGCATATGGACCTTCTAGCAGCAGTTGTTCATTCTTATGATGGTCTAGTTGCAGGAAAGATTGGAAATTGCCATCTGGCTGTGAAGACTATGAGCAGGTGGATAAATATGAACTAGAAAGAATGGATATTATGTGGGCTTTGGTGAGTGCTGTCCAAAGAGCGAAAAATTTTGTAAAGAAGACAAGACAGAACTTGATAGCCACAAAAGTTGGTTTCGACAAAACCAAAGTTACCTGCTTTAACTCTGGAGAAAAGGGGCACTTCAAACGTGAATGTGTAAAGCTCAAGAAGACAGGTAACGGGAATCCATTCTCATCCTTCAACCGTCAAGAGAAATCCATGAGTGGAGCTACCTCGTCAAACAAAGAGACAAATGTGACATCCAGTAATTTTCCATTACCAAACTCTGTTAGTTCCGTTAGGTCTTGCATACACGTGTCGTGAGCACACACTAGTTGTCGTTGAACGTTGGTGACTTAATACTAATAATCTATGATAAACAATATAATCTAATTAATAATATTGATTATTAGTTGCGATTATGTGGTCCATGATTTTATAGAATTTTATATGTTTATTTTATAAATTTTACGCGATAACGTGACAGCGTGTTATATATATATTCTATGTGTTATGTGACTTATGGTAAATTTTTAGGATTATTATTGTTGGTTAATAGTATTGATAAATTATAGTTTGGATTATTTAAAAAGTATTAGAAAGATAGTTTTTATAAAATAAATTAAAGGGGTTATTGTGTAAATACTTTTTAATCAAAACTTACCAACATTACCCAACCTAAACCCCCCAAACCCAATTTCGGCCGCAAACCCCATCCCCACACCCCCACATTGCGAATTCAAGCTTCAAACACACAAACATTTGGATTTTGAGTGATTCAAGTGCTTACAAGGTGTTTAACAAGTCTAATTCTTGATCCTACACGTTTAAAGGTGTGTTTTGTTATATTGTTCATAGATTTTGATTTACGATGAACCCTAATCCCAAAATTGATGATGATTATATGAGATTGATGATTGTATGATGATTATATGATGTTAGTTAGGTTACATGAATGCTAGATTATGTTGATTATGCAAGAAATCTAGGGTTTGATCATCTTGTTCATACATTGCCATAAGAGGAAACTTTTTGTTCTTGGAATTCATGATTTGATGATGCTAAGATGTTAGATGTAATGCTTAGATGTTAGTTTAATTGAATTGTATAAGAAAACCCATGAAATTGTGATGTTGATCATGTCTTACTAAAAATAGAAACTTTTGTGTATGATGTTTGGGAATTTGGATGTTTTGGAGATGATTAACATGTTAGAATGAATGTTATGAACTTTATTAGGTATAATATTGATGAAATTATCATTGGATTGGATGCTAGAACACTTTTGGGTGTTACTTTCCTAAAAGGGAAACTTTATTTTTGTAGAACTTTGGATGAGATGATTTTGGGCATGCTTATGATGTTAGGATCATGTTAGAATGATTGTGGATGATGTTTGCTGTGTTAGTATGTGTAATTGAGTTTTATGGATGCTTGGTTGATCATATATGAAGTATAGACTTTGATGATCATACATGATGATGAATTATGGTTAGGGATTAGGTGATCATGTTTGGGATTGAAACTGATGGTCAATGTGTATGTGGGCTGGAATGAACTAAATGAATGAATGTGATCATGATTGTCATACACGCGTGCGAATCTGAGGCCCCTACTTAGTAGGATTGGCAGGGTTTAGGATGTGAAGTCGTGAGTGGCTTCACATGGCATGTTGTGCATGATTAGTCTTCGCTTATGAATTATGTGTTGTGATGTATATAATATATATATATATATATATATATATATATATTATATATATATATATATATATATATATTAAGCATAATGATTGTTGAGATTTGCATAAGTGTATGATGATCTAATGTGACATGATGACTTAGGTAGAACCTAGGTTGATAAGGTGATACGCATGGATAAATTGCATGACACTCTTGTATGTTAAGTGATCATATATGATTAACTATATTTCAACTAATATGTCACCAACGGTCAAACGAGTCAACTAGGTTAATCTAGGATTATTGAGTTTCTATGGGTACACGTACTTATGTACTTGTGCGTTCTAGGTGACCTTTGAAGGGTTGTCTTTGCATCTGTCACGAGTCTCTTTATTCACTATCATTACACACCAGGTGAGTTCACGCCCCTTATTTTATGAACCTTCTACTGGGGGAGGTAGCATACTCAAACTCAAACATCATTCTATTATTATTATAAGTTGTGTATGTGTTAACATAGTGCTTAATACCATGGAAAGTCCTCACACTTTCGGATCGTTAATAATGGTAACTAGCGGGGAATCTTGGGTAGTACTACTGGGTCTGACGAGCAATTTTTGTCAAGCGGGTGCAATTTTTGTCCTATACACAACATTCGTCACGACCTGGTAAGTCGTGACGGGAGGCAACAAACAAAACACAGTCAGCTTCGATCACGAAATCATTATTGTTAATACATGTGAATATAGACTAGCTATCTATTTTAATGCACTTCTTATGCTATACAATTGATAATATTTATGTTAAACGCAAACTCTTGAATTCACCAACTGTTGTGTTGACATTTTAGTATGCTATTCTCAGGTCGTTAACTTCATTTGCCATTAGGAGCACTGCACGAGTTCATCATGCATTCTAAGACTCTTATCTTAAAGACATCTTTGTTGGTTTTTATTTATTAATGTTTAATCATTTGGGTTGGTGAGTGTTTTGCCATAGTATATATTTATATACTTTGGGTTTCGTTACTTACAAAACGCTTCCGCATGGTTTTAAAGTTTGAACTTTGGTTGGGTTTATCTTAAATATGGCATATAGAGTCGTTCTGAGTAACTATTGACTGTGATCCTGGTTTGTTCACACGCCTTGCGGTAAAACTCCGCACGTGGATTTTAAGGGTGTGATAACAAAGGCCTTGACCGCTCAAGGTGATGAAGGATAGGATTGGACCTTCAACTTTGTGTCTTCGGGGGAATCGAACATTGCCAATGTCGAGGGTTTGGATGATGACTCTGCAAGTGAAGGTGAAATAGCATTGAACTAGTGATGTCAGATAATGAAGATACTACGAACGTGGTCAATCACCTTATTGAAGAAGATCTCAAAACAACATGTTCAGAATCTCCAGCATCCGAAGAGTCATTCTCTACGTTGATGGCGGATTCAACCAAATCTTCATAGGTAATTACCAAAGATCAACTCTTTGAAAATCATGCTTGTAATGACTGTAACAAATTTAGAGAAAGCATAGATTTAAAATTTGCTAGGTTATTAGACCATAATGATAGCTTAGTAAATGACTTACAGCTGTGCATAGAAGCTAATTAGATTTTAAAACAAAATGAGTACAATTATAAAGAGAAAATAGAACTTTTAAATAAACAACTAAGGGAAACCGAGGTTGTTGATTTTAATCAAGCCAATGACATAAAGTTCTACTTAAAATTCCAGGAAGAAATTAAGAAAGAAAAGGCTGTTTTAGAAGTCAAAGTTAACTCATTAAAACAAAAACTGCACAGTTGGACAAGTTCTTCTCACATAGTTCAACACTGTAGATACATGTGTCCTTAGTTTCTGATCTTAATGTAATGTCTTTGTATTGTCTTACACTTATGCAATTGTAATTGTACGGGTACTTAATGAAGTACAATATGTGGTTGTGCTTAATGTTGAATATTTCAATGGTTGGTAAGTAATAATGCTTATTGACTTGACTATATAGGTTGTGGTTGTTTGAATACTATCTAAATCAATGAATGACTATGAAACATATTCAAACTTAATCATGTGAAGTTCTCATGCGATTGGCCCATGCTAATGGACCATACGCATGAATAACTTCATGCTAATGAACCAGTCGTACGAATGAACCAGGATACTGGATTACTCGCATGATTGAAACATGAGATTGGCTTAGTCGCACGACTGAACACTCAGTCGTGCAAATGGATCAACCGCATGACTCAATCACACGACTGAACCATGCAAATGGTCCAGTCGCACGATTGTGAAACCTTAACCTATAAATACCACTTAATTCGTGGAAAAACGAGACACTTCGAATATCTTGATACCCAGACATACCCTAGCCATCCAGAGACCTCTAGTAACCTGTTCCAACTTCAAAGATCACAGTAGATCGATTGCTAATCGTTCTTAACGTTTAGACTCAATCTTTAATTGATTCTACGTGCGTTCTCACTGATTGGATCGCCAATCAAATAGGATTCCGCACTATTTGATTCGGTATACGTGTAAATCTGTTAGTATTCGTCGAGTACACGATCCCTAACAAGTGGTATCAGAGCTTTGGCTCTAGATTTACCAGTGATTCAATCGTTTTGATATAAAAATTGTGTTTTTACTCTCAAAAACGCAATCTTTTGTGTCAAATCGGGTTTTAGAAGTCTTCTGATCATAAAGTTAAGTTTTTTCCGGCATACGGCAATTAGGGTTAGCAAAAATTTGTGTTTTTGCGTTCAAACACCTTAAACCTAGAAATTTTCGAAATCCAGCAGGTTCAGTCGCACGATTGACTCAATCACACGACTGAGGTCATACGCATTCCCCGTATGCACGATTGGACTCAGCCGTACTTCCATTCGTCCGACTGAGAAGCCTATTCGCATTGTTCATCCGCATTAGTTCATTCGGCCGACTAAGTCATCCGCATTTGTTCAGTCGCACGATTGAACCATCTGCATAGGTCAATCGCCCGAATAGCCCAATCGTATAACTTCATTCGCACTAATACAAAAGGTTGGTTTAAAGTTAAAGTTAATAGCAGTGGAAGACCAATATTCAGCCTTTACAGCAGGAGAGACTCACGTATACAAAATTTACTGCTACTGGAGAATGAGGTGGGGAATCACAACAAACCCCCAAAGCTGATCACGTTAGACAAATATCCACAATGAAAACAACGTTTCGAGATCTACTTAAATGGAGTAGATCCAAATCTGTGGGAGTCTATAGAGTCGGGGTACAACATGCCTGTAGGAGCTGATGGTGTCAAACTCACACTTGGTGGCATGACTGACGTACAAAAGGTGAAATACAATTCAGAGAAGAAAGTTTATGCTTTGCTTACTCAGTCAATTCTGAAGGATATTTTTCATCAATTCTCGGAATATACACAAGCAAAGAAGCTCTGGGATGCATTGGAGAAACGGTATGACGGAAACGCATCATTGAAGGCCATAAAGGCTAAGGCTTTAAAGAAGGAGTTTGACAACTTTTCCTCGATGGGTAAAGAAAGCCTAGATGATGTGATCGATAGATTTTACCACTTGATGAGTAAGATGCACACTCATGGATTATCGACGTCAATGGAGGACAAAGTGTCCAACTTTGCAGATGGGCTGTCAGAGAAATGGGTGTCATTTGTTTCCAATCTCAGACAGAATGGTATGCTAACGAAGTTAGATATCAATGACTTTATTCTGAAACTGAGAGAAGAAGAACTGAGGATGAAGTACAGAGCTCAAAAGTCTTCATATGATCAGAACCCAGCGCTGTACAACACGACTCCTCAAGCCAAGACATCTGGAGCACCTCTTCAAACAACTTTTGTATCAAGCTCGTCTGGTCCCTCACCAACCTCTACTTCAGGGTCAAAAACGTTAGGCTCGTCTGGTACCCAATATATTGCACCTGAAGCCAATACAGCAAAGCTGAAGACCGAGAACTTCAACAATGTGACAGTTGAGGTAGCTAAAGAGCACATGGTTCTCTTAGCTGCGGTGGTCCACTCCTATGATGGACTAATTGCTGGAAAGATTGGGAACTGCCACTTGGCAGATGAGGACTATGAGCAGGTGGATGAGACAGAGGTGGAGAGGATGGACATAATATGGGCCTTAGCAAGTGCAGTCTGAAGAGCTAAGAAGTTGTCAAAAAGACCGGACAAAATTTGATTGCTACTAAGGACACTACCTTCGGCTTTGATAAATCCAAGGTAACCTGCTTCAACTGCGGTGAGAAAGGGCACTTCAAAAGGGAGTGCGTGAAGCCAAAGAAGGCTGGCAATTGGAATCCCTTCTCCTCCTTCAATCGTCAGGAGAAACCCACTAGCAGTCCTACTTCATCAAGCAAGGATCTCAAAGCCTTGAATTTTCATGATGATGAAGGACAAGAATGGAGCTTTCGGTTTGTCTCATCGGGAGAATCCAATATCGCTAGTGTGGAGGATATCGATGATGACTCTACCAGTGAAGGAGATATAGCAGTCGAATTTGCGATGTCAACATCAGAAGAAACTGCACCAGTGGTCACCTACTTGCCTGAAGACGGGAAAACTACTACAATGTCAGGATCACCAGCTCCAGAAACATCAGATTATGCATTGATGGCTGATTCTTCAGAAACCGCTCAGGTAAGTACTACTGACCAACTCTTTAATAATCATGCTTGTTCTGATTGTAATAAATTTAGGGAAAGCATTGATCTAAAATTTTCTAGGTTATTAGATCATAATGATAAATTAGTAAAGGTCCTAAAACTATGCACTGAATCTAACAGAGTTTTAAAACAAAATAAGCATAGTTACAAAGTAAAGATAGACCTGTTGAACAAACAGCTTAGGGAAACAGAAGTTGTAGCCTTTAACCAAGCTAATGACATTAGGTACTATCTAAAATCCCTAGAGGACACTGAGAAACAAAAGGAAGTTTTAGAAGTAGAAGTTAATTCCCTAAAACAAAAACTGCATAGTTAGACTAGTTCTTCACACATAGTCCAAAACTTAGTGAGAGAAAGAAACAATGGGGAGGGATTGGGTTATAAAGTGGTTCAACCACCACATGAGATCTTGATGAGCATAAAATGTAAACCAATTAATGATAATCTAATCAAGGATTATGTAGTGTCTACTCCTCTTGTAAGTGATCCAGATTCCACATGTTCTTCAAATGAATCTGGCACTAAACAAAAGGAAGCCACTTGAAAGGCAAAAGGAAAAATGCCTTGTATTAATCTGGACAAAGAGTTCGAAAAGGTTAGTATTATGTCTGGTTCAAAAACTATCAAATCAGAACCTAAAAGGACCAATAATGTTAACCAATCACGTGCATCATGTCTAAGTCCAGAAAAGAGAAAAGAAAAAGATGTTAAAATTGTTAAAGCAATTAACTTTGTTAAATCAGACAAACATCTAAACAATCAGAGTCGAAACCCAAACAAAGTAAGGTCACCTGGGTGTCACATACATCTCCACAAAAGCAGTTAAATTGTAAATTCGAAAGCAGAACTTGCTTCAACTGTGGAGAGTATGGACACATTGTGTCTCATTGTCCTTACTATCAGACACCAAGGAGGAGAGTTGAACTATCTGAACAACAACCTAGCTCTTTTAAGAGGAACTCAGTGACGCCACCTAAAAGAGATAGTGAACCTAAAGTTCAACACATTAGCCAGTCATCTGTTTATCACAAACAGGCCTTACATAAAGCTGGCTTATGGAAGGAGAAATCAACCTCATTAATGAGAACAAGAAGACATCTGAGATTCCCTCACCTTAGAACGGTCAATGGGTAACATTTATGATGTGTGATTCCTTTGGGAAACCCAAGCCAGTGAAGGCTTGGGTCCCTAACCTGAACTAATGTTTTCAAATTAGATGTGCAGGGTGTTTGATATAGTGCTGAAACCAACATGTGGATTATAGACAGTGGAGCATCCACGCACATGACAGGGAACATGGATCTCTTATCAAACGTCAAACAGATAAAAGGAGGTCATGTTTTGTTTGCTAGAAACAAAGGTAGGTACATAACAGCTCAAGGAGAAGTAGTTAATCAGAAAGTGAAGTTCGACAAGATAAATTGTCCAATAACTTCAGAATAACTTGCTTTCTGTTTCTCAAATTGTGAAAAAGGCTTTAAGGTAGTGTTTGACAATAAGAAGTGATATGTCCTGAAAAAGGACTACGTCATCCCGGAGGATCAAGTATTAATGTCTACCTCAAGATATAAGGACCTTTATGTCTTGGATCTATCAAAGGCCTCCACAACGGATCATGAAGTTCAGTGCTTCTTGTCAAAGCTACTGAGAAGGAATCCATCTCCTGGCATAGGAGATTAGGACACATTAATCCACGGAAGATGAATCACTTGATCCAGAATAATCTAGTGAGAGGAGTCAACGTCAAAAACTTCCAACTTCTGGATTTCTGTGTTGCGTGCAAGAAGGGCAAACAGATGAAGAAGTCTCATAAGGAAAAGAAAGTTCATTCTATTGAACTTCCTCTTGAACTTCTTCACATGGATCTATTTGGTCAAGTGAGTACAAGAAGCATCGCAGGCGACTTGTACTTCTATGTAGTTTTTGATGACTACTCAAGATTCACTTGGGTGATGTTTCTAAAATCCAAATCAGAAACTTTTGAGTCATTCAAGGAGTTAGTAACTACTCTGGAGTCCCTATACAAGTTTAAGGTATGTCAAGTGCGCTCAAACAACGCAACCGAGTTCAAGAATCAATGGATGGAGGCTTACTGCAAGGAAAAGGGAATTGTGCATCAGTTCACTTCTGCCTACACTCCTCAGATGAACGGCGTTGCTGAAAGGAAGAATCGCAGCTTGATAGAGACGGCACGGACAAAGCTAGCAGTCTCAAAACTGCCTATCCAATTCTGGAGTGAAGCAGTTGCAAATGATAGTCAAACACCATGGGAAGACGTGATACGAGCTACCCTACAACGACATAAACCTAATCTAGAGTATCTCGAGCCGTTTGGCGCTCCATGCACCCTACTGAAGAAGACTCAGGAGGGAAAATTCAGCGAGAAGGCTGATGAAGGTATCTTTCTAGGATACAACATAGCGAATAAGAGGGTCTACAACAACTCGACTGGTCAGGTAGAAGTCTGGTGTAATGTTGATTTTCAGAGATGCACCACACCACCTGCTGGAAAAGGACCCACCTTCTTTTTTGACTATGATGGATTCTTCAAGTCCTTCAACATACCACTCTCCACTTCTGATGATGAGTTAGCTACAAGATGATGTATGATGTTCTAAACACACCAGCTCAGGAATCTACATCATCTGGCCTACAAGGCGATTCATCTACCAACTTAGGGGGAGCACTTGCAGATAGTGACTCTTCCTCTGATGAAGAAGCTGTGGAAACTGATCAAAACAATCAGAAGCAACAGGTTCCCCCTAATGATAGTCCACAAGCATCTGACAGTGATGCCTCTGCATCTTCGGAACCTTAGACTCCTACTGCCTCAGATACTGAACCGAATGTTCATAATCTTGATTCTGAGGTAGTTGTTCCAACCACTCCTAGTTCACGACTAAATGTGTATCATCCTTTGGATAATGTCATTGGAGATGTGAGACCAGGAGTTCAGACCAGAATCAGTTGTATTTAGCTGACTATGCCTCAGTGATGGAAAAGGTTACATTCATAATGGTGCATATCATTGCTTTGTGTCTTAGTTTGAGCCAAAGTATGTTAGTGAAGCCCTGAATGATAAGGCATGGGTGAGTTCCATGCAAGAAGAACTTCTTCAATTCAAGAAGTTAGGTGTATGGACTCTGGTGGATAGACCTAAGGTGCTAAGATGATTGGCACAAAATGGGTCTTGAAATGCAACAAAGATGATCAAGGCGTGATCATCAGAACAACGATCGACTTTTTGTCCAAGGATTTCGACAAGTCGAGGGCATTGACTATAATCAAGTGTTTGCACCCGTGGCAAGAATGGAAGCAATCCGCGTCTTCCTTGCCTATGCATCTTATATGAAGATTAAAGTTTATCAACTTGATGTGAAGAGTGCTTTCCTTCATGGTGAAATAAGAGAGACAGTGTATGTTAGTCAACCCGAGGGATTTGAGGATCCATATCATCGGGACAGAGTTTACAAACTCGACAAGGCTCTATATGGGCTTCATCAAGCTCCCAAAGCCTGGTATGAGAAACTCTCGACTCACCTTGTGAAACACGGTTTTGACAGAGGTGTCATTTACTATACACTGTTCATAATAGAAAAGGATGGAGATTTACTGCTTGTTCAAATCTATGTCGATGACATAATCTTCGGTTCAAAGAAAAAAGATCTTGTTGGACCAAAAGAACCAATGAGCCAAGATCAGAAAACCTCTAAGTCCCACATGGTATCAGAACAACTGCTGAAAGACTCATCAGCAGTTTGACAAGTGCTAAAGACCTCAACAGCTGAAGATCAAGTGCTGAAGACTTCAACAGCTGAAGAACTAAAGTACTGAAGTACAACAGCTGAAGAACACAAGTGCTGGAGCTGAAAGACCAAAGTACTGAAGTACAACAGCTGAAGAGTTTACAAGTACTGAAGATCAACAACTGATGTACAAAGTCTGAAGACAAAGACTGAAGACATCAGCTGATGGTATCTACTGAAGTCATCAGCTGATGAAACACCTGAAGGTCAAAGTCTGAAGATCAAGTACTGAAGCCTCAGTATTTTGTCACAACTGCTGAAGAGTACTTCTTCAGTAGTTGTGATATCAGTAGTTTTATATTTTTATGTTTCAGTAGTTTTGTAAAACGACTGAAGAGCTTGTTCTTCAGTCGTTGTAGTTTCAGTAGTTTTATATTTTGTACTTAACACTCTGATATGTTCTCAGTAGTTGTGAACATTTCAGTAGTTTGTTAAGAGTTTGTTATTTTTGTATTTGATCTGCCAGTTGTCACTTTCCGTGATAACAGCAGTGATTGTTGCACTCTATATAAGGAGTGGCAACCTATTGTAACAGTATGAATGAATGGAGTGTAATGAATGATTTGATTGGAAATATTCCATCTATAACATTCCTTGTAATCAGAAACATATATTCTCTCCCTATAACCGTATGCGCTCTTAATGAATACAAGTGTCGATTGCTTGCTACAATTTGTCTAATTCTTGTTCATATTCCGCTGCTTTGAATCCTAATACGTCAACGTGTGATCGCTGATCCTGTCAAATGGTATCAGAGCAGGTTAATCATTGATCGATCTAATAATTGATCATTGAAACTGCTATTCAAGATCTAAGTTTGATTGAATTAGCTTTTGTCATTGCAAGAAACGGTTATAGAGATTGAATTTTCTGTATTTCTGATCATTCATCCTGAGATCTTCTCTTGGTTTTCATTGAGTTTGTTGTGGTCTGTTTAAAACTTTTAAAAGCTTGAACTAAATTGTTTTTGAACTGAAAATGACTACTCCCTCCAATGATCCTCACAATACTGGTTCCTCAACCAAGCCACCGATGCTGGTTAGGAATGAGTACAACATATGGCAAAGACGTATGCTCCATCACCTGTCTGTTAACAGCGCAGGGTGTTGGACATCAGTGGTACATGGTCCACACAAGCCTATGGTGAATAACCCGGAAACCAATCAAATGGTTCCGAAGAGGAGGGAGCAATACTCAGATGAGGATAAGAAGTTGCTTGAAATTGATGCAAAAGCCCATGGAATCCTGGCCATGGCACTGCCAATGAAATATATTCTGGGCTAATGCATCATGAAACTTCCCATGACCTCTGGAATGCCTTGAAAGAACAATTTGGAGGAACAGATGAGGTCTTGGCAAATAATAGAGAAATTCTTGCCCAACAATATGAGACATTCTCTCATAGAAAGGGTGAGACACTGACTCAACAATATGAGCGTTTTCTCTTGTTTGATCTCTGAACTAAAAATGGTCAAACTTGAGTACACAAATATTCAGATGAATAACAGATTTCTCAGATCACTGCCTGAGAGATGGGACACATATACTATTGTCCTACGCTCCAGTGCAAGTTTGGACAAACTATCTCTCACCCAACTCCATGGGAAACTGCTCACTTTTGAGAGAGATAGAACAGAAGAGAAAGCTGTCTTCATCTGGAAAGCTCACTGAAGACTTTGTACCAGGCAACACTACCTTGGTGGTCATGAGTCAGAATATGCTTCATCTGAATGCCAGTATGATGAGCATATTAATTTCTCTTCAAGCACTTCTGATTCTGCATTTGTGAGTGTTGATGGTCAGTTTACTGGGTGTAATAATGACAATCTATGCTTCATTATGGATGATCTCAAGGGGATTGCAGATGATGACTTAGAAGAGATGGATATTTTGAGCCAAATGGCCTTGATAAATATCAGATCTCAGAAGTTCTATAAAAGAACTGGAAGAAAATTCCCAGGACTCTCTGGCAAAACCAAAGTTGGTTTTGACAAGAGCAATTGAGGTGTCACAAATGCCAAAGGCTTGGACACTTTGCAAGAGAGTGTAGATCAACTGGATCTAACTCCACTGCACCCTTTGTGACTTTTCCTGCAATAGTCAACAACACAGGGGCAACATCTTGTCACCTCTAGTCATCATCCTCAACAACAATCTCCAGCATATTTTGTTCCTCAGGGTCAAATGCCATATCCTTACCCTTGTTATTACATGCCACAGTCAAATCAAGTTCAAGTTCCTATGGCACCACAACCTCATGCACTACTGAACCCACCTCCCAATCTCATCAACAAACTCAACCTCAACACACAGCTTCTTCACCCCAGGAGTTGTGACTGGAGCAGTTTACCAGATGACATGTCTGGTCATGATCAACTGTTCTCAGGTGCTGGTCAACATGGTGGTGACAGTCCTTTTGGGAATCTAGCTCTTATGGCTTTGGAGTCTGCTGATACTTCATGTTCTAATGCCTCTACATCTCAGGTATCACAGGTATCCTCTGAGGCAAAAGCCAAATTATGTTCTGAACCATGCATAGCAGCATTTGCCTCCATTAGAGAAGCAATGTAGCTCTAATTAATAAGAACATTGAGCTAGAACAACAATTTCCAAAATAAAGCTGAGTTTGAGTCTGTGCTTAAAGATAAAATGATGAGATTTATAAACTGAATTGCCAAATAATTGATGATAAGGCTAGAGAAGAAGTACTTCTAGGGAAGTACAAAGATCTCAAGAAACTCTTGCAGTTACCCAGGTAGAGTGTGATAGATGGGTACAATCATGCAAAGGTTTTGAAATGCTTCTTAGTAAGCAATCTGCTTCAAATGTGAAGTTTGGAATTGGTTACAATCACACTGCTCCACCTATAGATTTTACCCCAAGAGCAGAGGTAGAATCTGATGGTGAGAGTGATAACCAATCCATCACATCATGTGATCTACCTTCTGATACAGCACAATCAGAAGTAGCAGTCAGCATCAAGCCCTCTTTGAACCTATCAGCTGATGTTGATGGTTCAAATGCTGACATTCACATGATTAATGATTTGATCAACTCAGGAGTTAATTCTGAAGGTCCTAAAGGACTAGAGAGCAGGATTCAACACCTGAAGTTCAAACTTCAACTGCTGTCAGTACTGAAGAGAAAAAACTAGCAGTAGAAAGAGTTTGAAGACTACTAAAGAGGCTGTCAAGAAAGCAAACAATGCTTCCAAAGCATTAAAGAACAAGTCTTCTGTTGCTTCACTCCTCTTTAGTTGATGATCAACCTAAGATGAAGAAGAACCATGTGAAGTATGTGGTTTGTTCAATCATCTTACAGATGATTGTTGGTACAAAAGAGGTTCCAAACTCAAACTAAAAGAAGAAATTAATGAGAAAATGGTAAAAATGAAAACTGAGTTTGAGACCACATTTGTATCAGCAACATCAAAACCTGTAATCCTTAAGTCCTCAAAGAAATCCAAAAAGGAGGGGTTAAACAGGTGACAGCTGAGGGTGCTCAGAAGAAGAAGGTGCAACATAGGAACTTATCAAACTCCACTAGCAATGTGTCTGATGAGCTGAAAGCTTTATCACAAATTAGACACAGCTGGCTATGATGGTTCAACATCTGTTGGGTAGAGTTAACCAACTAGATCCTCCTATGTTGAAACCACAGAAAAGGAGGTCCAAGCCAAGGACTCCTCTTCTACACCATCTTCTTCCTCTCAGGCTGTTGTTTCAAATAAACCTGTTAGTTTACCATCTATTGATGAGACCAGGCCCAAAACCAAAAAGGTTTGGGTCTCTAAACTAACTAATTGTTTATTATTGCAGGGTTCTTCAACATGCCAAAGTAGCATCTGGTATGTAGACAGTGGGGGATCTATGCACATGACTGGGAACAGCTTTCTTCTTCATGACTACTCTCAAGGAAAGAAGGATTTGTCTCTTTTGGCAATGATGCTAGGGGTTACATCATCGGTAAGGGCTTTGTCCCAATGGAGAAATCAAATTTGATGATGTTAATCATGTGGAAAATCTCAAGTACAATCTCTTGAGTGTCAGTCAAATGTGTGATAAAGGCCATGTTGCCCTTTTCACCAGTCAAAACTGTAGGATTCTGTCATCCAAAGTTTTACACTTGATTGACAAGGTGTTGGATGATCACACTCTCCTGACAGCCAACAGGACAGGAAGAGTGTATGCCTTAGATCTTTCTAAGAAGATAGATCTCAAAGGAAATCCTTGCCTATTTTCCAAAGCCTCTTCTCAAGAATCTAAACTGTGGCACAGGAGGCTGGGTCATGTTAATCTCAAAAACATGAATCAGCTTACCCACAATAGTTTAGTCAGAGGCTTACCAATAAAGGAGTTCCACTGTGATGAAACCTGCACTGCATGTTTAAGAGGAAAACAACACAAAGTCTCATTCCCTCCTATTGAAATGTCTAAGTCCACTGCCTGCTTGCAATTACTGCATATGGATCTATTTGGTCCTATGAAGTAATGAGCATGGCAAAGAAGAAATACTGTGTGGTAATTGTGGATGCTTACTCCAGATTTGTATGGACTTTCTTTCTACATTCAAAGGATGAGGCTGCCAGAAGATTATTCACTTTGTGCTGTATATTGAGAAACAGTATTCCCTTCCAGTCAAGTGTATTAGGAGTGACAATGGAACTGAGTTCAGAACATACACTTGATGACTTCTATCTTTCAAAGGAATCATAAGGCAGTTCAGCATTCCAAGGACTCCAGAACAAAATGGAGTAGTGGAGAGAAAGAACAGGACCCTCATTGAAGCTGCAAGGTCCATGCTGGCTGACTCAGGTTTGCCACTAACCTTTTGGGCTGAAGCTGTCAACACAGCTTGCTATGTGCAAAATAGAGTTTTAGTAAATCAGAGGTTGATGAAGACTCCATATGAAGTCCTCCATCATTTGGCTCCTCTGATTTCATTTTTCAAAGCATTTGGGTGTCCCTGTTTTATTCTCAACACAAAGGATCAACTCCATAAATTTGATCCTAAGGTGGATGCAGGGTACTTTGTTGGTTATTCATCTACTTGCAAAGCATACAGAGTCTTCAACTGCAGAACAAAGATGGTTGAAGAAACTCTACATGTTAAGTTCAATGAATCTCCAAAGGACAAGATTCCACAAAGCCCTGTGGAGTTATTTGATTTGGACATACTGCAATATGTTCCTTATCAAACTCCTGCTGTTGCTCCTATCAACAGATCACCACCTGGTGGTACTGCTGATGATGATGATGATTGCAGTACTCACCTCTTCAGTTTAGTGATCAGCTGCCTGACTCAGCTAGACCTGATATTCCTGTAGCTCCAGTAGCACCATCCACAACAAATGCTGATGAGATCTCTTCGTCTTCAACTTCCTTTGAATTACCATCCACTGATTGGTTCAAGGAAATGATTCACCATCACCATCTGTTGCTACTGAGCCTGCTACAAACACTTGCACAGATCTCATTGTGTATCAAGATCTGAAGAATCACCCTATGTCTCAAATCATTGGTGATATCACTGCTGGAGTATCAACAAGAAGTCAATTGTCAAATTTCTGCTTCTATGCTCTCTTCATCAGTGAGCAAGAGCCAAAGAATTATCACATTGCTTTAAAGGACAATGGATGGGTTGATGCCATGCAGCTTGAGCTTCTTCAGTTCAAGAAACAGCAAGTGTGGGAACTGGTTCCTCTACCTCCAGGTAAGTGTGCAATAGGCACTAAATGGGTGTTTAGGAACAAAACTGATGAAAATGGGCTTATTGTTAAGAACAAGGCCAGACTGGTTGTTCAGGGGTTTGCACAAGAAGAAGGTATTGATTATGATGAAACCTTTGCCCCTGTAGCCAGACTGGAAGCAATTCGATTGTTTTTAGCTTATGCTGCTCATCAAAACCTTAAAGTTTTTCAAATGGATGTCAAAAGTGCATTTTTGTATGGAAAAATTAAAGAAGAGGTTTATGTATGTCAACCTCCAGGCTTTGAGGACAATAAACATCCTAACTGGGTGTATAAGCTTGATAAGGCTCTTTATGGGTTAAAACAAGCTCCCAGAGCCTGGTATGAGACATTATCAAACTTTCTTCTGGAAAACAATTTTCCTAGAGGCTCCATAGATAAGACTTTATTCATTAAGAAAGCTGGGCGCATAATCTACTTGTTCAAATTTATGTAGATGATATCATTTTTGCATCTTCTGATCCAAATTGTGTGATGCCTTTACAAAGTTGATGCAACAGAAGTTTGAAATGAGTGCCATGGGAGAATTACAGTTCTTTCTGGGTTGCAAATCAAACAAAAGGCTGATGGAATTTTCATTCATCAGTCCAAATACACAAAAGAACTTTTGCAAAGTTTGAGTTACAAAACTGTAAGCCCTGTTCTACCCCCATGTGCAGCACCACACAACTGGATACAGATCAGAAAGGTAAAGTGGTTGATGAAACACTTTACAGATGTATGATTGGGTCCTTGATGTATTTAACAGCTTCTAGACCAGATATTATGTTTGCTACATGTGTTTGTGCTAGATTTCAGGCTGCACCTAAAGAGTCTCATCTGATTGCAGTCAAGAGGATCTTTAGATATCTGCAAGGCACTCCATCTCTAGGTTTATGGTATTACTGGACATTCTGGTAAATTAGTTGCTTTTTCTGACAGTGACTATGCAGGGTGTAAGTTGACCAGGAAATCAACTTCTGGTGGATGTCAATTCCTAGGCAACTGCTTGATTTTTGGCAGAGCAAGAAACAGACCTCAGTTGCTACATCAACTGCTGAAGCAGAGTACATTGCTGCTGCAAGTTGTACATCTCAAGTACTCTGGCTTCAAAACCAACTTCTGGATTATGGCATTACAGAGACTAAGACTCCATTGCTAATGGATAGTGCTTCAGCTCTTTGCATTGTCAAAATCTAGTCCAGCACTCTAGGACCAAACATATAGAGATCAGACATCATTTTATAAGGTATTGTTTTGAAAAGGTCTGATTGATCCTAAGTTTGTGCCTAGTGCTGATGAGCTTGCAGACATTTTTACTAAGCCGTTGGATAGTTCAACTTTCCAAAACCTGGTGTTAAGGCTTGGTATGTTGCAGCTAGAATAAGTGACAACTACTGATGATCTTAGTAATAAGTACTGATGATCATTATAACTATGTCACATATAAGTACTGATGAGCTCTTTTACCCTCAGCAGTTTTTATAACTACTGAAGGCTAATGTCTCACAAGTACTGAAGTACTTCATCTGTTCTAAACTACTGATGTAGTTACAACTACTGATGCAGCTACAACTACTGCAATCAGTACAAACAGATAAGTACTGATGTCCTATGAAACAACTGAAATTAGCTAAAAAGGCTGATGAATGTGTGAGGACTGTATGAAACAGCTGACAAGCTAAGAATTGACGAAAACAGCTGATGAGAAATTTCTCTTCAGTCGTTTGTACTACTGTTGTTATACTAAACAACTGAAGCAAAACCATGTCTTCAGTAGTTTTATAACTACTGATGACTAATACCAAGTCTTCAGTTGTTTACAACAGCTGATGACAAAACCACTGTCTTCAGTAGTTTCATAACTACTGATGACAAACACCAAGTCCTCAGTTGTTTCAATCATCTGAAGTCAAAACCACGGTCTTCAGTAGTTTTCTAACTACTGATGCCTAACACCACGACTTCAGCTGTTTCAACGTCTGAAAGGATAATACCATGTCAACGGTCGGTTAAAACTACTGATGACTAATACCACATCCTTCAGTCGTTTCTTACCCGTACCCTATAAATACCCCTAACCTAAGCTCTCAATGCTTCATCTTCTTCAAACTAACGTTCCTCTCCAAAATTTTCCTTTTCTCCATGGCGTCCATGCAAATTAAACCGCGACACAACTGTGTTGCCTACCTCACTAAATCGCCTATCTGGACTAAGTTCGATACTGCTATCGATCTTATGGTTCAGTCCCAATACACACGGCATTTCTTCTGAATCCCATACTACATGCCGAATCCTTGAACCAATTTTGGATGAACGTTACTGTAACCACTGGGAGAACAACACACCATCCCTCCAGTCGGTCGTAAACAACAAAGAAGTAGTCATCACTCCTGCAACAATCCGCCAAATTCTTCAACTGAATGATGCTAGTTCTCCTGCTGGATATCCAAAGGGCACCATAGATCTATCCTTTGCTCAACATGGATATCAAGGCGATCTCAATGCCTCCCACTATCATGAAGAAACATTTTAATGACGCTGAGCGCCTGATTTTTCACATGGTGAATGTATGTTTGGCCCCTAAGACATCGTCTTGGGATCAAATGTCAACAAAATGGTAGCAGGTAATGTATTCTATTCTTGAGCAACAACCACTAAATTTTTCAGAAATAATATTTTTCGAGCTCAAGGATATGGCTCAAAAACTAACTGCCAACCGTTGGATACTATATCCACGGTTCATAATGGCCATCATTACAAACCAGCTTAATGCTGAGGGACTTGTTGGCTTGGGAGTCCCTGCTACGGCTGTTCTGCCGGAAGTATACTCCTGCACAACTCTGACCGGACACTCAAAATGGCTGCCAAGCTGCGAAAAACCACGCAGCTGGAACCCACAGCCACCACCTCCAAATCCAAAGTCCCCACCAAACCACCAAAAAGAAACCCAAACGGCTACTCAGGGAATTGAGTCCCCTGAGGTTGCCCCTGCAACACAAAGCAGGATATATCCACTAGTCCAAACCCCCTAGTGGATACAATGACTTCCAGCCAGAGCCGCTCAGGCTTCCTCCCAACAGGAGCCTGCAGCAACCACAAAAGGGGTACCTACATATCTGGGATCTTCTCACTTGAGGGGATTGCCATTGAAGAGCACCAACCTCCCCAGGTGCACACTGCTTCTATCCCTTCACCCCAAACAACCGCCCCTCACAGCCCAACTTTAATAGTTTCACAAGTGCTGACTCAACGCACTCCTCACCCCCTCCCCAGCAAACACTTACTACTGGGAATACCTCTACAATGGAGGGGGAGGAACACCGTGCACTTGAGAACCCACAGCACAGGGGTTTACCACTTCTATCTCTTGGTGTAGACAAGGAGCTTAGAATATCTAGTGAGGCTGCCACCTCCTCTGACCAGCACATGATCAGAGTGGGGCTGGTAATGTTGCTAAGACCTCACTAGAGGCAACAGCTGATGATGGACATGTCCTGAGGCTGGAAGTCCCCAGTACCAAGCACAAGGGGCACATGCATCAACTGGTCTACACCCAATGCATGTAAATCTGCTCTAAGTAGGAGGTCAGATGATTCAGCTTCGGCTGATGATGACCTGGGCTTCTTCTATGATGTTCTTGCCCAGAACACAATCCTTGAAGAGAAAGTCAGTAGGCTGCAAAACCTACTTGACCAACTCTCACAAGGAGAAAGACCATCTGCCTCCACCCACCCACAGATGGCACCTTCACTTGAAGGTTCCCAAACATGAGCCACTCCACACTCAACCACCTGCCTCTGCTTCAGGCCCTACTTCTCAGGAACAGAACCTTCCTGAGCAAATAGGTGCTGCACTTCAAAATTCCCTCCCTCTCATCACACACTAATCACTGATATTGTAACCAAAGCCATTGATGAGAGGCTTTCCTCAACTTTACAGCCTTGGTTGATGCTGCTGTCCAAAAGACTCTTTTGCGGTACAAACCCCTCTCTCCATGCAACCAAAAAGGGGGAGAGTACTGCAGTGAAAGAGAAGAAGAGGAAAAGAACAGAGGAGAAGAAGGAAGAGGAGGAGAAAGAAAAGCAACCTCTGCTCACTTACAAGCGAAAGAGAAGTGCTGATGATCACACTGCTGAAGACAAATCCTTGGAGGAGCTGGTCAAAGAAGCTGACACTACACACAGCCGATCCATGGATAAAATAATTGAACAACTTTTCAGGCAGGGGTTGACACAACCACACTGGATAGCGAGATCAGAAGTTGGAAGTGCAAGAGATACAACACCGTTGGGCAGGGTATGATACTCTTAAGAAAGAGAGATTGGAAATAATGATCCGCTTCATTGCAAAAATTTAGGAAGATCATTAGTGGAGATTCGCGCATGGACCAGGGACAGCATTCTGGCTATAGCCACCAGAATCTGTCTGTCTGAGCAATTCAACAAAGGGATTATTGTGGAAGCCCTTGATGAGGCTGGGGCTGGTAAAAGGTTAGAGATGGCTAAACTCACAAAGGCGAAACTAACTACAAGATGCTGGATCAACCTCCCTTCCACCCACTCAAACAGATCCTATCCCTCAAATCTCCCAACCAATTCTAAGCCAAAATCCAAACATCCTCACTCCTCAAAACCAACTCCTTCACCAACACCAATTCCTTCACCAACACAACCATCATCCAGTGATGTGCCCAGAAGGAGGAGACGGGTGCTGAGGATAGAAGAGAGAAGAAGAAGAGGAGGATGCAGGTGATAGTCTGCCACTCTCTGTTGTTCTGAAGCTACCAAAAACCCAAAGTCAACCCATGATCACATTGACTCTCAAAGGGAAATGGTCAAAGTCAAGATAGAAGAAGAAGAACAGCAGAAACAGCAATGAGCAACTGTTAAAGATGGTTGACAAGGAATTTCCTCAGTCATCATATTCAAGCCATGAAAGGGCATGCTCAAAGGCTGTACACTCTCAGGCACACCTTTCAATATCAGAAGGAGAGAGTGAGAGTATGGCCAGACCCAGGGTGAGTTCTAGAATCCATAAAAGAACAATTCCACACAGATACAACGGCCAGGTACGAAAAACAATAGAGTCTACCATCATGTTGGCCGTTGTAGTCTCACCCTGGGAAATCATTGATGAATTCAAGAAAGCTCACCAAGCAAAGAAGACCCCTCAAGCTTTACTAGAAAACAAGATGATCAAGAAGGGGTTGCTATATAAGAAGCTTGAAGACATCCAGAAGAATGAGCTCCAGTTACTCCTTGAAGGCAACCATCCAGATGAATTTGTATATAGGGAGGTAACTACGGTGGAGCTGAAAAATGGCAGGACCATGAAGTACTTATCAGAGTACTATGGTCCAGAGTTCTTCTTCGAAGGAGGAGTAGAAGAACTCTCTCAGGAGGAACAAGTTGTTCTCCTTGAGGCCTATGTTCGTGAGTCATACAGACTCATTATGGGGAAGTAAATCTCATGAATGGGACAACAACTCTGTGTCCAGTTCCCCAAAACAGAGTTCCCATTCATACTCTGCCAAACAAATATTTGAGATTTCTTCCCAGGCCGGAGCTTACATGGGTCATCTTCTCTACTAATCAAGAAGGAAAAAGACCTACATTTTGCCATCAATAAGTGGGATAATAAATAAGTTAGAGGTTTTGGCTGCATTGGTTCAGGGGGAGTTTGTTGGACCAAAAGAACCAATGAGCCAAGATCAGAAAACCTCTAAGTCCCACATGGTATCACAACAACTGCTGAAAGACTCATCAGCAGTTTGACAAGTGCTGAAGACCTCAACAGCTGAAGATCAAGTGCTGAAGACTTCAACAGCTGAAGAACTAAAGTACTGAAGTACAACAGCTGAAGAACACAAGTGCTGAAGCTGAAAGACCAAAGTACTGAAGTACAACAGCTGAAGAGTTTACAAGTGCTGAAGATCAACAACTGATGTACAAAGTCTGAAGACAAAGACTGAAGACATCAGCTGATGGTATCTACTGAATTCATCAGCTGATGAAACACCTGAAGGTCAAGTCTGAAGATCAAGTACTGAAGCGGTAATCATTGATCGATCTAATAATTGATCATTGAAACTGCTATTCAAGATCTAAGTTTGATTGAATTAGCTTTTGTCATTGCAAGAAACGGCTATAGAGATTGAATTTTCTGTATTTCTGATCATTCATCCTGAGATCTTCTCTTGGTTTTCATTGAGTTTGTTGTGGTCTGTTTAAAACTTTTAAAAGCTTGAACTAAATTGTTTTTGAACTGAAAATGACTACTCCCTCCAATGATCCTCATAATACTGGTTCCTCAACCAAGCCACCGATGCTGGTTAGGAATGAGTACAACATATGGCAAAGACGTATGCTCCATCACCTGTCTGTCAACAGCGCAGGGTGTTGGACATCAGTGGTACATGGTCCACACAAGCCTATGGTGAATAACCCGGAAACCAATCAATGGTTCCGAAGAGGAGGGAGCAATACTCAGATGAGGATAAGAAGTTGCTTGAAATTGATGCAAAAGCCCATGGAATCCTGGCCATGGCACTGCCAAATGAAATATATTCTGGGCTAATGCATCATGAAACTGCCCATGACCTCTGGAATGCCTTGAAAGAACAATTTGGAGGAACAGATGAGGTCTTGGAAATAATAGAGAAATTCTTGCCCAACAATATGAGACATTCTCTCATAGAAAGGGTGAGACACTGACTCAACAATATGAGCGGTTCTCTTGTTTGATCTCTGAACTAAAAATGGTCAAACTTGAGTACACAAATATTCAGATGAATAACAGATTCCTCAGATCACTGCCTGAGAGATGGGACACATATACTATTGTCCTACGCTCCAGTGCAAGTTTGGACAACTATCTCTCACCCAACTCCATGGGAAACTGCTCACTTTTGAGAGAGAGATAGAACAGAAGAGAAAGCTGTCTTCATCTGGAAAGCTCACTGAAGACTTTGTACCAGGCAACACTGCCTTGGACTATTGTGGATTGTTATACAGGTACAAATTGATGATATCTCACTGAAATCTGATGAATGGTGCCCTAATTTTAAGAATCTCGACCCACACAAGAACCGAACCATTTACTGGACAATAACCTAACTAAACTGAGTAAAATGTTGAAACTAAAGTTATAAGGTTATTAGTAAGTGATTGCGAGTCTAAAGAACCATTACACGACGTCTAATTTCAAGAACTGGTTAAAATTCGAATCGTAGTCGTCTGAACAGTGGGTCATGCGACTGGATGCCAGGATGAACTCCAATCGCACGATTGAGCTGATCGAATGGCTCAATCGGCCGAATGGATCATACGTATGACCTCAGTCGGCCGACTGAACCAATCGCAGGCTCAGTTAACCGATTGAACTCAGTCGCCTGCTCAGTCACCCGACTGAATCCAGTCGCATGCCAGGACAACCGATTGAACATAGTCGCATGGTTCAATCGCATGAATGAACCAGAATGAATTCAACCAAGTTAATTAGAACTGATTTGTGTCATGTGGTTAGCAAATGGTTATGTGTTTTGTGTTACAGATTGATGACAGAGAAGTGGTCCATCAACCCCAGGCACAACATCTGTGCTCACTTAGACTCCACAACTCGGAATGGTGCTGAGTTTGCAGGGATCATCGCTTTCCTCAAGCGATCAAGGATCCACAAGGCGATATCTACACCATGCACCCCTTATAGGTCTATATAACCGCCTTCTAGGAGAATGCATCGGTTGATCGATCACGTGAGCCGTACCACGTAAGGAGTTCTATCTTTGGATTGGATATAGAGATCACTATTGAAGACATTCAACGTGTACTTGGGTTGGGAGATGATACATACCACCCCACCAGACTTCACCCACTGACGGTGAGAGGGTGCTTCATGAGGATAAAGTACGCTGGGGATATAAATGCAGGGGCGCTCAACAAGAGCAACCTATGTCCCCAGTACAAGTACTTGGCACACGTCATACTCAAGTGCCTGGCGTCGCGAAGGGGTGGGTTCGATGACCTATCAGACCAGATTCAAAATGCCTATATGGCACTGGTGCTGAACCACCCTTTTAGCTTTTCTAGCATGATCTTTTCCTACCTGATAGAGAACTTGGAGGTGAAGGGCAAAGAGGGTTTCTGCATGTACCCTTTGTTTCTACAGATGATCTTTGATAAGAAGCTGCCCACACTACCAAAGGAGAGCCACAACGCTGTGGCATTAGAGATTATGGATGATACGACGCTGGGTCGTATGAAGGTATACCGGGGAAAGCAGGTCAAGCCCCCGGTAAAAAGACTTATAGACCATCTGGCCAAGGTGGACTACGTGGCCCTAGGGAGGCATAAATGGCGTCACGTAGATAGTGATTCAGATGTCGAGAAGCTAGAGCTACCTGAAGACGACTCCGACGAGGACGACAATGGCGATGGTGGAGATGTAGGGCCCACTCAACCGAGGGCCCCCACTGCTGATATAGCATCTCCAGCATCCACCCAAGGTGGAGCAGAGGCTGCAGGGTTCCATCAGGACTTTCGTCTTGATGAGGAGGAGGATACGGATGAGGAGCCCCTAACCCGCACTATGGGGAGCCGGGTGGTTGCCACCAACCGAGGTATTCGGGAGGTTGGTGGATGCCTTTGTGAATCTGGGGAGGCTGACACTGATCTTACTTTCCTGATCAGTCCAGTAGTGTTCCAGGGGGAGCATCCACCTTGAGGGGATCGAGGAAGAAAAGGATGGCTCAGACCCACGGGTTGAAGAAGAAGAAAAGGAGGATGATCTTCATCACCACCACCACCACTACTACCACTTCTTCCACCACTCCACTCACTACTACCATCCCATCCACCACAATATCTACTTCATCTATACCATCCCTAATCCTCACCACTCCATCACCACCTTCATCTATACCACCCCTAATCTTCACCAATTCACCACCACCTTCATCTATACCACCCCCAATCTTCACCACTACCACCACCAGCACCACTAGCCACCCAGCTGGACCGTCATCTTACCCATCATTCCCATCTGGATCCTCTCTACCTCCTAGTGGGGTAGAGGAACAGCTCTCGGCACTTAACCGAATGGTGCTGAAGTTTTTGGCAGCCGATGACGAGAAGACTGTCCAGATTCGTCAGATCTGCTGGCTCAGCTGATTGAGCAGTAGGCCTAGCAGATTGCTGCACATAGCTCAGAGATATCCCAACTCCAAGAGCAATATGTCCAATCAGCCAAAAGGATAGAGGAGTTGGAGACTACCAATAAGACCATCATGTTGAGGCTTAAAGGATCTAAAGAGAAGCCTTTAAAGATCAAAGAGGGAGATGGAGATGATGGTGATGATGATGATAGTGATGATGATGATGATGATGGTGATAAGCAAGGATGATACTGATGCTGGTGATGATGCTGATGATGATGTTGATGATGATGATGATGAGGATACATCTGCTGTGGGTGCCACATCTGCAAGTGAAAGGAGGACAAAACAAAATCAAGACCAAGGTGCCTTCATTTCAGCCCCGTTAGCAGAGGAGCATATGATACAAGACAAGAGTAATACTTAGTTGTTTATGTTATTTAAATCATATGTATTTGAATCTTGTATCAAATTAATGTAATGAATGTTTATATTTAATGTTGATGTTTTCCAGTTTTGATTATTAACTAATGATTGCTATGTTACATGTTTTAAATCAAGCAGATCCAAACTACCAGAGAGATGAGTATGATGTTGCTCCCCTCCAACAGATCAAGTCTCATCTCACGATGATTCTTGATCTGCAGGGTATAGTCAGGAGATCAGTGAATTACACTCCTGAAGAAGGGGAGATAATTCATGATCTCACAGACGAGCAACTTGCAAAAATTTTCCGACTTAATCCATATGAGATCGTGAAAGATGCTCCAACAGTCCAAGTTGAGAGTGACGATGAGCTCAACGACGTTGATGAGATCGAGATAGAAGATGTCACAGATCAACACTATCCAGAGTACATGACATTGAAGGTAATGTCGTTCCCAATCTGGGCGACAACCTTGTCAGTGAAACTTTTGAGACTCTGGATAGAATGGAAGAAGAGTCAGACAAGAAAAAAGACACAGCCCAAGCCTCAAAAGCTGAAGTTAATATCAGAAAGGCTGAGTGGGCTACATGCTTTGAAGAAATACGAGCCCAACGAGGCGCTTCAACGTCAACTGCCTACACCAAGCTGTATAAAGTGAAGAAACATCAAAAGGTGTCGGGCAGAATCATAGCATGGGCGTATTTTGAAGATCTTAATGTATATGGAGTTAAACATGAGAAAAGAATTGAGTATTTCAGGTTCCCACATGACCTGAAGACTCTTCCTGGATTTAAGCTAAACCAGTTAGCAAAGTTAAAACTGCTATACGCTAACCCAAGGGAAATGTCAGGCTGGTTTGAGACTGCTCTTAAAAGAGAGTACCACACCAGATGGGTCAACTTCAAACCTCAACAACCAACGAGGTATTTCAGACAGTCTGAGGTTGATCCCATAACTGAAAACCAAAAATAGTGCTGAAGTGGAGTCCTCCGCGCACAAAGTCAAAGATCCCTCTACGGGAGATGCCACAGGACTTCACTCCACACTTCAAATGGTGGTACTATGGTTGGAGGATAGGAGAGGCAATCATAGTTTTAAATAAGAATGGTGTTATGGAAATCATAAGGGTGTTCGACCCAATGTGGCTTACAAACTTGTCTGCAGATGATGTTTATACATTGTACAAGTGGCCATTATTCTATGACTCTCAAGATATTGTACAAGCTCTACATTTCAGAATGTTATAAGACTCTTGTTTTGCTTTTGAGATACACGCCGGAGTCACTAGAGAAGAGAAGTACAAGAAGTTTGAGGAACTTATGAAGGATGTAAGACATAGACGAAACTAGGTCCAAGGGGGAGTTTGTAGATACATGTGTCCCTAGTTTCTGATCTTACTGTAATATCTTTGTATTGTCTTACACTTATGTAATTGTAATTGTACGGGTACTTAATGAAATACAATATGTGGTTATGCTAATGTTGAATATTTCATTGGTTGGTACGTAATAACGCTTATTGACTTGACTATATAGGTTGTTGTTGTTTGAATACTATCTAAATCAATTAATGACTATGAAACATATTCAAACTTAATCATGTGAAGTTCTCATGCGATTGCCCATGCTAATGGACCATACGCATGAACACTTCATGTTAATGAACCAGTCGTACGAATGAACCAGGAGACTGGATCGTCGCATGATTGAAACATGAGATTGGCTCAGTCGCACGACTGAACACTCAGTCGTGCGAATGGATCAACCGCATGACTCAATCGCACGACTGAACCATGCAAATGGTCCAGTCGCACGATTGAGAAACCTTAACCTATAAATACCACTTAATTCGTGGAAAAACAAGACACTTCGAATATCTTGATACCCAGACGTACCCAAGCCGTCTAGAGACCTCTAGTAACCAGTTCCAACTTCAAAGATCGTAGTAGATCGATTGCTAATCGTTCTTAACGTTTAGACTCAATCTTTAATTGATTCTACGTGCGTTCTCACTGATTGGATCGCCAATCAAATAGAATTCCGCACTATTTGATTAGGTATACGCGTAAATCTGTTAGTATTCGTCGAGTACACGATACCTAACAAACACTTAGTGAAAGAACGAAACAACGGAGAGGGGTTGGGTTACAAAGTGGTTCCACCACCACATGAGATCTTGTTAAATGCTAAATGTAGACCAGTAAATAACAATCCAATCAAGGATCATGTGGTGTCCACTCCTCTAGTTAGTGATCCGGATTCCATAGGTAAACCAGTGGAAACTGTCACTAAACAGAAGGAGACTACTTTGAAATCTAAAGGTAAGATGCCTTTTTTGAATCTGGATGAACAATTAGAAAAGGTTAGTGTAAAGTCAGGTTCAAACATGTCCATTTCTGAACCCAAAATGACCAAACCAGTTAACCAACCACGTGCTCCACGTCACAGTCCAAATAAACAAAAGGCTAAAGATGTTAAAAACATTCAAAAAATGAATTTTGTTAAAGAAATTAAAACATCTAAACAAGAAGTGTCCAAACCCAACCAGACTAAAGTCACACTAGTATCACACACTTCCCCACAAAGACAATTTTCCTAACATGTAGAAGGTAGATCATGCTACCATTATGGAAAGAGAGGACACATTGTTTCTAATTGTCCTTATTATCAGACACCAAGAAAGAAAATTGAACTTTATGATACTAAACAAATTTCTTCGAAAGGAGTTCTATTACTCCACCAAAAAGAAGTAATGAACCTAAAGTTCAAACTGTAAGCCAGTCGTCTGTTTATCACAAACATGCCTTACACAAAACTAGCTTATGAAAAGAAAAGTCAAGTCAGGTGTCTAATACTAGGAACACTAGAAGAACAATATGCCCTCACCCTCAAATGGACAGTGGGTTGAGTTCATGATGTGTGATTCCTCTGGGTCACCCAAGTCAGTTAAGGCTTGGGTCCCAAACCTAAACTAATAATTTTCTCTGAATGTGCAGGGTGCTGTTACAGTGCTATCATAAACACCTAGATTGTTGATAGTGGGGCGTCTAGGCACATGACTGGGAACCTGTCTCTTCCTTCAAATGTGAAACAAATTAATGGGGACATGTCTCTTTTGCTGGAAATAAATAAGGATACCCACCGCTCAGGTGAAGTGGGAAATCAAAAAGTCAAGTTTGACAAGGTCAACTACGTTCAACAATTACAAATAACTTGCTTTCTTTATCCCAGATCTGTGACAAAGGATTCAAGGTTGTTCTTGACAACAAGAAGTGCTATGTGTTGAAGAAGGATTATATTATCCCATAGCACTAAATCCTAATGTCAGCTTCAAGATATAATGACTTATATGTCTTGATCTATCAAAGGTCTCCACAGCCGATCATCAAGTTAAATGCTTCTTGTCAAAGGCAACTGAGAGGGACTCGATCTCTTGGCATAGAAGAATGGGACACATAAATCCACGGAAGATGAATCATCTGGTTTAGAATGATTTAGTAAATGGAGTTAATGTTAATGATTTTCAACTTCCAGATTTTTGTGTAGCGTGTAAGAAAGGCAAACAGACCAAGAAGTCTCATAAGCAAAGAAAGTAAATTTTATTGAATTGCCTCTTGAACTTCTACGTATGGATCTGTTTGGTCCTGTGAACACCAAGAGCATCACTGGTGATCTGTACTATTATGTTGTCACTAATGATTACTCCAGATTCTCTTGGGTAATGTTTCTGAAATCCAAATCAGAAACATTTGAATCGTTCAAACAGCTGGTGACTACATTGGAATCTCTCTACAAGCTGAAAGTACGTCAAACAGCTGGTGACAACATCACGAAATTCAAGAATCAGTGGATGGAGGCATTCTGCAAAGAGAAAGGAATTGTACATCAGTTCACATCTGCCTACACTCCACAAATGAATGGAGTTGCTGAACGGAAGAACATAAGCTTGATAGAGACAACACGAACGATGCTAGCAGACTTGAAACTGCCCATCCAATTCTGGAATGAGGCAGTTGCCAATGCATGTTACACCCTAGATCGAGTCCTGGTGGTCAAACATCATGGTAAAACGTGTTACGAGTTGCTTCAACGACGTAAACCTAATATAGACTACCTCGAACCGTTTGGCACACCATGTACGCTGCTGAAGAAAAATCAGTCCGGCGAGTTCAGCGAAAAGGCTAAAGAAGGAATTTTTCTAGGATACAACATACGGAATAAGAGAGTTTACAAAAACTCAACGGGTCAAGTAGAAGTGTGGTTCAACGTCGACGTTCAGAGATACACCACCCCTCTGCTGGAAAAGGACCCATATTCTTCTTCGATTATGACGGATTCTTTAAGTCCTTCAACATCCTTCTCTCCCCTCCTGATGATGAATTATCAACCAAATGATGTACGATGTCTTAAACACACCGTCACTAGACTCGACAACATCAGGTTCACAAGGTGAGTCTTCTAGTCATTCAGGAGGAGCACTGGAGGTAAGTGAGTCTTCCTCTGACGATGAAGAAGTGGAGAATGATTAGGTGGATCAGGAGGAATAGGTTCTTGCTACTGAAAGTACACAAGCATAAGATGTTGATGCCTCTGACACTTCGGAACCTCACACTCCAATGGCTACAGATACTGAACCAGGAATCCAAAATCCAGATCAGGAAGTAGTCATTCCTACCAATCTCGGATCTCGACTTAATGTATATCATCCTCTAGACAACGTCATAAGGGATGTACAATCGGGAGTATAGAAAAGAAATCAGCTATACTCAGCTGATTATGCCTTAGTCATGGAAAAAGGCTATCTTCACGATAGTGCTTATCGATGTTTTGTGTCTCAAATTGAGCCAAAATATGTAAGTGAAGCCTTAAAAGATGAGGCATGAGTGAGTTCCATGCAAGAAGAACTTCTTCAATTAAAGAAGTTAGAAGTATGGACACTGGTGGATAGACCAAAAGGTGCTAAGGTCATTGGCACTAAATGGGTCTTGAAATGCAAGAAAGATGACCAAGGGGTCATAATTAGAAACAAGGCTTGGCTTGTAGTTCAAGGATTTCGACAAGTCGAAGGCATTAATTACAATGAAGTGTTTGCACCTGTGGCAAGAATGGAAGCAATCCGTATCTTCCTAGCCTATGCATCTTATATGAAGATTAAAGTTTATCAACTAGATGTGAAGAGTGCTTTCCTTCATGGTGAAATCCGGGAGACAGTGTATGTCAGTCAACCCGAAGGATTTGAGGATCCGTATCATCAGGACAGAGTTTACAAGCTGGATAAGGCTCTCTACGGGCTCCACCAAGCCCCGAGAGCATGGTATGAGAAACTCTAAACTCATCATGTGAAACACAGGTTCGCAAAGGAGTTATTGACTGCACACTGTTCATCAAAGAAAAAGATGGTAACTTACTGCTAGTTCAGTTTATGTTGATGACATAATCTTCGGTTCCAAAAATGAAGCATTATGTAAAGAATTTGAAGTAGTAATGTAAGCTGAATTTGAGATGAGTGCCATGGGAGAAATGAAGTTCTTTCTCGGGTTAAAGGTGGATCAGACACTTAAGGAATATTTCTACATCAGACCAAGTATGTAGGTGATTTCCTCAGTTGGTTTGATATGTAGAATGCTTTGGCAGCTGGGACTTCACTTGCTACAAACCACGACATCGCACCAGACAAAAATGGTGATCTGGTGGATGCCACCATGTACTGAGGAATGATGGATCCCTCATGTACCGAGAATGATTGGATGCCTCATGTACCTCACAACCTCACGACCTGACATCATGTATGCGATGTGTCTATGTTCCAGATATCAGGCGAAACCAAAAGTCAACCATCTCATAGGAGTTAATTGGATTTTCTGTTATCTAAAGGGTACTCCAACACTCGGGTTGTGGTATCCTCATGATGATGATTTTGAGCTTAAAGCGTATAATGACTCGGATTACGGCGGCTGCAAAATGAACTACAAGTCAACGTCTGTAGGATGTCAATTTTTGAGGAGAAGATTAGTCACCTGGCAGTGTAAGAAGCAGATATCGGTTGCTCTGTCAACTTGTGAAGCTGAATATGTTGCTGCTGCAAGTTGTTGTTCGCAGATCATTTGGATTCAACATCAAATGCGGGACTACCGTTTGCAATTTTCTAACACTTCTATTTATGTTGATAATTCTGCTGCTATAGCCGTAACTAAAAATCCAGTCCAACATCCTAAAACTAAACACATCGGGATTAAATATCACTTTATACGTGATTGTTTTGAAAATCATTTAATCGATGTCGTTAAAATAAATACGGATTTTCAATGTGCCGACCTTTACACAAAAGCATTTGATAAACCAAGATTTTTATATCTATTAGAGTTTAATGGCGTGAAAAAGAAATGATGTGATCACAGAGGATGAAAATTCTTTGTTCGACAAAATTTTATTTTATTTTATTTTTTTCTTATTTTCTTTTTCTGTTTCTATAAAATCCAATAACTCAAAATATATTTTAGGTTTTAGAATTTTAGGGGGAGAATAGGTTAGATTAGTATTAAATTAGTCATTTTATTTAATTACTTAAAAAAACAAGGGAGGAGGACAGCTTAGCTAAAAGGAAAGAAATCAAATCTGTGATACTGATTCAACGTATTTGGAAAATGATAGTACACAGGGAACATATTATTTGGGACTTCAAAAGGTTTAGCTGATTAAGATGCATAAGTCAAAGTTTAAGTCTGAAAAGTCTAAGCAAAATAAAAGAAAAAATGATAGTAAAACTAGTAGGCTACGAAGGTAACATAGAGAAAGTAGACCTAGAGGCTTGTAAGAGTCTTGTAATATTGAGTTGAGAAGCAATATATGCAAGTACCTTGAAAATTACTTTCTGTGTTTTGTATTACTTACTATATTGTGATCAACTCTTATTGACTCTACCTTCATCCGAGTGTTGTTCTAAGTGAGTTTGAGAGAAAAACTAAGTGTTAAGTGACCCTTAATCGATCCTGCAATTGGTATCCGAGCTTCTTAGGCTTTTGATTGCTTGATCTAGCCATCTAAATCAACCTGTTTTTCACTCCTCCCTACAACTCCCTCACTCAAAATGGCCCTTAACAAGTCCGAAGTAAAGATGGGAACCATGACAAGGGCTCCCATCATTACTCCTTGAAATTTTAGGTCTTGGAGCAGAAGAATGGAAGGCTTCATCAGATACCAAGACATCAAGATGTGGAACTCCATTGTCAATGGCCCGTATAAGCCAAAGGTGGCATCACCTGGTAGAAACGGTGCCATGATGAAAAAGCTGTTGAAGTCTATTCTGATGAAGACCGAAGAAGATAGACATCGCCAGCAATGCTATGACAATTCTAATGACTGCAATATCAAACTCTATCATGGTGGGGTTTGAGCATTGTAAGTCTACGAAGGAATTGTTTGATGCTCTTGCTCAGATGTACTCAAGCTCCAACAACTCGAAGAAAGACTCACTGAAGCAGCAGTTTGAGAACTTCACCTATATTGCTGGAGAGACCCTCAGCCAGTAGTATTTCAGGTATATGGATCTTATCTCCTCTCTTCAGTCTGTGAAGATCACTCCTGAACTTAGAGATCTCACGAGAATATTCATGAGTGCTCTTCCAAATGAGTGGACATTTTACTGTGTCTCTATCAAGAGGATAGAGAATTTGAACACTCTCACTATGACTGAACTTTACGGCATCCTTGATGGATATCGTTTAGAGATGGAAAGTAAGAAGGGCCACCAAGCAAGCCGTCCTCTGAGTCTTCCTGCTAGCAACGCTTTAATGGTTGTAGAAGGCTCAGCACCCCCACAACCTCAGCACTACCTGACCTACCAGCATCCATCCTGCTCTTCTGGACCTTACATCACTTTTCCTGAGACTCCAAGGTCTCAACAGGCTCAACATAATTCATTCGAGGAAAGTTGTGCCTTTGTCTCAGGAAGTGGACACTCCAGTATTTTCAATACTGTTTTGATGATCTTGAGTTTTCAACCCAGATGATGTAGAGTATATGGACATTGTCCAACAGATGGCTCTTTTAACTTATAGAGCGAAAAAGTTCTTAAGAGAACTGGAAGGCAATTCCCTCAAAACCAACTACAAGCAAGTTTGGGTTTGACAAGACCAAAGCAAAGTGTTACAACTGTAACCAACTTGGTCACTTTGCAAGGGAATGCAAGGCTCCCAAGACCAATCCGGAACCCCACAGGCCTCCACACATCCCTCAACCTCAAAGCCCCCTAGGAAGTCAACTGAAACAGCTGCAATGGCTCAAGAAGTTGACTGGAGCTTCATGGTACAGGATGTGACTCCTGCTCAAGCTCTCTTGGCAGGAACAAATGATACTCAGGTATATGAACATCTCTGTACTCCAGCCTGTATAGCTAAAGTTAAATTTTATTAGGATTACAATATGGAAATTAGATATGATATTGAGTCTTTAAATATTTTAAAATCTGATTTTAAGATAGCCGAATCTAACTATCAAAAGAAAATAAGGAGTTAGAGAAAACGGTCTCTCTTTTAATACATGAACACACTAACTATAAGACTCAAATCAAGGATCTGATATCCAAATTATCTGAGGCTCAAGCCCAGCTTGTCACTGCTGAGGCTCAGGCCAGGAAGCATGCTATTTCTAAGCAGAACTTCCAAGCTATTCTTGCATCATCCTTGACTGGGTAAGTAAGATTGAGATTCTTACTGTGACTCGAATATGATAATCAAGTCAATGATTAAGTGGCGGAAACAAACAATCAAAGAACATTCAATGCAAGAAATATACTCATAAATACTTTTGTATTATATATGAAAGTTGATTGATTACAGAGAATAAATGACAACAAAAATTCTCTATTTATCCACCGTCACCTCTTATACGAGGTTATCTATTCTATTTATAGGCAGACAAAATGCCTTTTACAAAATGACTAAACTACCCCTAAACTATGACATCAGAGCTAGTCTAAGTCTTCATCCGCATATTTGCTTGTTCATCCGCATTGACAAATGCGGCTGAGATAACTTGATCAGCATTTTCTCACTTGATCATCCGCATAAGTATGTTGGTCATCTGCATTGGTTAATGCGGATGAACAAATACTTATGCACAATTGTTTGTTCATCCGCATTTGTCAAATGCGGATGAGCAAAGTCTTGTCCGCATTGTTTCTTGGTCTTCCACATGTGTCAATGCGGAAGAACAAATACCTGTCCGTATTTGTTTTATGTCTTCTGCATTGACAAATGTAGAAGACAACAATTGGTTTTTTGTGCAGGATTTTCATACGCATTTATTCTTGGACTTGTGGGATTCCAGCAAAGCAATCATCAAATCACCCCTTGAATTGGCATGTATGATCCTTTCAGGGTGCAACAATACTAATTGACTGGGTAAGTAAGATTGAGATTCTTACTGTGAATCGAATATGATAATCAAGTCAATGATTGCGTGGCGGAAACAAACAATCAAAGAACATTCAATGCAAGAAATATACTCATAAATGCTTTTGTCTTATATATGAAAGTTGATTGATTACAGAGAATAAATGATAACAAAAATTCTCTATCTATCCACCGTCACCTTATGTATGAGGTTATCTATTCTATTTATAGGCAGACAAGATACCTTTTACAAAATGACTAAACTACCCCTGAACTATGACATCAGAACTAGTCTAAGTCTTCATCCGCATCTTTGCTTGTTCATCCGTATTGACAAATGCGGATGAGATAACTTGATCAACATTTCTTCACTTGATCATCCGCATAAGTATGTTGGCCATCCGCGTTGGTTAATACGAATGAACAAATACTTATGCGCATTTGTTCGGTCATCCGCATTTGTCAAATGCGGATGAGCAAAGTCTTGTCCGCATTGTTTCTTGGTCTTCCGCATTTGTCAATGCGGAAGAACAAATACTTGTCCGTATTTGTTTTATGTCTTCTACATTGACAAATACGAAAGATAACACTTGGTTTTTCTGTGCAGGATTTTCATCCGCATTTATTCTTGGACTTGGGGGATTCGAGCAAAGAAATTATCAAATCACCCATTGAATTGGCATGTATGATCCTTTCAGGATGCAACAATACTCCCCCTAAGGATTATACAGCCTATGTTCTTCAATGTTTGGGAGGTGATTGATGTTGTGTAGATTTTGCTGGGTGTTGTGGAGGAAGCAAAAAAGCTTTTGTTGGATCCAGAATAGCTTTGATCATGTTGACAAAATCTGTTGCTTCTGACATTCTGTCCCTACTCAGCACATGTATCTTCATTTTGCTTATGTTGTAGATGGCTTCTATTGGTAACTTCTTTAGTGAAATAGGTTCCCAAATAGAAATAGTAGAAAGACCATCTCTGTGAATCAGCAAGCTTCCACCCACATCCATCTCAAGTTTCACAATATTCCCAAGTTGCAAGGGTGTCTTATTTTTCTTTCTTTTATCTCTTTTTGTATTCATACGATCATAGGCTAATTTCAGCAACTTGATGCACTTTAGGAAGAAGTGCATATCTTGTTCACCCAGCTTGTTGTTGCTTTCCCTGAAGTGTCTTGTATAGATATAGTAAATGTAAGATTCATCAAGCAATCTTACTTCATATCACTAAATAATCTTATTTCAGCACCCTCCTTTCCTCCCCACTTCCTTTGAATCACCATTTTTCTCTTCAAAACTTCTGTTGGTTTTACCTTCAACTCAGGAAATACAACTTCTTCAGCTTGTATTTTCTTTTTCTTCTCAAGAGGATTAATGAAAGACTTATCTTTTCTCATGCAAATAGTCTTTAATGAATTGAAATTGTCAGTCCTTCTGAATATTTTGAGTATGTTTTCAAATTCATATCCTCTGAACATAGCTGAATGATTGATTAGTTCCAGTTGAGCTAGTTCTTTTAAATCATGGATCTCCAGAGCATTTACAAGAGCTGAGTACTCAGTAAAGAATTGCACCAGCCCGGAGATTCTTTTTACCATGAACATGTTCCATATGCTGTCATACTTCCAAGCAATTATTTTCTGATCAACTTTGCCTTTGGGAGTAGACACCCCTTTGATAAACTCAGCAGTTGTTAATCCTTCTTGTAATTTCAACTGAGATGGTTTTGCAAACCATTCTGGGTATTTATGAGCCATAGGAGCCAACAATTCTTGATCTTTCTGATTTAGCATCATGTCTTGATCAGTTAGTATAGATCTGGACTTCTTGTTCAGAATTTCTTCTTCTACTCTCTTGAGCATATCTTTCGTTTCATTGATTATTTGTAGAGAAGCAGCCCTTAATGAGTTTGTCTTCATATTCCCAATCTTTCTTCTTGTGGATCTTGGCTTGAAAGATAATCCTTCATTTCCTTATCTTACATGCTATAAGGATCAGGAAATAGTGGATGAGAAGTTGGGGTTGATTTCTTCATTGATGATAGTTTAGGCAAGGGAACCTTTCTTGAAAATGGTCTTTCATACTCAGTTGTGGTTGATTTCTTCATAGCTGACTCTTTATGCACAGGAACCTCTTTGGTGATTGATTTTTCATACTCAGTTTCTTCATTTGGATCTAGAAGCTTATTCACCTTTTCTTCTTCATCCTTCATTCCTTCATATGTCATGCCAAAAACTTCATCTGGATCATACCCATGATTGATCAAAAACATTGCTTTTATCATTAGTTCATCAGTTTGGGCCTTTGACACCATTTCTTCCACTGGTTGTTATGTTTTCATAGGACTGTCCATATGAACATCCTCTTCAGGATCATAGCCTCCTGCTATCTCTCCTTCTTCCAAATCTATGAATACAACTGGTTTCTTCAATTGTGCCTCAGCCTTTTCATGTTCTTCCAGGAATTCTGCTATTGCAGCAAGACTTCTTGGGTCATCTGGTTTGGCTTTCTTAGCTGGTTCATCTTCTTCATTGGCCTTTTTCCTTTAGATTTCTCAAATAATTATTTTCTCTTTCTGGTATAAGTTTGAAGTGGAGGACCAGAAGAGGATTCAGCTTGTTTCATTTCCTCAGGCAATTTTTAGCCTCTTCTTGTATATTTTCTTGATCATCATCCCCTTTTTCTTTTTCTTGTTCATTTTTTTCCTGTTCTTTTTCCCACATTTCCCTTATCATTTATTTTTGTTCCTCAGACATAGCCACAACAGGTACAATCTGCATACTCAACTCTTTCTCCAATGGAACTGGAGATTGGGAATGACTACAATAGGTTCAAAAGTGGTCTTTTGGTCTGCAACAAAGTCCCAAAAATCTTCATCTATTGTGAATTCTTCTGAAGAAAAACTATCCATAGCACTGATCAATTCCTCAAATTCATCTTTCTCAGTCTAATTAGCCTTTGATTGCCCAAAATAAATCACCATTTCTAAGCTTCGTTCCTCATTCTTTGGTTGGCTTTCATCTTCTCCTTGTTCATTATCATTAGAAGTATATTGTTTCTCATCATCAATAACCTTTTCTTCGTCATTTTTAGTTTCTCCAGTCACAGCACTTCTTTGAATTTCAAGTAGCAACTCAAGTTCAGAGATCCTTTTAGATTGAGTTTCAACTTGACTTTGGAGATTTGATATGATTTCAGCTTGTTCTTCAATAATGTTCTCTTGTTCTTCTGTAGCTATGATTTGAATGGGAAGAGTATCAACATGGCCACTCACTTCTTCTCTTGAATGATTGAGTTCAGCTTTTAAGTTTTCAATTTCTTTCTCCTTCTCCTTCTTTTCAGCTTCATGTTTTTCTTTAAGCTCTTTTAACTCTTGCTCCTTTTCATCAAGCTCTAGAATCCTATCATCAATGATTCTAGCCCTCCTATTCAATATTCTTTCCTCTTTTTAACCTTTTGTAGGAGCTCAAATATCAACCTATCCTTTTCATCAGGCCTGTTTGTGTTAGATTCAACAAAGCTTTCTGATGGAGCAGTCTTAGAAGTTGCTCTCTTTGCAGGCATTTGAGTGTGTTGATCCTGCTCATTTGAAAATGATTTGGATGCTTTAGAAGTGCTAGTTGATTCTCCAAATTCAGCAGGGTAATCATGGGTGGGCAGAGGTTGGTATGGTGATGTTGGTGAGTGATGAGATGGTAGTATTGGTGATTGATGAGGTGGTGATGTTGGTTGTGGTGATGGTTGTGGTGTTGGTAGTGGTGATGGTTGTGGTGTTGGTAGTGGTGTTGGTTGTGGTGATGGTTGTGGTGATGGTGGTGGTGATGGTGGTGGTGATGGTTGTGCAGCAGCTTGTTCTTGTCCTTGAACTTCATGATTTATTTGCTAAATCATCCATGGAGAAGAGATGAGTGAGCCCCACTGTAAAAGTTTATTGGATCCCTCTTCTAATGTATTTATAAGATCTTGCATCATAATGAGGAATATCAAGCACTGGTCCTTCATTAGCAATATCAGGGAATGATTCATTGATCAGACACTAAATAAATCTTGGATACATCAAGAACTTGTATCTTCTCCCTTCTTGAATGTTTGAAATCAGGCCATTGAAAACATAGGCAGGCATATTGAATGGCCTGTTAGTGCAGAGAGCACAGATTGCTGAGGATGTGGTGACTGGAATATCATTCAATCCTGTCTTCTCTTGGATAGGCAGTGCTGAAACATGTGAATTAGGAATCTCCAAGGTAGATCAACTAATCATTTAACAATTTGTTTAGCTTCATATCCTCCTTCATAACCAATCTCAGCAAAGAATGTAGTTATTTCATCATTATCCAGCTCTAAAAATGCATTAGCATCATCCTAAAGTGCAAGCATCTTCTAACAGTGTCTTCAGTGATTCTCAGAGTGTGATCATTGTCAATTCTTCCAACTAGAGTTCTAACATCATCTTCTTCAATTACTTCAGCTGAGTTCCAGAAAGACCGTATTAAGTTCTCATAGATTGTGGGTCTAGCAGTGATAGCATAAGCTACCCTTGTAGTAGAGATGAATCTGATGATATCTCTAAGTCCCTCAGCTTCTGGTACATCAGGGTTTAAATAACCGCTGACATTATGGAGCTTGCTCCATGAAAGATTTGCCATATAATCTGCATAAAAACATGTGTGTTAGTTATAATGAAAACTCATGAGTATCATTTATCAGTTTGACATTAAGTGGTCACAGATGAACTTTCAATATTACTGTATTATTGTTGTTACATCAAATGGTGAATTTGTTGTTCAACAATCACAATTTCTATGATTGAACCATTTATTAGATGTTATTTCATTGATTTGTTACACATTTTCTTTGTTCATCATGCTTTGTTTTATACCAAACATGACTATGAAGATTTTCATGATGAGTAAAATTTCTATTGATTTGCATGTTCATTGAAGTCGAAAAGGTGTATTATATCACATCAATAAATAGAGATTTTGTGTTCTTCATTATCATTCGGTTCATTGTTTGATTTAGGTTTAACAGTCCGAAAGTTGGGTTTTGACGGATTTTTTGGAAATTTTACCTTGTTTCAATGCAACTGTAGGTTAAGAATCAATGACAAGAACAGGTTGAGTGGAATCACACAAAAATCTTTGGTGTACAGTTTATGATGAAGATGATCGAAGTGGGTGTACTATGTATTTGCGCTCGTCTCACTATGAAGTCTCTCAAATTTGAAAAGTATTAAATGACCCGTTTAAATTCCTTTAAATAGTCAATTAATGCATTTTGAAAGATTTTACAAGTTTAAGAGCAAATGCGGTCACCACTGTAGCAAATGCGGAAGTGTATTTTTGACTTTTGGTCATCTGCATTTGTTAACTGTAGCAAATGCGGAAGACAAAATTTGGACTTTGACTATCCGCACTTGGTCACTGTTGTAAATGTGGAAGTTTTGTTACTTTTGTTTTCTTCTATCCGCATTTGTTCATAGTTGTAAATGCGAAAGAACTAAGTTCATCAGCATTTATTCACTGTAACAAATGCGGTTGACCAAACTTATTCAGCATTGCTCACTGTAGCAAATGCGGTTGAATAAAATTTGTCAGCATTTGCTCACTGTAGCAAATGCGATAGAATAAAATCCACATTTACTTGATCATCATTCATTCACAAGATATTGATCACTTAATTATTTCTGCTTGATCATACATGAGCATTGAAGATGTGTATCCACAAATGCGGATAGGTAAAACAAATGCGGAAGTGTAAATTTCATCTATATTTGACAAATGCGGTTTATCACTTTAAAAGTTTATCCGCATTGACTAATGCGGTTGACCACTTGAAAATTATTTTATCCGCATTGACAAATGCGGTAGAACAATTTTTGTTCCGCATAGGTTTTAACTTCAAAATTTCATGTATACTTGTTGACAGGATCAGCGATCACAAGTTTGATGTATTAGAGTTAAAGGCAGCGGAACAAGAATAGGAATTAGACAAATTGTAGCAAGAAGTCGATGCTTGTATGCATTAAGAGCACATACGGTTATAGCGAGAGAATATATTCTGATTCGAGGAATGTTTATAGATATGGAATGTTTCTAATCAAATCATTCATTCATTCACATCATTCAACTATTACAATAGGTTGTCACTCTATATATAGAGTGCAACAAACACTGCTGTTATCACGGAAAGTGACAACTGGCAGATCAAATACAAGAATAACTAACTCTTAACAAACTACTGAAATGTTCACAACTACTGAGAACATATCAGAGTGTTAAGTACAAAATATAAAACTACTGATTGGAAACTACTGAAACTACAACGACTGAAGAACAAGCTCTTCAGTCGTTTTACAAAACTACTGAAACATAAAAATACTGAAACTAGAAATATAAAACTACTGATATCATAACTACTGAAGGAGTACTCTTCAGCAGTTGTGACAAACTACTGAGGCTTCAGTACTTGATCTTCAGACTTTGACCTTCAGGTGTTTCATCAGCTGATGACTTCAGTAGATGTCATCAGCTGATGTCTTCAGTCTTTGTCTTCAGACTTTGTACATCAGTTGTTGATCTTTAGCACTTGTAAACTCTTCAGCTGTTGTACTTCAGTACTTTGGTCTTTCAGCTTCAGCACTTGGTTCTTCAGCTGTTGTACTTCAGCACTTTAGTTCTTCAGCTGTTGAAGTCTTCAACACTTGATCTTCGCTGTTGAAGTCTTCAGCACTTGTCAAACTGCTGATGAGTCTTTCAGCAGTTGTTGTGATACCATGTGGGACTTAGAGGTTTTTTGATCTTGGCTCATTGGTTCTTTTGGTCCAACAAACTCCCCCTGAACCAATGCAGCCAAAACCTCTAAATTATTTATTATCCCACTTATTGTTGGCAAAATATTGGTCTTTTTCCTTCTTGATCAGTAGAGAAGATGACCCATGTAAGCTCCGGCCTGGGAAGAAATCTCAGATATTTGTTTGGCATGGTATGAATGGGAACTCTGTTTTGGGGAACTGGACACAGAGTTGTTATCCCATTCATGAGATTTACTTCCCCATAATGAGTCTGTATGACTCTCGAACATAGGCCTCCAGGATAACAACTTGTTCCTCCTGAGAGAGTTCTTCTACTCCTCCTTCGAAGAAGAACTCTGGACCATAGTACTCTGATAAGTACTTCATGGTCCTGCCATTTTTCAGCTCCACCGTAGTTACCTCCCTATATACAAATTCATCAGGATGGTTGCCTTCAAGGAGTAACTGGAGCTCATTCTTCTGGATGTCTTCAAGCTTTTATATAACAACCCCTTCTTAATCATCTTGTTTCTAGTAAAGCTTGAGGGGTCTTCTTTGCTTGGTGAGCTTTCTTGAATTCATCAATGATTTCCCAAGGTGAGACTACAATGGCCAACATGATGGTAGAATCTATTGTTTTTCGTACCTGGCCATTGTATCTGTGAGGAATAGTTCTTTTATGGATTCTAGAACTCACCCTGGGGTCCGGCCATACTCTCACTCTCTCCTTCTGATACTGAAAAGTGTGCCTGAGAGTGTACAGCCTTTGAGTATGCCCTTTCATGGCTTGAATAGATGATGACTGAGGAAATTCCTTGTCAACCATCTTCAACAGTTGCTCATCATGCTGTTTCTGCTGTTCTTCTTCTTCTATCTTGACTCTGACCATTTCCCTTTGAGAGTCAGGTGTGATCATGAGTTGACTTCGGAGTTTTGGTAGCTTTAGAACAGCAGAGAGTGGCAGACTATCATCTTCATCCTCCTCTTCTTCTTCTTCCATCCTCAGCACCCTTCTCCTCCTTCTGGGTGCATCACTGGATGATGGTTGGGTTGGTGAAGGAATTGGTTTTGAAGAATGAGGATGTTTGGATTTTGGCTTAGCGATTGGTTGGGAGATTTGAGGGATAGGATCTGTTTGAGTGGGTGGAAGGGAAGGTTGATCCAGCATCTTTGTAGTTAGTTTCGCCTTTGTGAGTTTAGCCATCTCTAACCTTTTACCAGCCCCAGCCTCATCAAGGGCTTCCACAACAATCCCTTTGTTGAATTGCTCAGACAGACAGATTCTGGTGGCTATAGCCAGAATACTGTCCCTGGTCCATGCGCGAATCTCCATTAACGATCTTCCTAAGTATTTTGCAATAAAGCGGATCATTATTTCCAACCTCTCTTTTTCCAGAGCATCATACCCTGCCCATCGGGTTTGTATCTCTTGCACTTCCAACCTTCTGATCTCACTATCCAGTGTGGCTGTGTCAAACCCCTGCCTGAAGAGTTGTTCAATTATTTTATCCATGGATCGGCTGTGTGTAGTGTCAGCTTCTTTTACCAGCTCCTCCAAGGATTTGTCTTCAGCAGTATGATCATCAGCACTTTTCTTTCGCTTGTAAGTGAGCAGAGGTTGCTTTTCTTTCTCCTCCTCTTGGGCTTGCTTCTCTTCTTTCTTTTCCTCTGTTCTTTTCCTCTTCTTGTCTTTCACTGCAGTACTCTCCCCCTTTTTGGATGCATTGGAGGAAGGGGTTTGTACTGCAGAAAGAGTCTTTTGTACAACAGTATCAATCATGGGCTGTAAAGTTGAGGAAAGCCTCTCATCAATGGCTTTAGTCACAATATCAGTGATTATGGGTGTGATGAGAGGGAGGGAATTTTGAAGTACAACACCTATTTGCTCAGGAGGGTTCTGTTCCTGAGAAGTAGGGCCTGAAGCAGAGGCAGGTGGTTGAGTTTGGAGTGGCTCAGTGTTTGGGGAACCTTCAAGTGAAGGTGCCATCTGTGGGTGGGTGGAGGCAGATGGGCTTTCTCCTTGGGAGAGTTGATCAAGTAGGTTTTGCAGCCTACTGACTTTCTCTTCAAGGATTGTGTTCTGGGCAAGAACATCGTAGAAAAAGTCCAGGTCATCATCAGCCGAAGCTGAATCATCTGACCTCCTGCTTAGAGCAGGATTTACATGCACTGGGTGTAGACCAGTTGGTGCATGTGCCCCTTGTGCTTGGTACTAGGGACTTCCAGCCTCAAGACAGTGTCCATCATCAGTTGTTGCCTCTAGTGAGGTCTTAGCAATGTTACCAGCCTCATTCTGATCATGTGCTGAGTCAGAGGAGGTGGCAGCCTCACTAGATATTCTAAGCTCCTTGTCTACACCAGGAGATAGAAGTGGTAAACCCCTGTGCTGTGGGTTCTCAAGTGCACTGTGTTCCTCCCCCTCAATTGTAGAGGTATTCCCAGTAGTAAGTGGTTTCTGGGGAGGGGGTGAGGAGTGCAGTTGAGTCAGCACTTGTGCAACTATTAAAGTTGGGCTGTGAGGGGCGGTTGTTTGGGGTGAAGGGATAGAAGCAGTGTGCACCTGGGGAGGTGGGTGCTCTTCAATGGCAATCCCCTCAAGTGAGAAGATCCCAGATATGTAGGTACCCCTTGTGTGGTTGCTGCAGGCTCCTGTGGAGAGGAGGCCTGAGCGGCTATGGCTGGAAGAGTCATTGTATCCACTAGGGGTTTGGACTAGTGGATATATCCTGCGTTTGTGGTGCAGGGGCATCCTCAGGGGACTCAATTCCTGAGTAGCCATTTTGGGTTTCTTTTTGGTAGGTTTGGTGGGGACTTTTGATTTGGAGGTGGTGGCTGTGGGTTCCAGCTGCGTGGGTTTTCGCAGCTTGGCAGCCATTTTTAGTGTCTGGTCAGAGTTGTGCCGGGAGTATACTTCCGGCAGAACAGCCGTAGCAGGGACTCCCAAGCCAACAAGTCCCTCAGCATTAAGCTGGTTTGTAATGATGGCCATTATGAACCGTGGATATAGTATCCAACGGTTGGCAGTTAGTTTTTGAGCCATGTCCTTGAGCTCCGAAAATATTATTTCTGAAAAGTTTAGTGGTAGTTGCTCAAGAATAGAATACATTACCTGCTGCCATTTTGTCGACATTTGATCCCAAGACGACGTCTTAGGGGCCAAACATACATTCACCATGTGAAAAATTAGGCGCTCAGCGTCATTAAAGTGTTTCTTCATGATAGTGGAGGCACTGAGATCGCCTTGATATCCATGTTGGGCAAAGGATAGATCTGTGGTGCCCTTCGGATATCCAGCAGGAGAACTAGCATCATTCAGATGAAGAATCTGGCGGATTATTGCAGGAGTGATGACTACTTCTTTGTTGTTGACGACCGACTGGAGAGATGGTGTGTTGTTCTCCCCAGTGGTAATAGTAACGTTCATCCAAAATTGTTGAAGGGATTCGGCATGTAGTATGGGATTCAGAAGAAATGCCGTATTGTATTGGGACTGAACCATAAGATAGATAGCAGTATCGAACTTAGTCCAGACAGGCGATTTAGTGAGGTAGGCAACACAGTTGTGTCGCGGTTTAATTTGCATGGACGCCATTGAGAGGAGGGAAGTTTTTGGAGAGGAACGTTAGGTTTGAAGAAGATGAAGCATTGAAGGATTAGGTCAGGGGTATATATAGGGTGCAGGTAATAAAACGACTGAAGGATATGGTGTTAGTCATCAGTAGTTTTAAACGACCGTTGACATGGTATTATCCTTTCAGACGTTGAAACAGCTGAAGTCGTGGTGTTAGGCATCAGAAGTTAGAAAACTACTGAAGACCGTGGTTTTGACTTCAGATGATTTGAAACAACTGAGGACTTGGTGTTTGTCATCAGTAGTTATGAAACTACTGAGGACAGTGGTTTTGTCATCAGCTGTTGTAAACAACTGAAGACTTGGTATTAGTCATCAGTAGTTATGAAACTACTGAGGACAGTGGTTTTGCTTCAGTTGTTTAGAATGAACCAGCAGTTGTAGAAACGACTGAAGAGAAAGTTCTCTTCAGCTGTTTTCGTCAATTCTTAGCTTGTCAGCTGTTTCATACTGTCCTCAACACATTCATCAGCCTTTTTGGCTGACTTCAGTTGTTTCATAGGACATCAGTACTTATCTGTTTTTACTGATTTCAGTAGTTGTAGCTGCATCAGTAGTTTGGAACAGATGAAGTACTTTAGTACTTGTGAGACTTTTAGCCTTTAGTAGTTATAAAAACTGCTGAGGATAAAAGAGCTCATCAGTACTTATATGTGACATAGTTACAAATGATCATCAGTACTTATTACTAAGATCATCAGTAGTTGTCGCTTATTCTAGCTGCAGCATACCAAGCCTTAACACCAGGTTTTGGAAAGTTGAACTATCCAAAGGCTTAGTAAAAATGTCTGCAAGCTCATCAGCACTAGGCACAAACTTAGGATCAATCAGACCTTTTTCAAAACAATCCCTTATAAAATGATGTCTGATCTCTATATGTTTGGTCCTAGAGTGCTGAACTGGATTTTTGACAATGCAAAGAGCTGAAGCACTATCCATTAACACTGGAGTCTTAGTCTCTGTAATGCCATAATCCAAAAGTTGGTTTTGAAGCCAGAGTACCTGAGATGTACAACTTGCAGCAGCAATGTACTCTGCTTCAGCAGTTGATGTAGCAACTGAGGTCTGTTTCTTGCTCTGCCAAGAAATCAAGCAGTTGCCTAGGAATTGACATCCACCAGAAGTTGATTTCCTGGTCAACTTACACCCTGCATAGTCACTGTCGGAAAAAGCAACTAATTTACCAGAATGTCCAGTAGAATACCATAAACCTAGAGATGGAGTGCCTTGCAAATATCTAAAGATCCTCTTGTCTGCAATCAGACGAGACTCTTTAGGTGCAGCCTGAAATCTAGAGGTAGAGGAACCAGTTCCCACACTTGCTGTTTCTTGAACTGAAGAAGCTCAAGCTGCATGGCATCAACCCATCCATTGTCCTTTAAAGCAATGTGATAGTTCTTTGGCTCTTGCTGACTGATGAAGAGAGCATAGAAGCAGAAATTTGACAATTGACTTCTTGTTGATACCCCAGCAGTGATATCACCAATGATTTGAGACATAGGGTGATTCTTCAGATCTTGATACACAATGAGATCTGTGCAAGTGTTTGTAGCAGGCTCAGCAGTAACAGATGGTGATGGTGAATCATTTCCTTGAAACCAATCAGTGGATGGTAGTTCAAAGGAAGTTGAATTCGAAGAGATCTCATCAGCATTTGTTGTGGATGGTGCTACTGGAGCTACAGGAACATCAGGTCTAGCTGAATCAGGCAGCTGATCACAAAACCTGAATAGGTGAGTACTGCAATCATCATCATCATCAGCAGTACCACCAGGTGGTGAACTGTTGACAGGAGCAATAGCAGGAGTTTGATAGGGAACATATTGCAGTATGTCCAAATCAAATAACTCCACAGGGCTTTGTGGAATCTTGTCCTTTGGAGATTCATTGAACTTAACATGTAGAGTTTCTTCAACCATCTTTGTTCTGCAGTTGAAGACTCTGTATGCCTTGCAAGTAGATTAACCAACAAAATACCCTGCATCCACCTTAGGATCAAACTTATGGAGTTGATCCTTTGTGTTGAGAATAAAACAGGGACACCCAAATGCTTTGAAAAATGAAATCAGAGGAGCCAAATGATGGAGAACTTCATATGGAGTCTTCATCAATCGCTGATTTACTAAAACTCTATTTTGCACATAGCAAGTTGTGTTGACAGCTTCAGCCCAAAAGGTTAGTGGCAAACCTGAGTCAGCCAGCATGGACCTTGCAGCTTCAATGAGAGTCCTGTTCTTTCTCTCCACTACTCCATTTTGTTCTGGAGTCCTTGGGATGCTAAACTGCCTTTTGATCCCCTTGGAAAGATAGAAGTCATCAAGTGTATGATTTCTGAACTCAGTTCCATTGTCACTCCTAATACACTTGACTGGAAGGGAATACTGCTTCTCAATATACAACACAAAGTGAATAATCTTCTGAGCAGCCTCATCCTTTGAATGTAGAAAGAAAGTCCATACAAATCTGGAGTAATCATCCACAATTACCAGACAGTATTTCTTCTTTGCCATGCTCATTACTCTCACAGGACCAAATAGATCCATATGCAATAATTGCAAGCAGGCAGTGGACTTAGGCACTTCAATAGGAGGGAATGAGACTTTGTGCTGTTTTCCTTTTAAACAAGCAGTGCAGGTTTCATCACAGTGGAACTCCTTTATTGGTAAGCCTCTAACTAAACTATTGTGGGTAAGCTGATTCATGTTTTTGAGATTAACATGACCAAGCCTTCTGTGCCACAGTTTAGATTCTTGAGAAGAGGCTTTGGAAAATAGGCAAGGATTGCCTTTGAGATCTATTTTCTTGGAAAGATCTAAGGCATATACTCTTCCTGTCCTGTTGGCTCTCAGGAGAGTATGATCATCCAACACCTTGTCAATCAAGTGCAAAACTTTGGATGACAGAATCCTACAGTTTTGACTGGTGAAAAGCAACACATGGCCTTTATCACACATTTGACTGACACTCAAGAGATTGTACTTGAGATTTTCCACATGATTAACATCATCAAATTTGATTTCTCCATTGGAGACAAAGCCCTTACCAATGATGTAACCCCTAGCATCATTGCCAAAAGAAACAAATCCCTTCTTTCCTTGAGAGTAGTCATGAAGAAGAGAGCTGTTCCCAGTCATGTGCATAGATCCCCCACTGTCTACATACCAGATGCTATTTTGGCATGTTGAAGAACCCTGCAATAGAACAATCAGTTAGTTTTAGAGACCCAAACCTTTTTGGTTTTGGGCCTGGTCTCATCAATAGATGGTAAACTAACAGGTTTATCTGAAACAACAGCCTGAGAGGAAGAAGATGGTGTAGAAGAGGAGTCCTTTGGCTTGGACCTCCTTTTCTGTGGTATCAACATAGGAGCATCTAGTTGGTTAACTCTACCCAACAGATGTTGAACCATCATAACCAGCTGTGTCTGATTTTGTGACAAAGCTTTCAGCTCATCAGACACATTGCTGGTGGAGTTTGATAAGTTCCTATGTTGCTTTTTCTTCTTCTGAGCATTCTCAGCTGTCACCTGTTTAACCCCTTCCTTTTTGGATTTCTTTGAGGACTTAAGGGTTACAGGATTTGATGTTGCTGATACAAATGTGGTCTCAAAATCAGTTTTCATTTTTACCATCTTCTCATTAATTTCTTCTTTTGTTTGAGTTTGGAACCTCTTTTGTACCAACAATCATCTGTAAGATGATTGAACAAACCACATACTTCACATGGTTTCTTCTTCATCTTAGGTTGATCATCAACTAAGAGGGTGAAGCAACTGAAGACTTGTTCTTCAATGCTTTGGAAGCATTGTTTGCTTTCTTGACTGCCTCTTTAGTAGACTTCAAACTCTTTCTACTGGCAGTTTCTTCTTCTCTTAGTACTGACAGCAGTTGAAGTTTGAACTTCAGGTGTTAAATCCTGCTCTCTAGTCCTTTCAGGACCTTCAGAATTAACTCCTGAGTTGATCAACTCATTGATCATGTGAGTGTCAGCATTTGAACCATCAACATTAGCTATAAGTTCAAAGAGGGCTTGATGCTGACTGCTACTTCTGATTGTGCTGTATCAGAAGGTAGATCACATGATGTGATGGATTGGTTATCACTCTCACCATCAGATTCTACCTCTGCTCTTGGGGTAAAATCTGTAGGTGGAGCAGTGTGATTGTAACCAATTCCAAACTTCACATTGGAAGCAGATTGCTTACTAAGAAGCATTTCAAAACCTTTGCATGATTGTACCCATCTATCACACTCTACCTGGGTAACTGCAAGGGTTTCTTTGAGATCTTTGTACTTCTCTAGAAGTACCTCTTCTCTAGCCTTATCATCAATTATTTGGCAATTCAGTTTATAAATTTCATTATTTTTATCTTTAGCACAGACTCAAACTCAGCTTTGTTTTTGGAAATTATTTGTTCTAGCTCAATGTTCTTATTAATTAGAGCTACATTTGCTTCTCTAATGGAAGCAAATGCTGCTATGCATGGTTCAGAACATAATTTGGCTTTTGCCTCAGAGGATACCTGTGATACCTGAGATGTGGAGGCATTAGAAAATGAAGTATCAGCAGACTCCAAAGCCATAAGAGCTAGATTCCCAAAAGGACTGTCACCACCATGTTGACCAGCACCTGAGAACAGTTGGTCATGACCAGACATGTCATCTGGTAAACTGCTCCAGTCAACAACTCCTGGGGTGAAGAAGCTGTGTTGTTGAGGTTGAGGTTGTTGATGAGATTGGGATGGCTGAGGTTCTGGTAGTGCATGAGGTTGTGATGCCATAGGAACTTGAACTTGATTTGACTGTGGCATGTAATAACAAGGGTACGGATATGGCATTTGACTCTGAGGAACAAAATATGCAGGAGATTGTTGTTGAGGATGATGACTAGAAGTGACAGGATGTTGCCCTCTGTGTTGTTGACTATTGCCAGGAAAAGTCACAAAGGGTGCAGTGGAGTTAGATCCAGTTGATCTACACTCTCTTGCAAAGTGTCCAAGCCTTGGCATTTGTGACACCTCAATTTGCTCTTGTCAAAACCAACTTTGGTTTTGCCAGAGAGTCCTGGGAATTTTCTTCCTGTTCTTTTATAGAACTTCTGAGATCTGATATTTATCAGGCCATTTGGCTCAAAATATCCATCTCTTCTAAGTCATCATCAGCAATCCCCTTGAGATCATCCATAATGAAGCATAGATTGTCATTATTACACCCAGTAAACTGACCATCAACACTCACAAATGCAGAATCAGAAGTGCTTGAAGAGAAATTAATATGTGTATCATACAGGCATTCAGATGAAACATATTCTGACTCATGACCCACCAAGGCAGTGTTGCCTGGTACAAAGTCTTCAGCGAGCTTTCCAGATGAAGACAGCTTTCTCTCTTTCTTCTATCTCTCTCTCAAACGTGAGCAGTTTCCCATGGAGTTGGGTGAGAGATAGTTTGTCCAAACTTGCACTAGAGCGTAGGACAATAGTATATGTGTCCCATCTCTCAGGTAGTGATCTGAGAAATCTGTTATTCATCTGGATATTAGTGTACTCAAGTTTGACCATTTTTAATTCAGAGATCAAACAAGAGAACCGCTCATATTGTTGAGTCAGTGTCTCACCCTTTCTATGAGAAAATGTCTCATATTGTTGGGCGAGGATTTCTCTATTATTTGCCAAGACCTCATCTGTTCCTCCAAATGTTCTTTCAAGGCATTCCAGAGGTCATGGGCAGTTTCATGATGCATTAGCCCAGAATAGATTTCATTTGGCAGTGCCATGGCCAGAATTCCATGGGCTTTTGCATCAATTTCAAGCAACTTCTTATCCTCATCTGAGTATTGCTCCCTCCTCTTCAGAACCATTTGATTGGTTTCCGGGTTATTCACCATAGGCTTGTGTGGACCATGTACCACTGATGTCCAACAACCTGCGCTGTTAACAGACAGGTGATGGAGCATTCGTCTTTGCCATATGTTATACTCATTCCTAACCAGCATTGGTGGCTTGGTTGAGGAACCAGTATTGTGAGGATCATTGGAGGGAGTAGTCATTTTCAGTTCAGAAACAATTTAGTTCAAGCTTTTAAAAAAAATGTTACACAGACCACAACAAACTCAATGAAAACCAAGAAAAGATCTCAGGATGAATGACCAGAAATACAGAAAATTCAATCTCTATAACCGTTTCTTGCAAAAACAAAAGCTAATTCAATCAAACTTAGATCTTGAATAGCAGTTTCAATGATCAATTATTTGATCGATCAATGATTAACCTGCTCTGATACCATTTGACAGGATCAATGATCACAAGTTTGATGTATTAGAGTTAAAGGCAGCGGAACAAGAATAGGAATTAGACAAATTGTAGCAAGAAGTCGATGCTTGTATGCATTAAGAGCACATACGGTTATAGCGAGAGAATATATTTCTGATTCGAGGAATGTTTATAGATATGGAATGTTTCTAATCAAATCATTCATTCATTCACATCATTCAACTATTACAATAGGTTGTCACTCTATATATAGAGTGCAACAAACACTGCTGTTATCACGGAAAGTGACAACTGGCAGATCAAATACAAGAATAACTAACTCTTAACAAACTACTGAAATGTTCACAACTACTGAGAACATATCAGAGTGTTAAGTACAAAATATAAAACTACTGATTGGAAACTACTGAAACTACAACGACTGAAGAACAAGCTCTTCAGTCGTTTTACAAAACTACTGAAACATAAAAATACTGAAACTAGAAATATAAAACTACTGATATCATAACTACTGAAGGAGTACTCTTCAGCAGTTGTGACAAACTACTGAGGCTTTAGTACTTGATCTTCAGACTTTGACCTTCAGGTGTTTCATCAGCTGATGACTTCAGTAGATGTCATCAGCTGATGTCTTCAGTCTTTGTCTTCAGACTTTGTACATCAGTTGTTGATCTTCAGCACTTGTAAACTCTTCAGCTGTTGTACTTCAGTACTTTGGTCTTTCAGCTTCAGCACTTGTGTTCTTCAGCTGTTGTACTTCAGCACTTTAGTTCTTCAGCTATTGAAGTCTTCAGCACTTGATCTTCAGCTGTTGAAGTCTTCAGCACTTGTCAAACTGCTGATGAGTCTTTCAGCAGTTGTTGTGATACCATGTGGGACTTAGAGGTTTTCTGATCTTGGCTCATTGGTTCTTTTGGTCCAACACTTGTAACACACTAATGTGGTAGAGTAAAATCATTGTCCGCATTAGTTGCACTTAAAAATATACTGTTACCCGCATTGGTTATATGCATGGGTTACCTTCACCTGCATTAACCAATACACTTACCTGCATTAACTATTAAACTTAATGATAAGTTAGTGTGATTTAATTGATTATTCATCTTTTGAAGACTTGTCCTTGATTAATTTTTCTTATGAAGTTGACTGTTGAAGTTGTCAATTCTTGCTTGGATTGACTTGTATGTCACATGTGATACAAGTTCCTAATTTTGACTGATCTTGGACTTTTCATGCTTCTAAGAATCTGCATAAGCTGAGATATAACGGTATTACTTTTTGCAACAACACCAAAATTCTTTTTGTTTTGTTTTGAAAGTAAGTTAAGCTAATAAACAAAAATATGGACTTAGTCAAAAATTTTAAATTACTCCCCCTAAAGTTTATATCCTTATTTGGATAGAAACTTGAAAGATTTAAAAACTTTTTGGATTTTATTATGCTTATTAATAATGAAGAGAATTATCTCTTTTATTGGGATCATATCAGTCTTACATTACACATATGCATCCTTTATGATTAAATGGACATGTTTATGAACTTGAAGATTGAAGGTATGTTTGTCCTCTTAAACTCATACCAGGTTGATATTTTGATGCAAATGATTTTTATCATGTTTTGGTTAATTTAATTATTCAATGTGTACCTCACACACAAAAGCATGGAATGATCAACCATCCTTGTACAATGCATAGTAGAACTTTTTCACAACTTTTCTTACCTGGTTACTTAAGTTAAGAGAACTCATTTATACATATCCTCATTGGGATTCTTGTACTTTGATCCTTTTCATGATGATCCTCATTGGGATTCTTTTCATTTCACTTTGGAAGGTGATCCATGATGGGATTCTTTTGTTCATTCCCTTGGAATGTATTGCTTTTGTATATTCATCCAATTTGGATGTGTTTCTTATTAGGAATCTTTTGGATCAGGACATCTGTACTATATGCATGTTTCATCAGGTCTTTGCTCAGTAAAACAAAGATAAAACTGATGTAGGTGAAAGAGATTCATAAAGTATCATTACCTGGTGTTTAGGTTACTACACACATGCACTCAGATAAGCCAATACATAACTGTACTTTGTGATGAGTGTTTCACTATTAAATAAGATTTTAATTCATCACCGCATGTATATTCTCTTCCAAGTTGAGTCTACCAACATATCTGGTAAGTCATGATAGTCTTGCAATATTTGAAATTAAGCACAGTGAATGATATAATGACTATAATTATATCATTTCCCAAGATTCTTTTCTTCATCAAAATTGATTTCGTTTTGTGATTTTCTCATGTTTTTAATGTTTTTGATGTTTTTCATGGTTTTACTCAAGGTTAATCATGCCAATTGACTGAACTAGGAATTCAAACCTACTAGGTTCAAATGCCTTGGTAAATAAATCAGCTAATTGATTTTCAGTTGGTACTTGAAGCAATTTGATTAAACCCTTTTCAGCACACTCACTCAAAAAGTGATATCTAATTTCAATATGTTTAGTTTTTGAGTGCTGAACTGGATTATTAGTTATGAAAACAACTGCTGTGTTGTCAATGTAAATTGGAGTGTGCAAGAAGTTAAAACCATAATCAAGCATCTGGTTTTGAATCCAGAGTACTTGAGAGCAACAAGCTTATGCTGCAATATACTCAGCTTCTGCTATGGACACTGATACATTGGTCTGTTTATTACATTGCCAAGATACTAGTTTGGGACCAAGAAATTGACAACCGTAGAGGTGGATTTTCTGTTGAAGTTGCATCCTCCATAATCACTGTCTATGAAGGCATAGAGATTAATTCTCCTTCCTTTGAATACCATAACCTAAGAGCTGGTTTGACCTTTAGATATCTGAATATCCTCTTCATTGCATTCATATGTGATTCTTTTGGATCAGCTTGATATCTGGCACACACACAAACACCAAACATAATGTCAGGCCTTCTGGCTGTTAGATACATAAGTGAACCGATCATTGATCGATAATGAATCTGATCCACTAATTTGCCATCAGGGTCAGGTCCAATCTTCACTTTGGTATCCATAGGAGTTCTGATAGACTAACAGTCAGCAAAGTGGAATTTATTCAACATGGTTTCCATGTACTTTGACTGATTGATGAAGATTCCATCTGCTTTTTGTTGGACTTGCACCCCTAGAAAGAAGGTGAGTTCCCCCATAGCACTCATTTGAAATTTAGAGTGCATAAGATCTTCAAATTCTTTACAGGGTTGCTTGTTTGTAGAGCCAAATATAATGTCATCCACATAGATCTGGACTAACAACATATCTTTTCCTCTTTTTCTTCTGAAGAGAGTCTGATCAATCTTTCCTCTTTCATATCCATGTTTAAGAAGAAAGGATGATAGAGTCTCATACCACTTTCTTGGTGCTTGATGAAGACCATACAGAGCTTTGTCAAGCTTCTAAACTCTATGAGGGAAATCTGGATATTCAAAGCCAGGTGGTTGACTCACATAGACCTCTTTAGCAATCTTTCCATACAGGAAGGCACACTTTACATCCATTTGATATACAGTAAATTTCATGGATGCAGAATATGCAAGAAAGATTCTGATTGCTTCTAGTCTGGCAACAGGAGCAAACACTTCGTCATAGTCGATTTCTTCTTCTTGAGTGTATCCCTGTGCCACTAGTCTTGTTTGTTTCTGATGACGATCCCTCTATTATCAGTCTTGTTCCTGTGCAGCCATCTGGTATCGATAGGGTATTGTCCTTCGAGAAGATCTACCAGTTGCCATACTTCTCGCTTCTTGTATTGGAGCAATTCTTCCTGCATTGCTTTAATCCAGCTATTGTCTTGAAGTGCCTCTTTGATGTTCTTGGGTACTGTTTGACACAGAAAGCATGAGAATAAACAAATGTTTGCAATACTAGATTTGCTTCTTGTCACCCTCTCATTAAGATCACCAATAATGGTTAATAGATGATTCTTGTGTATTCTTGTGGTTGGAATGGAGTCACCAGCAATTGTTACATCAAGATTGGAGACATTCAGTTCATTATGGTCAGAGGCACATTCATTTGGTACTGTTGTTGAATTATGAAGATCGTCAACTTCTATTTCAGTTCCTGTTACATCTTCAGCAGCACTGAGATTGCTTGCATCATTTGATGTCCCTTGTGTTTCAACTGGAGAAGTAGCCTATTTTTGATTTCTAATCTCATTTGACAAGTCATCTGAGTGAGATGGCACCAGGCTTGGACCTCCTTCAGAAGAAACACTAAGGTTTTGTGACAGTTGTCTGATAGGATCAGCTTGAAGAGGAACATCTTTATTTATGTGTTCATCAAATGTAGGAGGAATCAATGGAAAATTATCTCTTCTTTCTATAGTTGACGAAGTATTTCTTGAATGTATATTTCCTGCATCAAACAAGTGAAATTGATCAAATGATTTTGTAAACATGTCAATATCAAACAACCAGTTGGGACCATTTGTAGATTTGGGAAACGAATGTTTCTTGAATTGAACATTTGTTGATTCATCAATAATGTTTAATCTGGGATTAAACACTCTATAAGCCTTTGAAACAGAAGAATAACCTACAAAGACCTTCATCAGAATTGGATGAAAACTTTCCTGGATAGTCTCGGGTGTTTAATATTGAGACAGGACTACCAAATGATTTAAGAAATCCAATGAATGGTTTTCTATTAAAGAGCATTTCATAGGGAGTCATGTTGTTTTCTTTGACAAGTAGAGTTCGATTCTGTACAAAGCATGATGTATTAACCGCCTTTGCCCAGAAGGTGATTGGTAGTTTAGCATCAGCTAGCATCGTTCTTGCTGCTTCAATCAATGTTCTATTTCTCCTTTCAGCTACCCCATTTTGCTGAGGAGTTCTAGCTGCACTGAATTGATGAGCAATGCCTTTGGTTGCACAAAAAGAACTCATACTTTTATTTTTGAATTCAGTAGCATTATCACTTCTTATTATTTTGACCTTAAGGTCAAGTTGATTTTCAATTTTAGTGATAAACTTTTGTATGATTTGGGATGCCTCATTTTTATGAAGTAAGAAGAAAACCCATATGAATCGTGAAAAGTCATCAATGATCACTAAACAATACCGTTTCTTTCCGATACTCATTACATGAGTTGGACCAAACAGATCCATGTGAAGTAACATCAATGAAGTATTCTTAGTGTTCACCAGTTTGGTTTTGTGAGACGATTTATGTTGTTTTCCTTTGAGGCATGCTGAACAGTGATCAATAAAATGAAATTCTTTTTGAGAAAGACCAATGACATGGTTTCCTTTGACCAACTTGTTCATGTATTTGAAGTTTGTGTGCCCCAAATGTCTATGCCAAAGCTGTGACTCATCAAATGATGCTTTTGACAAAAGACATGTTTCTTCTTTAGGTGATGCAGAACATAGGTTTAGGACATATGTATTTTTCTTCCTTGGGGTTTTTAGGACAACCTATTCCTCAAGGATCTGAAATCCAGCTTTTAGAATGTAGCAATGAGTGTCTGTAAAGTGAGTGGAATATTTCTTGTTGCAGATCTGAGACACGCTAAGCAGATTGAAATTCAGCTGTTCATAGTGGTTCACTCTATCAAAGCTCAGCATCCTGCTTGTCACAAATCCTTTGCCTGTAATTCTACCACCTTGTGAATCTCCACCAAATGCCACAGTAGTTCCTTGTACATGCTTGAAGTCATGAAGGAGGGAACAATCTCCAGTCATGTGTCTTGAGCATCCACTGTCCACGTACTATAAGCTATTGGACCTGTGTGGATGAATCTGCAAGCACAAAGAGCTAATTAGAATAAGGAACCCAAGCCATGATGGTCTTGGGTTTCCCGTTCATATTCATGATGGTGACCTCTTGTTTTTTCCCTCTAAATTGTGGTTTAGATGGAGGTGTCCTGGGAGATTTTTGGTAATGAATGGGTTGAGTCATCTCATCAACATCTACTGAGGATTCAGATGGGTAATGAAATCGTTGGTCTCCGTTTCTTTGTAGAAATTTAGCCCGTTTTTCATTATCAAAAGTAGGTTTTTGTTTTGGAAGGTCAAGTTGGTGTTTCATTGTGAGATGATTTCTTTGACCCTTCCTCAATTCCTTCAAATTATTCCTGTCATTTGTTGATCTAGGTTTCTAGATTGAGTATTGTGAAAATGAGGTCTGACAGAATGCGTCACAGTGGATGTTTTTGAGATGGGCTTGTGTTGGGGAATTCTCAAACCCTTCTGATTGAAGTAACAATCATATTTATTGTGATTGTTCATGTCACAGATTGAACAATGCTTGTTGAAATAGCATTTTTTGGTGGAGTGATTGTTCATATCACAGACAGAGCAATATTGATTAAAAATTAAAATGTTCAAACAAGACAGTGAGTGAGACAGGATGCGTCAGGTTTGTTTTGAGGATTGGTCACTTGTTTTACTATAGATTTAGGTTCAATAGTTTTAGTTTTAATTTCTTCAGTGAGTGAGACAAATTCAGGATTGATAGTGTAGTTGTCATTGTATGGTGGAGGACATGAATTATACCCAATCCCTGACATTTCCTTGGATCCTTTTGAGAATCAAGAATCTCTTTCAGCTTGACTGAAGACATTTGAAACTTTTCAAGTTTCACTTCAGTCAGTGAATGTTCAGCCTTAGATTGAGCTAACTTTTTAGTAAGGAGCTCATTCTCAGCTGCAAGAGTGTACTTTTCACCATGCAGTTTTTCTATGTCAGAGATAAGAGATTTGATTTTGATTTTAAAGCCTTTTATTTCTCTCTCATCATCTCTGACTTTACCTTTTCTTCCTTAATTATATCTGCCAGTTTGTGGGTTATACTCCCTCTAACCTTGCAATTCATTAATACATTTTTCACTACAAAGGTTAGATTTTTCCTTAGTAGGCATGGGAGATGGACCATCATTGATGGAGCCATAAGAGCATGATTCTGAAAGTGACGCTTGACTTCCTCAGCATAAACGCTCTAGTCACATACCCCATCTGCTTTATCATAAGTGCACTGCGCAGAAGACTGACTGCTTCCATAATATTGATTGTGTTAGTTGGGGTGGATTCTGATTTGATACGATTGGTGTTGATGATACTGCTGCTGTTGGTGTTGGAGTGAAAGCTTGAGTTAGGCTGTGAGAGATTGGCCTTGAGAGTTCTTTGATAGTTATTTCTCTTGGGGGCATTGCATTCTCTGGAGAAGTGACTAGCCATGCCATAGATTAAGCATTTCACCTGGATTTATCATATCCAAGTTTTGTATTTTCATTTAGGCTCAGCTTTCTACCTTTTCTAAAGAACTTCTTGCTCTCATGGCAATCATGGCCATTTGCCATTGAGATCCATTTCTCCACATAATCTGGATCCATTTCCTCCAGATCTTCTTGAGTTAGATAAGCAGAAGTGAGTCTCTCCTCCTAACTATGCTTCAAAACTTGCCAACAAAGGCATTGTAAGTGCCTTTTGCTCTTCTGATCTTGTGTCTTCAGGAGTGGTTTGAGGAGCAGCAGTGACTCTGGATGTTTGAGATGATGTTTGCAGGATCTTGTTTGTCACTTAAACACAAATGTTTTCTCTCAAACTCACCTAGAATCACACTCGGGTAAGAATCAAGAAGAGTTGATCACAATATGAAAAGTAACTAAGAACACAGAAAGATAATTTTCAAGATACTTCTATATATTGATTCCCAACTCAAAATACAAAGACTTTACAAGCAGATTTCTCTTGTCTATATGAATTACAAGGAGAACCATATATATATACAATCTACAGCAGGATATACTTTGATACCAGCTGGGATCCTATAGCTAAAGTCTATACTACAAGACTAAAGATTAAGGTTTCTCGGATAAAGTCTTATCTGAGATTTGGTAGTCAGGACATGGCCCTGACTTACCTTTTGTCACCAACTAAAGATGGCAACTGTACTATCATGAAAAGGTAAACAGTGGAATAAAGTATGGTCAACAACATGGTTATGGTTCTTTAGGAAGAAGCCATGCTGTATCAGAAGTCTGCAGCGGAGTGTCAGAGACCATAATTGTGTCCACTGGTTATAGCAGTGTCTTCTGAAGTTTAAATGGCTTCGAAGAGTAAGTACTCCGAAGCCACTTTATACTTCGGAAGAGGCTGCTTCTTCCAAGACTTGGAGACTTCTTCATCACACTTCGGAAGTGGTCTTCACTTTTTCTTCTAAGTCTTGAACTTCGGAAGTATGCATTTGTCTTCGGAAGTAGAGTTCTATCTTCGGAAGCTGGACTTTCCTTGTCTTCGGAAAAACTCTACAACCTTCAGAAGTTCCATGAAGAGCTTCGGAGCCTTTGCATGCAGCATCAAAATAACTTAAGTGATATATGTTTGGTTGCATTAGCCTTCTTCTTGATCCAACAACTCCCCTAGGTGATGCTATCAAAACTTCACTTACCTCGACTTCTCAAAACTTTCAGCCCCAAGGAGAGCAAAATATTTGTCTGTCCCCTTGTTCTTCCCTAATGTGGTACTGAGAAGCTTGTACAGATCCTTAGTAGACAGGAAATCCAGTCTGTCACCTTGGATAACATGTACCCTTTGTGTTGCCCTCTGAAAAGAGTTAGTTGATGGGAACTGTAATCATATTACCATCGAACTATAGGTTCCAATTCAGGACCTTCCACCATCTGTAGAAAGGTAGGACCTTTGGTGGGAGTCTTTGGGAGATCTTCCTGTCTTCCTGTATTCTAAACTTCAAATCTTCTTCAATCTTTGCTTTTGCAGTTAGCTCAGCCAATGAAGACTGCTGTGATGATTTCTGCGAGTGCAGCAGTTTCAGAGTTGGAGGGGGTGGAGAATGGTTTCTTGCTAACTCAGCAATGTCAAATCTGCTGGAGTGTAACAGAGAGGTTGCGTTGAGTCTGTTGACTTCACCATTCTCTCTTTCCACAACAAAGTTGTGAGAAGTTCATCGAACCTCCACTGGATTATCTTCCTTCTAGGCAAGAGGTGACTAGGAATCTTGTCCTCTTTTCTTGTATCCAGCAGAGTCACCAGTTTCCTTCTGAGCTTCTTATCTTCTGATTTAAGGAGTCTGAATTGAGGCCCAAAAGTCTGCATGCCTGTGGTCCAAAGTTCCTCTAGGCAAATCAAGGAATCTGTCTCTTATGAGGGAACTTGAAGATCCGTACATAGGTAATGTTGACAGAGTCTTCTACACAGGAAACTTCACTCAAAGTGGTGCCATTAGTGAGCTTCATCTTGATTTCCTTAAACTCCTCAAGGGAGAGATGTTGAGAAGGCTGAAGGGATGGTTTGGATGGTAATTGGGTAGGTTTAGGTTCAGTGGTTCTGGCTAGTGTATTGGGTTGGATGATGGGAAGTTTAAGAAGTTGAGGTGAGGGGAGTAGTAGGGGGTAGTGATGTGGTTCAGGGTGAAGGGTTCAGGTTTAATAGTGAATGGGTGATGAGAGGGTTCAAGTTGTGGTTAGGTAGAAGCAGTGAAGGTCATCCCTTTTACCCTTCTGTACATCTCTTCCTTTTCCCAACCGGATGTCAGCCTAATTTCACTGACAATACGTTGATGAAGTGTCCTTTTCGACATAGGACCACTGCCTACTGGAGAAGCCATGAGCCCGGAGACAGTCCTTCATTCAGGCTTTCTCAGTAAGCTTCTTGGAGGCAGTGACCTAGCCTTTTCTTGTTTCTTCTTCTTCTCTTTCCTTTTCTTTAGCAGCCTTTTTCCTTTCTTTCTCCATTTGATCCTGCTCTTTGTTGAAGAGCCAGAGGTCGTGTCATCATTGTGTGGAGAGAGTTCTTGAAGATCAAAACCTCTGAAGAGTAGGAAGTTTATCCTGTTTCTCCTCAGCTGCAATTTATCTCCTTCTGTTTCTTTTCCTTTTCTATAAGGCCAACCTGGCTTCTTCTTCAAGCTTTAGCTTGGTTGCCTTCTCCAGATCCACCAACTCCTCTATGGTAGCAGGAGTGTTTCTTCATTGGCAGCTCCTATTTCAATGAGCTGGTCAATGATCTGCTCTCTTTTTTATTGATGACAACCTCCTTGATTGGAAGCAGCTGCTTTTGTGCTAGCAGCTAGCAACTTCTCAGTCTGAAGTCTTCCTTTCTTCTTAAGTTTTTCAATCTTCTCCTCTTCCTGAATCTCTTCCGCAGTCTCTTCCTTTACCTTTATCTTTGAAGATCCTGACTGTGGTGGTTCTTGGAGAGAGGTTTCTGATTCTGAGAGAGTCAGAGATAGAGTCTGATGAGAAGGTACAATCAGAAAGTCCTCGCTGCTCATTCAGATGCCATTTCCAGGATAGCATCTGTGATGATCAGTTCCTCGGAAATTTAAAACAGTCCTTCTGCAGCTTCCATTTCAGCTTCGAAAGATTCAGCTTGTTCTTCGAGGCTTTAACTTCAGCTTCGGAAGTTAAAGGAGATACAGATTCTATCCCAACTGTTTCAGTTGCTGGGCCATCAGTTCCATTTCCCCTTTGAATGAACCTTAGGTTCCATGAGAACCTTAGGTTGACCAACTTCTTCCACAATGGTAGAAGTGCAGTCGGCCTTTGAAGTTCGTATGCTCCAAAGTAGATCATTGCAGCATCATGACTTGGCTGCTTAAAGGAAGATCTTAATAGAAACTTGGTGAAGAGTCTATAGAGATTATTAAGCATCCTTGGATCAATCTGAAGAGTGACTGAGATGTTTCAGGCGCAGAAATGATGGGAGAGGAAGATGTTGAAGTGGAAGGCCGGCTCTGTGGTTCCTTGTGTGTTGTCTTTGAACATTCTCCCCCTTTTTGGTAGCATCATCTGAGAGTAGATGAGCTAGAGGAGGAAGGCAGAGAGACCTGAATAGGTACATGCCTAACAGACCTCTCTGTCTATTTCTTAGCTAATTGAGCCTTGAGATGTCAATCTCAAGTTGCTGAGTGGCAGATCTTGCCGCTAAAGTCCTAACCTGAGATTCCAGATTTGAGACTTTAAAAAGAAGATCTTGAATGAGGAGTTGCATGCTTCCCTCATCTTCTTTCGAAGAATCACGGGGAGATGAGGAAAATACCTAGTATTTTCAGCCTCACCACCAGATGTGGTTTCTTGGCACCCTGGTTTGCCATGCTCAATGATGTCTCTTTCAGAGTCATCAAAGGGCTCGGTTGCCGTAGATTCAGTCTGAGAAATGTTAGCACTGTCCATAAGGTCCATTGAGGCACCTTCTGTAGTGGCAGCTGAATCACATGAGTCCCCGCCACATTAGTGGGAATCACTTCAGTTGGTTATGATGGGGGCTAGAGATAAGAGATTTCTCCGGGCTCTGTTGATATTGGAGAGGGTGTTGTAGATCAACTTCATTTCATGGAGAGATGTTATCTCTTTATCAGTTTTAAATAAATGATCAGTGAAAGATAAGATGGTTAAACCTACTGAACCGGGACTTGGTCAATGTCTACAGGCATGAGCCTCTGGTGGGGGCCTGTCCTGTTGGCTGCTCAGGGGAGTATAGAGACTCACCCTGAGGGCTTTCAGCTTGGGTGGTGGGCTCATGGGTCTGAGACTGAGGAGACTCAGGACCCAAATTGAGGTCAATTGTGAAGGATGGTTGGACCTCAGGCTGAGTAGAGCCCTTTGTTCCACTCTAGCCTTTTTGGATTGAACAGGAGGAGCTTGTTCAATCAGGTAGATGAGCGAGGGGTTGTTTGGATGTCTTTGATAAATGATGGTGATGGGTAGTGTTGGCATAGTGGGGGTAGTGCTGGTGTGGGTTCATCACCTGTGGGGTTAACAGGGATGTCACCAGGAGCCGTTGGCTCGCTCAGTCACACCTGGAAGAAGTGTAGTATCTCTTCCTGTGAAGTTGGTGGACACTCTTGAAGATGGTCGGCCTCATCTGGGAGCAGTCAGAGCAGCTGCACAGACAAGCGTGCTCTGGTCTAGCTCACAGTTGATTATATGCTGGAGAAACCTGGGATACATGAAGAAGGTGTCTTTCTAAAGATTTCCATGAGGTTAGTCAGCATAAATCTTGAATAGTTGAAGCGGAGGCCTTTTACCAACCATGAACAAGGCACCCAAGTTCAAATGGGATTTGATCCCATCGCCGGATTTATTCGACAAGCAGTGAAGGACCACGGTAGCAGGAACTTCCATTTGTACGAGAAGTTAAAGTTGTAGACAGTGACCTGCTAACGTCTCCTCCATATCCCATTTGGAGATAAGAATGGTCCAAGTCTGCTTTGAGAAATTTCGTTGGAGCGCCCTCATCATGAAGCTCTAAATGCTCCCTGATGAGCTGTTCAGTAATGACCAACTCCTGGCCAAAATACTCGATCGAATGACATGGACCCGTTTAGGGTTTCAATCTGACCATTTGCCCAAAATTCAGACATATGGTTTGTGTAAATTGTGGGGTTAATAGTCAAAGCGGTGTAGTATGAAGATTGGGTTAGAAAGGAGATGATATCTAAGAAGTCGGCATCTCTTGATGAATCAAGAAGTGCGACTTGATGTGTGTGGGTTGAAGGCATATGGAAAGGTGAATTGGAATGATTTGAGCTGGGTAAAGATGAGTAGAAGAAATTCTAGGGCTGTAAAGTTTGCAAGTAAGAGATAAAAGTGAATAGTCGAGATTATTTAAAAGATTGTGGAGAGGCGGGTAATGGGGGTTAGGATAAGGTGATGTGATGGTTTAGTGGATGAAATGACAGTGGCGGTAAGGTTAAAAATCAGTTAAATAATCTGACATCATTAACAAAATCTTTGCTTTTTACAGTGTGGGGCCCAAGAAATTTACGTTACACAGTGAGATCTCTTCTTCCGAGTGTAAACATTTCCGAAGGTAACTTGTCTTCCGAAAGGCAATCTTACTTCCGAAGCCAATTCTATGCTTCGAAGGTTAGAGTGCTTCCGAATGGAGAATTTGTATGTTTCGGAAGTAGATCTGATATGCAATCAATCGCTTCTTCTGAGACCAAAAATTCTTCCGAGAAGAAAGTTATCCTTTGAGAAATTTGCTTCGGAAGATATAATAATGTCTTCCGAAGGTTAATTTCTCTTCGGAAGGAATTACACTTAGAGAATTTCAGAGAGAATTCCTTGTAACAGGGCTTAAGTTGTATTGACACAAGACTTAAATCTTAAAAAGGTTTTTTCAAAAGAGATCAGATTAATCATTGTTTATCATCCCAATAGCTGCTATGAGATACTTAAACCTTTGTTCATCAAAAGCTTTGGTAAACAGATCAGCATATTGTTCATTTGAATAAACTTTGATTAACCTAATTAGATTTTCTCAGAATGTCTCTAATGAAATGATACCTGATGTCAATGTGCTTAGTCTTGGAGTGCTTCACCGGATTTTCAGTAATGGAAATAGCACTGCTGTTGTCAATATGGATAGGAGTACTCATAAAGTTGAATCCATAGTCTAACATCTGATTTTGAATCTATAGCAGTGAGCACAACAGCAGCAGCAGCAATGTACTTCAGCTTCAGCAATTGATGTAGAGACACAGGATTGTTTCTTGCAATGCCAATGAGATGATCCTTCCCCCAAGAAATTGACATCCTCTATGAGTTGGACTTCTTGTCAATATTGCAGCCGTTGTAGTCACTGTCAGAGTATCCATAAAGATCAAAATCCCTGTTTCTGGGGATACCAGAGACCTAGTTTAGGTGCTCCTTTGAGGTATCTAAGGATTCTCTTAACAACAGCTAAGTAGAGTGAGACAACTTAGGAGCAGCCTGATATCTTGCACAAATGCAAGTAGCAAACATGATATCAGGTCTACTTGCTGTAAGATACATCAGAGAACCAATAATTGCCTATACTGATGTTGATCAGTATATCTCCCCTCAAGGTCAGGACAAGGATTATGGTTTCTGGGTATGGGTGTCTTGGCAGGGCTGCAATCCTTTATCTCAAATCTTTCTAAGATGTTAGAGACATATTTAGATTGATTAATGAAGAACCCTTCCTTTAGTGCTTTACCTGAATTCCAAGGAAAAAGTCCATTTTTCCCATGGAGCTCATCTCAAACTTCTTCTTCATAATGCTCTCAAAGTCCTTGCACATTTGGTCATTTGAGGGAACCAAATATGATGTCATCGACATAGACTTGTATAAGCAAAATGTCTTTTCCAGACTTTCTAATGAAGAGAATCTTGTCAATGGTACCTCTAGTATAGCCATTCTTCAGAAGAAACTAAGACAGAGTCTCATACCACAGCCTAGGTGCTTGGTGCAGCCTATATAGAGCTTTATCCAATTCGCATACATAGTTGGGATGTTGTGGATCTTCAAATCCTGGAGGTTGGCATACGTACACTTCCCTGTCTATATCCCGTATAGAAAAGCACACTTGACATCAAGTTGGTATTAATGTGAAGTCCTTAGATGCAGCATAAGCAAGGAAGATCCTAACTGCCTCAAGTCTTGCAACTGGTGCGAAGACATAGTATAATCGATTCCTTCCTCTTGAGTGTATCTTGAAACACAAGTCTTGCCTTATTCTTGATGATCAAGCCTCTATCATCTCTCTTGTTTCGGAAAACCCATTTGGTGGCCTATGGGTACTGACCAGATGGTAGCGGACATAGGTTCCATACCTTCTGTCTCTTGAATTGAAGCAGCTCCTCTTGCATCGATTCAATCCAGCTACTATCTTTTAAGGCATCTTGTACCTTCTTGGGTTCCATATGAGATAGAAAGCATGAGTACAAGCAGACATTCTCTTGATGAGTCTGTCCTCTTGTTCTCACACCCTTAAAGACATCCCTATGATGTTCTTAGTTGGATGAGTGTTGTGAATCCGAAAGCCAAGGAATCACTTCCAGTTGTAGAGATAGATCCAGGTTGACATATTCTGTTCCGGAACTAGAACACTCTGTCCAGCTGTGTTTCAAAGTCATTCAATGAGGACTGATTGAATGAATGAGAAACATCATCGATGGTTGGCTGTGAGGTAGTATTAACAGTTGCCGTTCCTTTAAAATACTACCTCCTTCTACCCTGGTGTTGTGGTGGATCACCTGATGAGCTTTGAGGCTCAGTAGGCGACTCACTTGTTGAAGCTTCACTATTCCTTGATATAGTTAAACTGTCAGATTTGTGAATAGTGGAAGTTTGATGTATTTCAGCACTTGGAGAATTTGGTCTAGGCCTGAGAAGCTCAAACAGTTGATCATTAGCAGCAGCAGATCAGCATAGTTTGAGCACCTATTCCAACTGAAACATTCTCACAAGGGTTTAGAATAGTTGTAAAAATAATTCTAAATCAAAGATGTGATCAGGCCCATTCCTCCTAACACAAGGAGTGTTCTCATTAACAACTATATTGGATGACTCCTCAAATTGTTGATTCTTAATGTTGTATACTCTGTAAGCTTGGAACTAGAAGAGTATCCAACAAAGATAGCATCATCCGACTTTTCAACAAATTTGCTAAATTGTCCTTTGTGTAAGTATGGTACACCTACTGCCAAAGGACCTTAGAAAGCCAATGAACGGTGGCCTCTTGTCCATAGCTCATAAGGGTTTTTCCATGGGGCTTAACTACAAGAACTCTGTTCTACACGTAGCATGCAGTGCTGACTGCCTCTGCCCAGAATGTTAGAGGTAGCTTTGAATCAGCTAACATAGTTCGAGCAGCCTCAATAAGTGTCCTATTCCTCCTCTCAGCAACACCATTTTGTTGAGGAGTTCTGGGAGCACTATATTGTATGGCAATCCCTTTGAGTTACAGAATGAGTCAAGAACAAAGTTCTTAAACTCAGTCCCTGATCACATCTAATTATTTTAACCTTGTGATCAATTTGATTTTCTATTTTAAGAATAAAAGATTTTAACGTTTCAGCAGTGTTCATCTTTAGTCTTAAAAAGAATACCCATGTGAATCTTGTAAAATCATCAACTATCACAAGGCAGTATGATTTCCTTCCAATGCTCATTATACTCGTGGGGCCAAAAAGATCCATGTGCAATAAGTGCAATGGAGCGAGTAGTGATAGAGTTAACACATTTGGATTTATGAGATGTCCTGTGTTATTTCCCTTTCAGGCATGCAACAAGTTGTCTTTGCAGAAAAACTCTTTTTAGGCAAACCATGTACCAAGTTATTTTAGCCATTTTATTCATTGTCTTAAAATTTACATGACACATACATTTATGCCACAGTGTGACTCATCACTATCAGCTTTGGAAAGAAAGCATGATACTTCACCCATTGGGGAAGCATTGTTCATATCAAGCTTGTACATATCCCTTTTCCTGGGAGATCTAAGAAGCACCAATTCCGGAGGAATTGTCATCCTGGTTTGAGGATAATGCACTCATGTTCTGTGAAAAGTATTTGGTGCTTTTGATCACAGAATTGAGAAACACTTAACAGATTGTGTTCAAGCTGTTTGACAAAGTTAACTTTGTCAACGGTTAACATACAATGGATATACTCCCTCTGCCAGAAATATATCCTCCGGCCTCACCTCCAAACTGGACAGGACCTCCATCATATGTTGAAATTGTTGAAGGAGATGTCTGTTCCCTGTCATGTGCCTGGAGCATCCACTATCTACAATCCATACATTGTTGTTCTTGTCAAATGGATGTTCCTACACATAAGATGAGAATTAGTTTTGTTTGGAACCCAAGCTTTATTGTCTTGGGTTCTTCCAAAGATAATGACATGAGTGAACCAAATGGTATGCATGGGGGTTCAACAGAGGTCTTTCAGGAAGAGGTTTGGGCTAGAGCATCTTCCTTGATCTTCCAGTCCACCCTTTGGCTAATCTTGGAGGATGAGCTTGTAGAAGCTTTTGCAGCATGGTCTTCTTCCGAAGCTTCTTTCTTTTTGGAAGAAGTCCTCACCACCTTTTCTTCTAAAGCAGTCTTCTTTTGGGATGGTTTCAAGAGAGCTTTCTTGTTTTTCGAACCTTAGTAGCTTTTGCTTGAAGCCATTTTCCCTTCGGAAGAAGGAGTTTCTTCCGAAAGCAACTTGGCTTTGGAAACTAGCTTTCCCTTCTTCAACTCTTGAATCGTATGGAAAGGTCCAAATGTGAAACCTTCCTTGACTCCTTCTTTCTTAACATTAATTGCATAATGTGTGCTTGCAGGATTGTAGTAACAATCTTTTGCCATATGATTTTGCAGGCCACACATGATGCATGTAATGTTAGTCTTTTGGGGAAGTGAGGGTTGCTGTTTCTTGGTTTTCTTTTCTTCGTCAACAACCTTTCCCTTTAACTTCTGATCCTTTGGGGGACAGGAATGCTTGTATTACATTCCTTTCCTGAATTAGAAGTACCCAACACTTGGAAACCAGCTGAAACAAAGACACCCTTCTGTTTGGGGTCAATTTTTAGTTTGGATTCAACCACTTTCTTAGCAGTTCTCCTAGCAGCTTTAGCTCTGCTTCTTCTGGCTTTGGTGGTTAGGATTTGATCATCATAGGAGGCGATAGGTGTATCTATCTGTTCCTTCCCTGTGGTGGCCACAATTGGTGCCTCATCCTTTAACTCTGGAAAGAAAGGGTCAGCAGTTGGAACATCTTGCTCTTCAGTACCACATCTAGGCTATCTGATAGACTCATCGGAGTGTGGTGGAGCAATTTCATTGGTTCCCAACCCTTCTTTGTTCTGATAACAGAGTTTGGAATGGGGAGGATGATGCAAAAATAGCTTGGAAGTTTTGCTCAGATATAGCATGCTTCCTGGCCTGAGCCCAGCAGTGACAAGCTGGGCTTGAGCCTCAGACAATTTGGATATCAGATCCTTGATTTGAGTCTTGTAGTTGGGTGTTCATGTTTCAAAAGAGATACAGTTTTCTCCAACTCATCAATTTTCTTTTGATAGTCAGATTCAGCTCTTTTAAAATCAGATTTTAGAATATTTAAAGACTCAATGTTAGATCTGATTTCCATATTGTAATCCTGATAGAGTTTAACTTTAGCTATACAGGCTGGAGTGCAGAGATGTTCATATACCGGGCATCATCTGTTCCGGCCATGAGAGCTTGAGCAGGAGTCACATCCTGTACAATGAAGCTCTATTCAACTTATTGAGCCATTGCGGCCGTCTCAGTTGACTTCTCAGTGGGCTTTGAGGTTAAGGGATGTGTGGAGGCCTGTGGGGTTCCCGGATTGGTCTTGGGAGCCTTGCATTCCCTTCCAAAATGACCCGTTGGTTACAATTGTAACACTTTGCTCTGGTCTTGTCAAACCCAAACTTACTGGTAGTTGGTTCTGAGGGAAGTGCCTTCCAGTTCTCTTAAAGAACTTCTTTGCTCTATAAGTTAAAAGAGCCATTTGCTTGACATTGTCCACGTACTCTACGTCATCTGGTGCTGAAGCACTCAAGATCATCAAAGCAGTATTGAAAATCTCCTGAGTGTCCACCTCTAAGACAAAGGCACAACTTTCCTGGAAGGAGTTGTGTTGAGCCTGTTGAGACCTTGGAGTCTCAGGATAAGTGATGTAGGGACGGATGAGCAGGATGGCTGCTGATAAGTCAGGAAGTGCTAAGGTTGAGGATTAATGATCCTTCAGCAACCATTAAAGCGTTGCTAGCAGGAAGACTCATAGATCTGCTTGTTTGATGGCCCTTCTTACTCTCCATCTCTAGACGGTATCCATCAAGGATACCATAGAGCTCAGTCATGGAAAGAGTGTTCAAGTTTTCTGTTCTCTTGATAGAGATACAGTAGAATGTCCACTCATTTGGAAAGAGCACTCATGAACTTTCTGGTGAGATCTCTAAGTTCAGGAGTGATCTTTACAGACTGAAGGGAAGAGATAAGATCCATGTACCTGAAGTACTGCTGGCTGAGGGTCTCCAGCAATATGAGTGAAGTTCTCGAACTGCTGCTTCAGTGAGGCCTTCTTTGAGTCGTTGGAGCAAGAATACATTTGAGCAAGTGCATCAAACAATTCTTTGGCAGTCTTACAATGCTCAAACCCCACCATAATAGAGTTCGGTATTGCAGTCATGAGAATAGTCATAGCATTGCTATCGATGCCCATCTTCTTTCTGTCTTCATCAGAATAGTCCTCGATAGCTTTTTCTATCATGGCATCGTTTCCACCAGGTGAAGCCACCTTTGGCTTGTACGGTCCATTGACAATCGAGTTCCACATCTTGTTGTCTTGATATCTAATGAAGCCTTCCATTCTTCTACTCCAAGACCTGAAGTTTTCAGGGGTGATGATTGGCGCTTTGGTCATCGTCCCTATTTCTACTTCAGATTTGTTGAGGGCCATTTGAGGGAGTGAGTGGTAGGGAGGAGTGAAAATAGGTTGATTTGGATGGTTAGATCACGCAATCAAGAGCCTGAGAAGCTCTTATACCAATTGCAGGATCGGTGTTTGTCACTTAAACACAAATGTTTTCTCTCAAACTCACCTAGAATCACACTCGGGTAAGAATCAAGAAGAGTTGATCACAATATGAAAAGTAACTAAGACACAGAAAGATAATTTTCAAGATACCTTATATATTGATTCTCAACTCAAAATACAAAGACTCTTACAAGAAGATTTTCTCTTGTCTATATGAATTACAAGGAGAACCTATATATAATACTATCTATAGTAGGATATACTTTGATACCAGCTATGATCCTATAGCTAAAGTCTATACTACAAGACTAAAGATTAAGGTATCTCGGATAAAGTTTTATCTGAGATTTGGTAGTCAGGACATGTCCCTGACTTACCTTTTGTCACCAACTAAAGATGGCAACGTACTATCATGAAAAGGTAAACAGTGGAATAAAGTATGGTCAACAACATGGTTCTTTAGGAAGAAGCCATGCTGTATCAGAAGTCTGCAGCGGAGTGTCAGAGACCATACTTGTGTCCACTGGTATAGCAGTGTCTTCTGAAGGTTAAATGGCTTCGGAAGAGTAAGTACTTCCGAAGCCACTTTATACTTCGGAAGAGGCTGCTTCTTCCAAGACTTGGAGACTTCTTCATCATACTTCGGAAGTGGTCTTCACTTTATCTTCTAAGTCTTGAACTTCAGAAGTATGCATTTGTCTTCGGAAGTAGAGTTCTATCTTCGGAAGCTGGACTTTTCCTTTGTCTTCGGAAGAACTCTACAACCTTCAGAAGTTCCATGAAGAGCTTCGGAAGCCTTTGCATGCAGCATCAAAATAACTTAAGTGATATAGTTTTGGTTGCATTAGCCTTCTTCTTGATCCAACAAACTTCCCCTAGGCTGATGCTATCAAAACTTCACTTACCTCGACTTCTCAAAACTTTCAGCACCAAGGAGAGCAAAATTTGTCTGTCTCCTTGTTCTTCCCTAATGTGGTGCTGAGAAGCTTGTACAGATCCTTAGTAGACAGGAAATCCAGTCTGTCACCGGATATATGTACCCTTTGTTGTTGCCCTCTGATAGCAGTTTTGAATTGCAGCTTGATCTGCAGACAGAGTGACAGGGATATGTGGCCCCTTGCATATTGAGATCCAGAAATCAGGATCTACACCTGTGATGTAATTCCTAAACCTGATTTTCCACTGTTTAAACTCAGATTTGTGTTTAAGCATAGGAGGTTTAGATTATGACCAAGTTCTGAGTAACTGTTAGAATCCATTTTAGCTAAGTATTTAACTGGTATAAATATAGATTTAGATGATTTTAGGATTGATTAGTCCAACTTGTCCAAATGTTCAAATGAATTCCAGAAACAGATTTGTGATTGTAGTGACTTTCTTGCTGTTGGGAGTATTTTGGTGAGAATGTGTTGACAGGAGTATTTTCTGCTGTTTACTAAGTAGAGATGATGATATACTCTACTAGCAACTCGATTACCGGATCAATTGAATCTATTCAGTTCTTGCGCAGATCTGAAAGAGAACCAAGAGCCAAAGCTCTGATACCAATTGACCGGGTAAGTAAGATTGAGATTCTTCCTGTGAATCAAATATGTAATCAAGTCAATGATTGGGTGGCGGAAACAAACAATCAAAGAACATTCAATGCAAGAAATATACTCATAAATGCTTTTGTATTATATATGAAAGTTGATTGATTACAGAGAATAAATAACAACAAAAATTCTCTATCTATCCACCGTCACCTCATGTACGAGGTTATCTATTCTATTAATAGGCAGACAAGATGCCTTTTACAAAAACTAACTACCCCTGAACTATGACATCCGAACTAGTCTAAGTCTTCATCCGCATCTTTGCTTGTTCATCCGCATTGACAAATGCGGATGAGATAACTTGATCAACATTTCTTCACTGATCATCCGCATAAGTATGTTGGTCATCCGCATTGGTTAATGCGGATGAACAAATACTTATGCGCATTTGTTCGGTCATCCGCATTTGTCAAATGCGGATGAGCAAAGTCTTGTCCGCATTGTTTCTTGGTCTTCCACATTTTTCAATGCGGAAGAACAAATACTTGTCCGTATTTGCGGAAGACAACACTTGGTTTTTCTGTGTAGGATTTTCATCCGCATTTTCTTGGACTTATGGGATTCCAGCAAAGTTATCCTCAAATCACCCATTGATTGGCATGTATGATCCTTTCAGGGTGCAACAATCCTCCCACTCCAAACTCTGTTATCAGAACAAAGGAGGGTGGGAACCAATGAAATTGCTCCACCACACTCTTATGAGTTGTGACATCCATCACCTAAGGGTCCGTCAATTAATGTGGTTTCCGTTAATTTTCTCGAACGTTCCTTCCTCATCCTTATAACTATTCGTGTGGATAACATTCTTTCTTTATCATCCTTATGCTTGTGCTCTCATCGTAAACGTATGCTATCTTAAAAACTTTTACAATTTTCATCATCGTTATCATTAAATATACCATTTTTATATAATATTATGTCTTTGATAAAACCATTTTAAGTTAGCAATATCATCAATTACATTTTTATCATTAATAAAACTAGCCTATTAAAGTCGTTTTCAACCGAAACAATTTGGAAACTCGGGGGCTAAGTGTAGGGACCAAATGTGATATTTTGCCAAACTAGGGCTGGGTATATAAACCCCATTTCCAGCCCTAGCCTCTAATTCATCTTCTTCTTCTTCATCTTCTTCTCTTTTCACTTCCTCCTCCTCGTTGCACCAAAACCGCCCATTGTTTTCACGTTTTCACCGACAAAACCTCGGCTACAGCTGAGTCTACTCCTTTCTTACAGGTAGACGACCTTGGTAGTCCCTTTTCGTGTTTGTTTTACCGCTGTTCTTTAAGGGTTTCGGGTGCTCAGGGCCAACCCAAGCTCATGAGGTTGTGTGGGTGCGTGTGATGTCTTTCTGCATGTTCTTCTTGTTTGGGTGTGTGCAAAATGTGTTTCTGGAAGTGCTTGTGGTGTAAATCTCGTGCATGGAGCAGCCAAAGGCTGCTCTGCACTTCTGCAGTCGTGATTCTATTGTTCTGGCGACTAGGTCTGCCGTGCGACTGGGTGAGTCGTGCGACTGGGTCATGCGACTGTGTCTATCGTGCGACTGAGTTGTGCGACTGGGTGTGTTGTGCGATTGAGTCGTGCAACTGTGTGTATGTGTGCAATTGAGTCAATGCGGATGTATGTGAGCGATTGTGCGTGTATCGCACGACATAATGCTGAGTCGCATGAATGAAGGTTCAATCATATGAATGAAGCTGATTCGTACGAATGAAGGTTGATTCGTGCGTATGGATGTTGAGTCGTGTGATTGGATGTTGTGTTGTACGACTGAATGCTGAGTCGCACGAATGAAGGTTCAATCATACAAATGAAGCTGATTCGTACGAATGAGGGTTGATTCATGTGGATGGAGTGTTGAGTCGTGCGTCTGGTCCTGTCATGCGATTGGAGTTGTTGTGTGTGGGTTTCTTCTGTGTGTGATGTGTGTTTGTCATGTGATGTTAAGGTGACATCGACACAGTTATCATTGCTAATGACAATATTTTAGTTAACACTATCAAACTTATTAATGCTATTCCAAATCAAATCAACATAACATTTTACAATTATCACCAACCAAATTGTAACTACTAATATTTACTAAGAATTTCTCTAATAACAATGACACTTTTGCACAAATATTATTGATAATGGCAACAATTCTAGTACTTGGATCTACATAAGATCTAATACGCATGTCTGCTTATGTGTGTTACACGCGACCGAACCGATACAACCCGAACCGACCAAACGTTACTACTTTCTTCATACGTATCATTAATGCTTAACAATAACTGTCAGTAGGTGTTTGTCTGTTCATTGCATACTACATCTGGAAACTTTGATCATTCATACTTACCACTTACAAGTGAGTTTCGTGGCCCCTTTTTATGCTTATATAACATTTCAATCATTTACAAACATGGGGGAAAAGTATGCTCACCCATTTTCTTCATGCTGTACAACTTACATACAATTTACATACTTGGAATGAATGTGATACTATTTTGTGAGTACTTATCTGATGCATGCTTGAGTTTGCTATGTAGTACTTTCTTTACAACCATTTAATTCCAGTGTTGGAACCGACAGCTAGGTATTGGTAGTACTACTGGGTTGACACCCCCACCCTTGTTTGTTGGTATACTAGTTAGTACCAACAGTAGCCAGGAACAGGCCCTTGGGTGAATATATTCCGACAAGATTCTGTGTACGTCATTAGGTTTGGTTGTAAAGCTCATTGTCATGTGATTTTGCTTACTTATAACTGTATTCACGGTATTCCACCACAATTACTATACAGCACCAATTACCTATTTACTATTTAAACCTGCGAGCTCACCAACAATTTTGTTGACCATTTTGAGCATATCTTTTCAGGTGACAATGTTAATTGAAGATCTAGGTGTGCTCCCTTAGTGGAGACCCTAGGATGCATTTTTAAGACTAAACATACTTGAAAAACATTCATTTTGGAACATTGTTGTAGTCTGATTAAGCAATACCATTCTTTTGATACTTGTTTTTGGGTTGTGGGAATTACAATACAATGTTATCTTCATTTGAGTATGTGAATCATTTATCATGTTATTCTTATGGTTATGTGGTCGTGAATATTGACTAAACACGACACAAGTCTCCTTTGTGTCGGGTGTCGTCATGACACGCTTGTCCTCATTACTTATATTGCATCTCTATTGCTTACCATGTGTTATGACGATCCCGTCTCGTTACATCCCCGTGTTTCCGCTTTTAGTGGGGGTGTGACATGAGTCTATTAGACAACCTAGATGTGGTACTGAGGAGCAAGAGGTTCCAACTGCTGACCCTTCCTCACTAGAGTTGAAGGATGAAGCAACAATAGTGGCCACCACAGGGAAGGAACAAGTAGAAGTACCCATATCCTCCTGTGAAAATCACATCCTAACCACTAAGGCCAGAAGAAGCAGAGCTAAAGCTGGTAGAAGAACTGCCAAGAAAGTGGCCGAGTCTAAGCTGAAGATTGACCCAAAGCATAAAGGTGTCTTTATCTCAGCTGGGCTCCAAGTGTTAGGTACTTCAGATTCAGGAAAGGAGTGTAATACCAGCACTCCTGTCTTGCCAAAGAATCAGAAGTTGAAGGGAAAGGTTGCTGATGAAGAGAAGAAGCCCAAGAAATAGCAACCTTCACAGTCCTAAAAGACTAACATTGCATGCATAATGTGTGGTCTGTACAACCATATGGCAAAAGATTGTTACTACAATCGTGCAAGCACACATTATGCAAATAAGGATGAAGAAGGGAAAGCTGGTTTCCGAAGCAAGGTTGCTTTCAGAAGAAACTGTTTCTTCCGAAGGGAAAATGGCCTCGGAAGCAAAGCTACTAAATTTAGGAAGAACAAGAAGATTCCTTGAAACCATCCGAGAAGAAGACTGCTTTGGAAGAAAAGGTGGTGAAGACTTCTTCCGAAAAGAAAGAAGCTTCGGAAGAAGGCCATGCTGCAAAAGCCTATAGGCTCATCTTCCAAGATCGACCAAAGGATGGACTGGAAAATCAAGGAAGATGCTGCAGCCCAAACCTCTTCTTCTGAGACATCTATTGAACCCCCATGCATATCTTGTGTTTCAATTATGTCATTATCCTTGGAAGAACCCAAGACTAACAAGGCTTGGGCTTCCAATTAAAACTAACAATCTCATCTTATGTGCGGGACATCCATATGATAAGAACAACAATGTCTGTATTGTGGACAGTGGATGCTCCAGGCACATGACAGGGAATAAATCTCTCCTTCAACAGTTTCAACACATATGATGGAGGTCCTGTTTAATTTGGAGGTGAGGCTGGAGGATATATTTCTGGCAGAGGGAGTATATCCAATGGTAAGTTAAAAGTTGACAAAGTTAACTTTGTCAAATAGCTTGAACACAATCTGTTAGTGTTTCTCAATTCTGTGATCAAAAGCACTAGATGCTTTTCACATAACATGAGTGCATTATCCTCAAACCAGGGATGACCATTCCTTTGGAATTGATGCTTCTTAGATCTCCCAGGAAAGGGGATATGTACAAGCTAGATATGAACAATGCTTCCCCAATGGGTGAAGTATCATGCTTTCTTTCCAAAGCTGATAGTGATGAGTCAACAATGTGGCATAAATGTATCTGTCATGTAAATTTTAAGATAATGAATAAATTGGCTAAAAATAACTGGTAAATGGCTTGCCTAAAAAAGAGTTTTTCTGCAAAGATAACTGTGTTGCATGCCTAAAAGGAAACAACATAGGACCTCTTATAAATCCAAATGTGTTAACTCTATCACTACTCCATTACACTTATTGCACATGGATCTTTTTGGTCCCACAAGTATAATGAGCATTGGAAGGAAATCATACTGCCTTGTGATAGTTGATGATTTTACAAGATTCACAGGGTATTCTTTTTAAGAACTAAAGATGAAACTGCTGAAACATTAAAATCTTTAATTCTTAAAATAGAAAATCAAATTGATCACAAGGTTAAAATCATTAGAAGTGATCAAGGGACTGAGTTTAAGAACTTCATTCTTGACTCATTCTGTAACTCAAAAGGGATTGCCAGAAAACAGTGCTCCCAGAACTCCTCAACAAAACGGTGTTGCTGAGACGAGAAACAGGACACTTATTGAGGGCTCGAACTATGTTATCTGATTCAAAACTACCTCTACATTCTGGGTAGAGGCAGTAGCACTGCATGCTATGTACATAATAGAGTTCTTGTAGTTAAGCCACATGGAAAAATCCCTTATGAGCTATGGAACAAGAGGCCACCGTTCATTGGCTTTCTAAGGTCCTTTGGTAGCAGGCGTACCATACTTAACACAAAAGACAATTTAGCAAAATTTGCTGAAAAGTCGGATGATGCTATCTTTGTTGGATACTCTTCTAGCTCCAAAGCTTATAGAGTATACAACATTAAGAATCAACAATTTGAGGAGTCATCCAATGTAGTTGTTAATGAGCACACTACTTGTGTTAGGGGGAATGGCCTGATCATATATTTGATTAAGAATTGTTTCCAAACTATTCTAAACCATCTTGTGAGAATGTTTCAGCTGGAACAGGTGCTCAAAATGATGTTGATACTGCTGTTGATGATCAACTGTTTGAGATACCCAGACCTCTTGCAAATTCTCCAAGAGCTGCAATAAATGACGCTACACCATTCACAGATCTAACAGCTTAACCATATCAAGGAATAGTGAAGCTTCAACAAGTGAATCACTTGCTGAGCCTCAAAACTCATAAGGTGATCCATCACAACACTAGGTAGAAGAAAGTAGTATTTTGAAGGAATAGGCAACTGTTAATACTACCTCACAGCCAACCATTGATGATGTTTCTCATCCATTCAATCAGTCCTCATTGAATGACTTTGAAACAACAGCTGGATAGAGTTTACTAGTTCCTGAGCAGAACATGTCGAATCTGGATCTATCTCTGCAACTGGAAGTGATTCCTCGTCTTAGGATTCATAACACTCATCCAACTAAGAACATCATAAGGGATCTTTGAAGGTGTGAGAACAAGTGGGCAAACTCATCCTGAGAATGTCTGCTTGTACTCATGCTTTTTATCCCAGATGGAACCCAAGAAGGTGAAAGATGCCTTGAAAGATAGTAGTTGGCTTGAAACGATGCAAGAGGAGCTGCTTCAATTCAAGAGACAGAAGGTATGGAACCTATGTCCGCTACCATCTGGTCAAGTACCTATAGGCACTAAATGGGTTTTCAGAAACAAAGGAGATGATAGAGGCTTGATCATCAAAAAAAGAAAGACTTATACTTCAAGGATACACCCAAGAGGAAGGAATCAATTATACTGATGTCTTTGCACCTGTTGCAAGACTTGATGTAGTTAGGATCTTCCTTGCTTATGCTGCATCCAAGGACTTCATTGTTTACCAGCTTGATGCAAGTGTGCCTTTCTATATGGGGATATAGATAAGGAAGTCTATGTGTGCCAACCTCCAGGATTTGAAGACCCACAGCAACCCAACTATGTATGAAAATTGGATAAAGCTCTATATGGGCTGCACCAAGCACCTAGGCTGTGGTATGAGACTTTGTCTCAGTTTCTTCTAAAGAGTGGCTACACTAGAGGTTCCATTGACAAGACTTCTTCATCAGAAAGTCTAGAAAGACATTTTTCTTGTTCAAGTCTATGTCGATGACATCATTTTGGTTCTTCAAATGACCAAATGTGTAAGGACTTTGAAAGCATTATGAAGAAAAAGTTGGGATGAGTTCCATGGGAAAAATGGACTTTTTCCTTGGAATTCAGGTGAAGCAAATGAAAGAAGGGTTTTTCATTAATCAATCTAAGTATGTTTCTGACATCTTAGAAAGATTTGAGATGAAAGATTGTAAGCCTACCAAGACACCCATACCCAGAAACCACAATCTCTGTCATGACCTTGAGGGGGAGGATACTGATCAACATCAGTATAGGGCAATTATTGGTTCTCTGATGTATCTCACAACCAGTAGACCTGAAATCATGTTTGCTACCTGCATTTGTGCAAGATATCAGGCTGCTCCAAAGGTGTCTCATCTAGCTGCTGTTAAGAGAATCCTCAGATACCTCAAAGGAGCACCCAAACTAGGTCTCTGGTATCCCAAAAACAAGGATTTCAATCTCTATAAATACTCTGATAGTGACTATGGCGGCTGTAACATTGACAAGAAATCCACATCAGGAGGATGTCAATTTCTTGGTGGAAGGATCATCTCATGGCAATGCAAGAAGCAATCCTGTGTCTCTACATCAACTGCTGAAGCTGAATACATTGCTACTGCTAGCTGCTGTGCTCAAATGCTATGGATTCAGAATCAGATGTTAGACTAGGATTCAACTTTATGAGTACTCCTATCCATATTGACAACAACAGTGCTATCTCTATTACTAAAAATCCGATGAAGCATTCCAAGACAAAGCATATTGATATCAGGTACCATTTCATTAGAGATATTCATGAGAAAAATCTGATTAAACTAATCAAAGTTGACTCAAATGAACAATATGCTGATTTGTTCACCAAGCTTTTGATGAACAAAGATTTAAGTATCTCATAACAACTATTGGGATGATAAACATTGATTAGATTATCTCTTTTGAAAACCTTTTAATATGTAATGTTTTATGTAAATACAATTTAAGCCCTGTTACAAAAGGTCTCTTTGAAATTTTCTAAGTATAAATTTCTTCCGAAGAGAACTTACCCCTCGGAAGCTATTTTCATATCTTCTGAAGAAAAAATTCTCAAAGGATAATTTTCTTCTCGGAAGAGTTTTTGGTCTCGGAAGAAGCGATTGATCTCATATCAGATCTACTTCCGAGGCTTATTCACACTCACCATTCGGAAAGCAATCCTGACCTTCGAAAGCAAAGTCTTTGCTTCGGAAGTAAGAGTTGCCTTCGAAGACAAATTACATTCGGAAATGTTTTATATTCGGAAGAGAGATTTTACTGTGTAACGGAAATCTCTTGGGCCCCGGACTGTAAAAAGCAAAGATTTTTTTAATGATGTCGGATTATTTAAGTAATTTTAACCTTACCGCCACTGTCATTTCTTCCACTAAAACATCACATCACCTTATCCTAACCCCCATTAACGCCTTCCCACCTTCTTTTAAATAATCTCGACTACTCAATTTCATCTTCTTTCTTGAAATTTTTACTGCCCTAGAAATTTTCTCTATTCCATCTTTACCGAAGCTCAAATTCATCCTCATTCACCTTTCTCCAATGGCACTCAACCCTCAACACAACCAAGTCGCACTTCTTGATTCTTCAAGAGATGCTGACTTCTCTGAAATCATCTCCTTTCTCACCCAATCATCTTACTACACAACCCTTACCGTTAACCCCACTGTTTACTCCAATCAAATGGCCGAATTTTGGGAAAATGGTCAAGTCGCAACCCTAAACGGGATTCGTCTACTAAGGTCCAGCATTTGCGGACAAGAGTTGGTCATCACTAAACAACTTAGCAGGGAGCATCTGAGCTTCATGATGGAGGAGCTCCTACTGAATTCCCCAAAGAAGATTTAGACAACGCTTACATCCTCATGGGACATGGTGGAGACGTGAGAAGGTGAACTGTTTACAAGTACAACTTCTCCTACAACTAGAAGTTCCTACTGCATGTTGTTCTCCACTATCTGTCCAACAAATCTGAGGGATGGGATCAAATCCCTTATGAACTAGGATGCTTAGTTCATGGACTGGTGAGAGGCCTCCGCTTTAATTACTCAAGATTTGTGTTCACCAATCTCATTGGGAATCTTCAAAGGGAGACATTCTTTATGTATCCCCGATTCATTCAACACATAATCAACTGTGAGTTGGAACAAAGTATGCTTGTCTGTGCAGCTGCTCTGACTGTCCCTCACATGAGGCCTACCATCTTCAAGACTTTGAAGAAGGTGTCCACCAACTTCACTGGAAGGTACACTTCTCTACTTCCAGGTATGATTGAGCGCATAGCTCCTGGTGACATCCCTGTTCACCCCACAGGTGATGAACCCACACTAGCAACCACCTCCACAGTGCCAACACTGCCTTCTCTACCCATCACCATCACATACCAGAGACGCCCTAAACAAACTCTTGTTCAATCTACTTGATTGAGCAAGCACATCCTGTTCAATCCAAAAAGAATAGAGTGGAAACATGGGCTCCCACTCAGTCTGAGGTCTCACCATCCTTCTCATTCGACCTCAATTTGGGTTTTGAGTCTCCTCAGTCTCAAACCCATGAGCCCGACACCCAAACCAATAGCCCTCAGGCTGAGTATCTATACTCTTCTGAACAGCCAACAAGGGACAGCCCCACCAAAGGCTCAATGCTTGTAGACATTAACCATGGTCCCGGGTCAGTAGGCTTACCATCCCTATCCTTCACTGACCTTCTTTTTAAAACTGATGAAGAGATAACATATCTCCACGACAATGAAATTGATCTACAACACCCTCTCCAAGATCAACAGAGCCAAGAGAGATCCCTTATCTCTAGCCCCCATCTGCAGCCCACAACTGAGGTGAGTCCCATTGATATGGAGGGGACTCATACAGATTTAGCTGCCACTACAGAAGGTGCCTCAATGGACCCTATGGATAGTGGTAACATATCTAAGACTGAATCTGTGGCAACCATGCCATTTGATGACTCTGAAAGAGACATCATTCAGCAAGGGAAACCAAGGCGCCAAGAAACCACATCTGGTGGTGAAGCTGAACATACTAGGTATGTTACCTCATCTCCCCGTGATTCTTCAAAAGAAGATTAGGGAAGCATGCAATTCCTCATAAAAGACCTTCTGTCTAAAGTCTCAAACCTTGAATCCTTGGTTAGGACTTTAGAAGAAAGGTCCGCCATTCAGCAACTTGAGATTGACAATCTCAAGGCTTAACTAGCTGAGAAACAGACCGAGAGATTTGTTAGGCATGTACCTGTTTAGGTCTCATTGACTTCTTCCTCTAGCTCTTCTAGCTCTCAAGATGATGCTACCAAAAAGGGGGAGAATGTTCAGAGACAAACACTTGAGGACCCATAGACTCATACTTCAACTCAACATCTTCTACTCCTATCATCACTTTGTCTGAGCCATCTCAAGTTGTATTTCAAATCAACCCAAAGATGCTCAAAGATCTCTATAGACTCTTCACCAAGTTTCTGTTGAGATCCTTTACTGATCAGCCAAGCCCAGATGATGCAATGGTTTACTTTGGAGCTGAAGAGCTTCAGAGGCTAACTACACCTTCTACCATTGTGGAAGAAGTTAGTCAATCTAAGGTCCACATGGAACATAAAATTCATTTCGAAGGGGAAATGGGGACTGATGGCCCAGCATTGAAATAGCCGGGACAGAATCTGCATTTCCTCAAACTTCCGAAGCTGAAGTTAAAGCCTCGAAAGAACAAGCTGAGTCTTCCGAAGCTGAAATGGAAGCTGCGGAAGGACTGTTCAAGATGTCCAAGGAACTGATCATCACAGATGCAATCCTAGAAATGGCATCTGAGGTGAACAGTGAGGACTTTCTGAATCTACCTCTATCCCAGACACCCTCTCTGCCTCTCTCACAATCAGAATTCACTCTCCAAGAACCACCATAGTCAGGATCTTCAAAAGATAACAAGTGAAAAGAAGATGACTGCAGAAGAGCTTCAGGAAGAGGAGAAGATTGAGAAATTAAAGAAAAAAGGAAGACTTCCAACTAAGAAGTTGCTAGCTGCTAGTACAAAAGAGCTGCAGCCAATCAGGAGCTGTCAATAATAAAAGGAGAGAAGAGATAATTGATCAGCTCATCCAATTGGGAGCTGCCAATGAAGAAACACTCCTGCTACCACTAGAGGAGTTGGTAGAACTGGATAAGGCAACCAGACTGCAACTTGAGAAACAACAAGAAGCAGCCAGGTTGGCTTTAGAGAAAGAGAAAGAAGAAGAACAGAAGGAGGCTGACTTGTAGCAGAGGAGAGATAGGATAGAGCTCCTAATCTCCAAAGGCTTCAATCTTCAAGAACTCTGTCCACACGACAATGAAACAATCCTTTGGCTCTACAACAAAGAGCAGGATCAAATGGAGAAAGAGAGAAGAAAGGTTGCAAGAGAAAAGCTAAAGGAAAGGAAGAAGAAGGAGGAAGAAGCAAATACCACTACAACCAGGAAGCTCAGTGAGAAGGCCTGGATGAAGGACTATCTCCGGGCTCATGGCTTCTTTGGAAGGCAGGTGGGTCCCATGTCAGAAAGGACACTCCAACGGATTGTCAGCGAAATCAAGGCTGACATCTGCTTGGGAAAGAGAAAAGAGATGTACAGAAGGGTAAAAGGGATGACCTTCACTGCAACTACTCAACCACAACCTGATCCCTTACCCTTACCCTTCACCATCAAGACTGAGCCCTTCACCCCTGAACCCACATCCTTACCCTCACCCGTCTCATCACCTCAACCACCTAAAGTTCCCATCCTTCAACCAAAAACACTTCCCAGAACCTCTAAACCACCACCTACCCAACAACCATATCCTCAGCCTTCTCAACATCTCTCTCTTGAGGAGTTCAAGGTAATCAAGACTAAGCTCATCAACTGCACAACTTTGAGCAAGGTCTCATGTGATGAAGATTCTGTCAATACCACCTATGTGATGGATCTTCTGGTTCCCTCAAAAGAGATCAATTCCTTGATTTACCTAGAGGAACATTGGACCAGGCAGCTAGACTTCTAGGTCTCAACTCAGATTCACTGAATGATGGAGAGAAGAAACTTAGAAGGAAACCGGTGACTCTGCTGGATACTAAGAAAAAGGACAAGATTCCCAGTCAGTCTCTTGTGCCTAGAAAAGGAATAATCCGGTGGAGGTTCGATGAAACTTCTCACAACTTTGCTGTTGAGAGGGAGAATGGCAAAGTCAACAGACTTAATGCAACCTCTCTGTTACACTCCCGCAGATTTGATATTGCTGAGTTAGTAGAAAAGCCATTCTCCACCCCTCCAACTCTAGAGCTGCTGCACTCATTAGAAATCATCTCAGCAGCCTTTATCTAGTGAGCTAACTGCAAAGGCCAAGATTGAAGAAGAGTTGAGATTGAGAAGACAGGAAGACAAGAAAAGACCTCCTACCAAAGGCACTGCCTTTCTACAGATGGTAGAGGGTCCTGAATTGGAACCTATAATTAGATAGGAATATGATTATAGTTCCCATCAATTAATTCTTTTCAAATGGCAACAACAGAGGGTACATATCATCCAAGGTGACAGACTGGACTTCCTGTCTACCAAGGATTTGTACAAACTTCTCAGCACCACGTCAGGGAAGAACAAGGAAATAGATAAATATCTACTCTCCTTGGCGCTAAAAGTTTTGAGAAGCAGAAACAAGTGAGGTTTTGGTAGAATCAGTCTAGGGGGAGTTTGTTGGATCAAGAAGAAGGCTGGTGCAACCAAAACCAAATCACTTAGATAATTTTGGTGCTACTTGTAAAGGCTTCCGAAGCTTAGCATGGAACTTTCGAAGGTTGTAGAGTTCTTTCGAAGATAAAGTGAAAGATCAGCTTCCGAAGACAGAACTCTACTTCCGAAGTCAAGAACATGCTTCCGAAGATTAAGTTTTAGAAGAGCAATCAGAAGACTACTTCTAAATTATTAAGAAAAGAAGAAGTTTCCAAGCCTTAGAAGAAGTAGCCTCTTCCGAAGTATAAGTGGCTTCGGAAGTACTTGTTCTTCCGAAGCCATTTAACTTTCGGAAGACACTGCTATGAACCAGTGGACATAAGTATGGTCTCTGACACTCTGCTGCAGACCTTTGATACCGCATGGCGTTTTCTCAAAGAGCCATGCAGTTGACCATACTTTATTTCATTGTTTACCTTTTTATGATAGTACATATTACCAACTTTAGTTGGTAACAAAAGGTAAGTCAGGGACATGTCCTGACTACCAAATCTCAGATAAAACTTTATCCGAGATACCTTAAACTATAGTCTTGTAGTATAGGCTTTAGTTATAGGATCCCAGCTAGTATCAAAGTATATCTGGCTGTAGGTAGTATTATATATAGTTTCTCATTGTAACTAAAAAAAAGCTTGTAGGAGTCTTCTAATATTTGAGTTGAGAAGCAATATATGCAAGTACTTTGAATATTACTTTCTGTGTTCTGTATTACTTACTATATTGTGATCAACTCTTATTGACTCTACCTTCATCCGAGTGTTGTTCTAAGTGAGTTTGAGAGAAAAACTAAGTGTTAAGTGATCCTTAACCGATCTTGCAAATTCATCTTTACCTTTTGTCATGGTTATATGTGTTATTGTAAGTCTTATATGAGATGCATATTTTGTTTACAATCATATTGCTAGCCTGGCGACGTGTTAGATCTTTGGGCCTGACAAGCTATTTGGTGCTAAAGACGATGTATTACCGGCTCCTAATGATGTATGTTTGTTCATCATGGGAACCAAGTACACTTAGCCAATCTTATAAACTTGTAATCAAGTCGAGGTTTGGTTGTAACTATATGTGTTCTATAAACTGCTAACTCATAACCATTGATATGAATTGCTACTTGTAAATCTTTATATATATATAATATATAATATATATATATATATATATATATATATATGTATGTTCAACCCATGGAAACTCATCAACTTTCAAAGTTGACCCTTTATTTTTAACATGTTTCAAGTTTGATACTTGAGGAACTCTTCTGCTCATATAGGACTTGGACTTAGATAAATTAAACATTTTAAGTGTTGTTTTATATTTTTGTGCATTTAAATAAGTTCATTGACTTGTAATGTTCAATAAAAATGATATTTAATATTATTTCAACTTATTAGTTCCGTGTGCTATGAATAATCGTTTCACATTCGTCCGCCCCGATGATTCCGTCGTCGGTCGGAGTGTGACACTACCCTCCATTGGGATAGAGGAACAACTAGCATCACTAAACCAGATGGTGCTTAAGTTGTTAGCAACTGATGAACAAAGAGCAACATAGCTAAGTCAGCTTGTGGAGCTTAATGCTGCTCAAGCACAGCAAATTTCCCAACTCTAGGAGCAAAATGAGCAATTAGTTAAAAGGATTAAGTAGTTGGAGGCAAAGAATAAGAAGATCATGCTCAGAGTGAAAGGTTCTAAAGATGAGCCTCTGAAGATTAGAGAAGGTGATGGAGATGATGATGATGATGATGATGATGAAGATGATGATGAGGGTGATGATGATGAGTCTGATGAAGAAGACGACAGTGATGATGAAGAATCAAGGAACAAGAAGAAAGATGATGATGATGAAGAAGGTGATGCAGCTGCATCAGCCTCAGCTCAAGTTCAAGAAAGAAGGACAAAAAGAGCACAAGACCAAGGAGCATCATCATCAGCCCCTGCTGTTGAAGAGTTGACTGATAAAGACAAAAGTAATGACTAGATGTTTATGTATTTGAAAAATTTTGTACTTGAATCTTGTATTACAGTTGTGTAATTAATGTTTATATATATATTTACTACTGTTTAAAAGTCTTGATTAATTACTAATGGTTGATGTGATACATGTTTAAATCAAGCAGATCAAACATCTCAGCAAGATGAATATGATGTTGCTCCACTATAGCAAATCAAGTCTCAATTCATAATGATTCTTGATTTGCAAGGGAATGTCAGAAGGTCGGTGAGCTACACTCCGAAGAAGGAGAAATCATACATGACCTGACTGATGAGCAACTTGCAGAGATGTTCAGGCTAAATCCAGACGAGCTTGTCAAAGATGCACCTACTTTTGATATGACAAGTGACGATGAGCTAAACGACATAGATGAAATAGAGATTGAAGATGTCACAACTGAGCACTATCCAGAGTACATTGACCGAGAGGGCTATGTGATCCCCAACTTGGGTGACACTCTCGACAGTGCTACATTCAATAAACTGGATGAGATGGAAAAGGAAACAGAGAAGAATGAGAGCCAAGCCTGTTGATACACTTATGTACCTAGATCTTGATCTCAATGTAATATGTCTTGAATGTCTTGCACTTATGTAATATTGGGTACTTAATGAAATGATAATGTTTGGTTGTGATTTATAATGTTTAATATTTCATTAATAAGTTGAGTAATGTTATTGACTAGATTATATAGGTTTGTGATTGTTTGAATTGATATACATAATGTTATAATAAGAATACATTCAAACTTTGGGTAAGTGAAGTTCACATGCGTCCGACTAGACCATGCGCCCAAACAGTGGTCATGCGTCCGAATGGCCATGCAACTGAGTGTCCATGCGCCTAAATAGTCCATACGCTGAACAGCTTCATGCGACTGACTCAGTCGCAAGACTGAACATTCAGTCATGCGAATGGATCAACCGCATGGCTTAATCGCACGAATGAACCAAGCTCATGGTTCAGTCGCCCGAATGAGCAACCCTAACCTATGAATACCACTTAATTCATGGAAAAACGCAACAATTGAAGAACAATTGAGAAGCATTCGATCCACTTCGACTCCAGACGTACCCTAGCCATCCAAAAGCCTCTAAGTTCGTACTCCAAGTTCATAGAACGCTGTAGATCGATTCCTAATCGATTCTTGATATTAGATTTAATACTTTATGGTGTCTACGTGTGTTCTCACTAATTGGATCGCCAATCAAATAGGATTCCGCACTATTTGGTTTGGTTTAACACGTTAATCAGTTGGTATTTCGTTCAAATACCAGATCCTAACAAGTGGTATCAGAGCTTTGGCTCTTGATTACGTGTTGATTCAATAGTTTTGATACAAAATTTGTGTTTCCATAAAAAAACGCAATCTTTTGTGTCTAACGGAGTCTAGACGTTTCCGGACCTAAAAGTTTAGTTTTTCCGGCATACAGCGATTAGGGTTTGATAAAATTCGAGGTTTCACAGCCAAAACACGTTTAACCTACGAATTATCAAACTTCAGCAAGTTCAATCGCACGATTGGCTCAATCGCACGACTGAGTTCATTCACATTCTCCAACCGCACGATTAGACTCATTCATACGCTCATTCGTGTGATTGAGAACCTCATTCGGACTGTTCAACCGCATTAGTTCATTCGGCCGACTGATTCATCCGCATTTGTTCAGTCGCACGATTGAACAATCCGCATTTGTTCAATCACCCGAATAAGTCCAATCGCATACTTCATTCGCATACATCAGCAGCTTGTTAAATAGTAAAGTTAAGTGAAATGGAGGACCAGTTTTCAGCATACACAGCAATTAGAGATACTCGTATCCAGAATCTACTGTTGTTGGAGAATGAAGTGGTAATTCACAATAAACCCCCAAAGCTTATAACGTTAAATGAGTACCCACAATGGAAGCAACGTTTTGAAATCTACTTAAATGGAGTAGATACAAATCTGTGGGAGGCAATAGAGTCGGGGTATAGCATGCCCGTAGGAGCAAATGGAGTTAAACTTACTCTAAGTGGAATGTCAGATGCTCAGAAGGTCAAATACAACACTGAGAAGAAAGTATACGCTTTGCTCACTCAGTCTATTCCGAAGGATATCTTCCATCAGTATTTGGAGTATACTCAAGCAAAGAAACTATGGGATGCGTTGGAGAAGAGGTATGACGGAAATGCCTCACTCAAGGCCATTAAGGCCAAAGCTTTAAAGAAGGAGTTCGACAACTTCTCTTCAATAGGAAAGGAAGGTCTGGATGATGTGATCGATAGATTCTACCACTTGATAAGTGAGATGCACACTCATGGTGTGACTACGTCGATGGAGGATAAGGTATCCAATTTTGCAGACGGTCTACCAGAGAAACGGACTTCCTTCATTTCAAATCTTAGACATAATGGGATGCTCTCGAAGTTAGACATAAATGACTTCATTCTTACATTGAGGGAAGAGGAGCTAAGGATGAAGTATAGAGCCCAAAAGGCCAACTACAATCAGAATCCTGCTCTCTACAATACAACTCCTCAGGTCAAGACATTTGGAGCACCACTGCAAACTGCCTTCGTCTCAAGCACAACAATTCCAGCACAACCGTCAACTTCACGGTTCGAAACGCCAGGGTCGTCTAGCACCCAGTATATGATACCTGACACCAATGCAGCAAAACTGAAAATCGACAACTTCAGGAATGTGACTGTTGAGGTGGCCAAAGAACACATGAACCTCTTAGCTGCTGTAGTCCACTCGTATGATGGACTAGTTGCTGGAAAGATAGGAAATTGTCACCTAGCAGATGAAGATTATGAACAGGTGGATGAGATGGAGTTGGAACGTATAGACATAATGTGGGCTTTGGCAAGTGCTGTCCGACGAGCTAAAAAGTTTGTCAAAAAAACCAGATAGAACTTGGTTGCGACCAAAGACACAACCTTGGCTTCGACAAGTCAAAGGTTACTTGTTTCAGCTGTGGCGAGAAGGGGCACTTCAAGAGGGAGTGTGTAAAGCCTAAGAAGACTGGCAACGGCATTCCCTTCTCGTCATTCAATCGTCTGGACAAAGCCACATCTAGCAGTGCTACCTCATCAAGCAAGGACCCCAAAGCCTAGACTGCTAATGAGGATGAAGGACAGGACTGGAGCTTTCGGTTCGTGTCACCGGGAGAGTCCAACATAGCAAATGTGGAGGACATTGATGACGATTCTGCTAGTGAGGGAGACATAGCAGTAGAGCTCGTGATGTCAAATTCTGAAGACACTGCACCTGTGGTCAACACTGCCTGAAAAAGAAAAATCTGCATCAAGTCAGAATCACCAGAACCAGAGACAACAGATGTTGTACTCATGGCTAATTCATCGTCAACATCTCAGGTAAGTACTACTGACCAGTTATTTAATAATCATGCTTGTTTAGATTGTAATAATTTAGAGAAAGTATAGATTTAAAATTTTCAAGTTATTAGATCATAATAATAACTTAGTAAAGGACCTGAACTGTGCACTGAGGCAAATAGAGTGTTAAAACAAAACGAGCACAGTTATAAGGAAAAGATAGACCTACTGAATAAACAGCTTAGGGAAACAGAGGTAGTCGCCTTTAACCAAGCAATGACATTAGGTACTATCTGAACTCCCTAGAGACACTAAGAAGCCGAAAGCAGTTTTAGAAGTAGAAGTCAACTCTTTAAAACAGAAACTACATAGTTGGACAAGCTCATCACACATTGTCCAACACTTAGTGAGAGAGAGAAATAATGGGGAGGGGCTGGGATACAAAGTGGTTCCACCACCACTTGAGACCTTGATGAAAACCAAAAGTAAACCGATTAACAATAACCCCATCAAGGATCATGTGGTGTCCACTCCTCTTGTTAGTGATCCAGATTCCGTAAGTAAATCAAATGAATCTGACTCTAAACAAAAGGAGGCCATTTCAAAGGCAAAAGGGAAGATGCCTTGTGTTAACCTGGAAACTGAATTTGAAAAACTTAAGTTAAAGTTAGGGTCAAACCAAGTCAAATCAGAACCCAAAAAGACTGTAAACTTAATCAATCACGAACGTCATGTCAAAGTCCAGGTAAACAAGAGATAAAAGATGTAAAACCAGGTAAATCAATTAAGTTTGTAAAACCAAGTGACATCAAATAAAGAAGTGTCTCAATCCAAAAATAATAAGGTCAACTGTGTGACTTTTACATCTCCACCAAAACAAATAAACTATAAGTTGAAAGCAGAACCTGCTATAATTATGGAGAGTATGGTCACATAGCATCTTGTCCTTATTATCAGCCACCGAGGAGGAAAGTAGAACTTTCAGTATCTACACCTAGACCTTTTAAGAGGAACTCAGTGACGCCTCCAAAAAGGTCTAGTGAATCCAAAGTTCAATCCATCAGCCAGTCGTTGTCTATCACAAACAGGCTTTACACAAAGCTGGCCTAAGGAAAGAAAAATCTGCCTCAGCTTCTAAAAATGAGAACAAACATCAATATGACCTTCCCTCAACCTCAAAGGGTCAATGGGTTGAATTTATGATGTGTGATGCCTCAAGGAAACCCAAGCTAGTGAAGGCTTGGGTTCCTAACATGAACTAATGTTTTCATTGAATGTGTAGGGTGTTTGCTATAGTGCTGAGACTAACACATGGATTGTAGATAGCGGAGCATCCAGGCACATGACAGGGGAAAAAGCTCTCTTATCAAACATCAGACAAATCAAAGGAGGGCATGTTTCATTTTCTGGAAACAAAGGCGGGTACATCACAGCCCAAGGGGAAGTGGGAAATGAGAAGGTTAAGTTTGATAAGGTAAACTATGTCCAACAACTACAAAATAACTTGCTTTCAGTTTCTCAAATTTGTGATAAAGAATTCAAGGTAGTCTTTGACAACAAGAAGTGCTACGTTCTAAAGAAGGACTACATGATTCCGGAGGACCAAATTCTAATGTCAGCTTCAAGATATAATGATCTCTATGTTTTGGATCTCTCAAAGACCTCTACAACGGATCATGAAGTTCAGTGCTTCTTGTCCAAAGCTACTGAGAAGGACTCCATCTCCTGGCATAGGAGAATAGGACACATAAATCCGAGGAAGATGAATCACTTGGTCCAGAATGATCTAGTCAGGGGAGTAAATGTCAAAAACTTCCAACTCCCGGATTTCTGTGTTGCATGCAAAAAGGGCAAACAGACGAAGAAGTCTCATAAGGAAAAGAATGTTCATTCTATAGAACTTCCTCTTGAGCTTCTTCACATGCATCTGTTTGGTCCAGTCAGTACAAGAAGTATCGCTGGCGACTTGTATTGCTATGTAGTTACTGATGACTACTCATGGTTCTCTTGGGTAATGTTTCTGAAATCCAAATCAGAAACATTTGAATCCTTCAAGGAATTGGTAACTACACTAGAATCCCTATACAAGCTGAAGGTACGACAGGTGCGCTCAGACAACAGAACCGAGTTCAAGAATCAGAGGATGGACGACTATTGCAAGGAAAAGGGAATTGTGCATCTACCTCGGCTTATACTCCTCAGATGAGTGGCGTTGTTAAACGGAAGAACCGCAGCTTGATAGAAACGGCACGGACAATGCTGGCAGACTCGAAACTGCCTATCCAATTTTGGAATGAAGCAGTCGCAAATGCATGTTATACTCTTAATCAAGTTCTGGTAGTAAAACACCATGGAAAAATGTGCTACGAGTTATTACAGCAACGTAAACCTAACTTGGAATATATCGAGCCATTTGGCGCTCCGTGCACCCTGCTGAAGAAGGCTTAGGAGGGAAAGTTCAGTGAGAAGGTTGATGAAGGGATCTTTCTAGGATACAACATACCGAACAAGAGAGTTTACAACAACTCAACGGGTCAAGTAGAGGTGTGGTGTAATGTTGATGTTCAGAGATATATCACACGCCTGCTGGAAAAGGGCCTACTTACTTCTTTGACTATGATGGATTCTTCAAGTCCTTCAACATGCCTCTTTCTTCTTCAGAAGACGAGTTGGCAAACAAGATGATGTACGATGTCTTGAACACACCGTCTCAAGATTCAACAAGTCATGATCCTACCAACTCAGGGGAGCAGTTGATGTGAGTGACTCTTCTCTGATGAAGTAAATGAAGAAAATGATTAGATCAACCAGGATGTACATGTTCCGACTACCACAAGTCACAAGCATCGGCTAGTGATGCTTCTGAACCTTCAGAACCTCAGACTCCTATTGCCTCAGATCCAGAACCAAATGTTCATAATCTTGACTCTGAGGTGGTTGTTCGACAACTCCTGGCTCACGTCTAAACGTCTATCATCCATTGGATAATATTATAGGAGATGTGAGATCAGGGGTTCAGACTAGAAATCAGCTGTACTCAGCTGATTATGCCTCTGTGATGGAACAAGGATACCTTCACGACGGTGCATACCGCTGCTTTGTGTCTCAGTTTGAGCCAAAGTATGTTAGTGAAGCACTAAATGATGAGGCTTGGGTTAGTGCCATGCAGGAAGAACTCCTTCAGTTTAAGAAGTTAGATGTATTGACACTAGTAGATAGACCTAAAGGTGCTAAAGTCATTGGCACCAAATGGCTCTTGAAATGCAATAAAGATAATCAGGGAGTGATCATCAGAAACAAGGCTCGGCTTGTTGTTCAAGGTTTTCGACAAGTTGAGGGTATCGACTACAATGAAGTATTTGCACCAGTGGCAAGGATGGAAGCCATCCGCATCTTCTTTGCCTATGCATCTTATATGAAAATCAAAGTTTATCAACTTGATGTGAAGAGTGCATTCCTTCATGGTGAGATCCGAGAAACAGTGTATGTCAGTCAACCCGAGGGATTTGAGGATCCATATCATTGGGATAGAGTTTACAAACTCGACAAGGCTCTATACGGGCTTCATCAAGCTCCACGGGCTTGGTATGAGAAACTCTCGACTCATCTTGCGAAACACGGCTTTCGTAGGGGAGTCATTGATAGTACACTGTTTATCAAAGAAAAAGATGGAGATTTACTGCTAGTACAGATCTATGTAGATGACATAATCTTCGGTTCAAAGAACGAAGAATTATGCAAAGAATTTGAAGCAGTAATGAAGGCGGAATTTGAGATGAGTGCAATGGGGGAGATGAAGTTCTTTCTCGGGCTATAGGTGGATCAAACACCAAATGGGATCTTCTTACATCAGAACAAGTATGTAGGGGATAGTCTCAGTCGGTTTGACATGGAGAATGCTTCCACAGCTGGCACTCAACCGGCTACAAACCATGATGTAGCACCCGATGAGAATGGTGATCTGGTAGATGCCATTATGTACCGAGGAATGATTGGATCTCTCATGTATCTCACTGCCTGAAGACCTGATATCATGTATGCTACATGTTTATGCTCACGATATCAGGCAAAGCCTAAGGTGAAACATCTAATTGGGGTCAAAAGGATATTTTGTTATCTGAAAGGCACACCCACACTTGGGTTGTGGTATCCTCATGATGATGGCTTTGGACTTACAGCGTATAGTGACTCGGATTACAGCGGCTGCAAGATGAACTACAAGTCTACATCAGCAGGGTGTCAGTTCTTTGGGAGAAGATTAGTAACCTGGCAGTGTAAGAAGCAGACCTCGGTTGCATTGTCAACATGTGAAGCCGAATACGTTGCTGCTGCAAGCTGCTGTTCTCAAATCATATGGATTCAACAGCAAATGCGGGATTACGGTTTGAATTTCTCTTCTACTCCTATCTTTGTTGATAAATCTGTTGCGATTGCAATCACTATAAACCCGGTCCAACATCCTAAGACCAAACACATCGGAATTAAATATCACTTCATCTGTGATTGCTTTGGAAAGAATTTAATCGATGTGGTAAAAATAAACATAGATTTTCAACGTGCTGACCTCTATACAAAGGCTTTTGACAAACCACGTTTTCTATATCTGTTAGAGGTCAACGGTGTTAAAAAGAAAAGTGAGGTCATTCCTGAAGATGACCATGTATAGTTCGATGCGTCGTGTCTGGTTTCTTTTAAATTTTTAATATTTTAATTTTATTTTATTCTATTCTCTTGTTTTTGTATAATTTTAATTAGTTTACTTACAATTAGTTTCTTTCCTTGCCCAATTAAATCCTAAAATGCAAATCCATAGTGGTTTTATAATTTTAGGGGGAAAATAGGTCTAGGAAATAAAAAAAACGAGGGAAAAGGAGAGGCAAGCTGAAATTAAATAAGATCGTATGTGTGATACCGATTCAATATTTGGAATATGATAGTACACAGGTACAAACCATTTGGGACTTCAAAATTCAAAATTGAAAAAGATGCAAAGTTCAAATACAAGTCTGTGTAGTCTGAGCAATATAAAAGGAAATATGATAGATAAGCTAGCTACTACTAAGGTAACACAAAGAAAGTAGACCTAGAGGTTGCTAGACCACAGATGATATGTCGGTAGATTCAACACAATAGATGACTAGACCTTTTTGGTGATCTCAAGATTAAACTAAAATGTTTTACTAGCTATGGGTAACGCCTTATCCCTGGTTAACACAATCAACAAGATTCCAATAAGGGATGACGAGCAAAATAAACGCCACAAAAGTGTGCATAAGACCAAAGCATGAGCAAAAGCACATGAAAAATGCGAATACAATCAAACTGATAACCTATGTTGTTGGTGAGATCTGTGCAAAAAGAAGAAAAAATGCTCAAACAAGAAGATAGGTTATGTGCATCTCTAATGTGCGGTGGCACTGACCTGAGGATAAGCATAACCTATATATATTCTAGAACTCATTGTTGTTTTGCCGCCTCTCTGCTCTGCGATGGCACTGACTTGAGGATTGGCTTCTCTTTGAAAGTTCTATGAATAGTCTCTTCTTGAATACTACCCTAAGACCGCTCAAAAATCTCCTGAGGAATGTTGATTACCATATAAGTGTGGGATCCACAAATGCTTGTTGAAATAAACAAACCTTAAAACGATCACCCAACTGTATTGAAAGTCTGTGTATGGATTTAAGAGGATAAGTATACTGACAATCACTGTGGCTACAATTCTTGAAAGTTCAAATCAGTGTGGGGACCTAATAGTACAAGTATGATTTCCTAAATTTGCTAAAGAACTCTAGATGAAAAACACGAATAGAGCATCAAAGGTTTTAGCTAACTTGTCTCAAATGATTTGAATATCCTGTATGATTCCAGCTTGAATTGGTCCATGTATGGTTTTAAAGATTAAGGCTGCCCTCTCAGAAGAATTATTCCTTGGAGTTACATCTTAGGAATTAACCCTCACAAAAACACAAAAACATATCTTAGTGTAATTTTCAGTGTTATGTCTTTTATGTAAGTACTAAGTCAGGCTATTTCAGGTTTGTGTAGTGTCGGACTAAGTCATGGAATTTGATAAGGGACCTTATCATCTAAAAGGTCACGTCTGAAGTGACCACATGTGCTTTCAAGTAAAAATTGGATCACATCTGAGGTGACAAAATGTCTTAAAAGGATCACATCTGAGGTGATCAAAAGTTTTTAAGTTAAAATGATCATGTCTGAGATGATCAAATGTTCATAATGTTAAATCAACAGTTTAAAAGGGTCTAAATGTCAAATGGTCATAAAGTCAGAAAAATTTCAAGGGTATGACCCATTCGCACGACTGGACCATGAGTATGGACCAATCATGCGAATAGACCATACTCATGCATTAAACAGCCGAATGGACATGAGTATGAACCATTCACCCGAATGGCTTATCAGAATGAGCCATTCGCCCGAATGGGAGTGTGTGAATGAGTCAGTCGACCGACTGAGCTTCAGTAGGCCGACTGAAGGTGATCGACTGAGTCAATCGTCCGACTGAGTTTCATTCGCCCGAATGTATTGAGCGAATGAGTCCAGTCGGCCGATTGAACTCAGATTCAATATATAAAGGACCACAGTCGATCACATTCTTCTCACCACTCCCAATCGCCCTTAAATCGCACATCATACCGTTACTCTGCCCAAATTTTTTTAGACCTCGATTATACATCTCTATTGATCTTCTGACGTGTGCTTGCATTTATACAGGTATAATAAGATGATATCTTATAGAAATCAGGAGAAATGGTGCCCTAATTTGTGATGGTCGATTGAAACAAGAACCGAATCTTTAAATGCCCTAATGTATTGTATGAATGAGCTCAGTCAGTCGACTGAACCAATCGCAGGATCAGCCAACCGATTGAACTCAGTCGCCTGTTCATTCACCCGAATGAGTCCAGTCGCATAATAGGATAGCCTACTTAACACAGTCGCATGATTCATTCGCATGAATGAATCAGAATGAATTCAAACAAGATACTTAGAACTGATTTGTGGTATGTGATTATCTAATGTTTATGTGTCTTGTGTTTCAGATCGATGGCTGATAGATTGTCTATCAATCCTAAGCACAATATTTGTGCTCACCTAGACCATACTCCTCGGAATGGTGCCGAGTTTGCAGAGATCATCGCTTTTCTCAGGAGATCAAGGATCTACAAGGCCATCTCTACTCCATGGACTCCCTACAGGTCTTTACACTAGGCCTTCTGGGAGAATGCCTCTGTTGATCGATCACGTGAGCCGTATAGCATACGGAGTTCTATCTGTGGCATGGATATTGAGATTAATGCTGCTGATATTCAGAGAGTACTTGAGCTGGGGAACAATACTGATCACCCCACCAGACTTCACCCACTTACGGTGAGAGGATGTTTTCTGAGGCTTAAGTACGCTGGGGACATCAACTCAGGTGTGCTTAACAAGAGCAACCTGTGTCCCCAGTACAAGTACTTGGCACATGTCATTCTGAAGTGCATTGCTTCCAGAAGGGGTGGGTTTGATGATCTTTCAGACCAGATTCAGAATGCCTATGTGGCACTGATGCTGAACTACCCCTTCAGCTTCTCAAGCATGATCTTCTCTTACCTTGTGAAGAATCTGGAGGCAAAGGGAAAGGAGGGTTTTTGCATGTACACCAGATTCTTGCAGCTGATTTTCGATAAGAAGCTGTCATCACTTCCAAAGGAGCGCCACGATGCTATGGCTCTAGAGATCATGGACGATACGACCCTGGTCGTATAAGAGTTTATCGGGGTAAGCAGGTAAAGCCCCAGGTAAAGAGACTGATAGGCCATCTGGCAAATAAGAGTCATGTGGTGCCAGGCAGACGTAAGTGGTGTCACGTAGACAGTGACTCAGATAATGAGCAGCTACAGCTCCCAGAGCATGACTCTGATGTTGATGACAACGAGGATGCTGGAGATACATTGCCCCCTCGACCAAGGGGCCCCACTACTGGTAGTACATCTCCGGTATCTACCCCCACTGGAGATATAGCATAGTCGGCTGGCTTTCATCGGGAATTAATACTTGGTGAGGAGGAAGAGGAATTGGATGAGGACCCGCTGACCCGAAGTAAAGTCGTTCCCACAGAACAAGGTCTCCGGGCGGTTGGTGGACGCCTCGGCGGATCGGGAGAGACTGCTGCTAACCCTACATATGTTCCCGATCTCCCAGGCCATGTTCTAGGGGGAGCATCATCCTCGACAGGATTGAGGAAGAAGAGGATGGCTCAGCCCCACAGCATGAAGAAGAAGAAGTGCAGACTCACCTTCATCACCACCATAGCCACCACCCTAGCCACCACCACTACTCCACCTACCACCTCTACAGCCACACCATCTGTCACCACATCTTCCACTCCCATACCACCACCACCTTCACCTATATTACCCCCAATCTTCACCACATCTTCCACACCCACAACACCAGCACCTTCACCTATATTACCCCCAATCTTCACCACTTTCACCACTACCACCAGCCATCTTGCAGCACCATCTTCTTCCACCCCATATTCATCAGGATCACCTCTGCCTCCCAGTGGGGTAGAGGAATAGCTCTCAGCACTTAACCGTATGGTGTTGAGGCTGTTAGTTGTAGATGAGTAGAAGAGCACTCAGATACGATAGCTTATAGACCTGACCACTGCCCAATCTCAGCAGCTGTCGCATTAGGCTCGATTGATCGATGAGCAGGCTCATCAGATGTCTCAGCTCCAGGAGCAACATGACAAGAAGATTGAGGAGCTGGAGGCTGCAAACAAGTCCATCCTGCTAAAGCTCAAATGATCCAGAGATGAGCCCTTAAAGATTGGAGAAGGGGATGGAGAAGATGATATTGATGATGATTAGAGTGATGATGATGATGATGATGGTGACGATCACCTTGGTGATACAGATGCTGATGATGATGATGATGACTCTTCTGCTTCGGGTGCACAGGAAGCCAGTGAGAGGCGGACCAAAAAGACTCAAGATCCGGGTGCCTCGACATCAGCTCCGATAGCAGAAGAACACATGATCCAGGACAAGAGTAATGATTAGATGTTTTATTTTTATTTAAAATCTTTTGTATTTGGATCATGTATGAAATTAATGAAAATATGTTTATATGTAATGTAAATAGTTATGTTTTTTATTATTATGGTTATGTCTTGATTATTAGCTAATGTTTGATGTGTTGAATGTTTAAATCAAGTAGATCCAAATTATCAAAGTGATGAACACGATATTGCTCCCTTCCGGCAGATCAAGACTCAACTAACCATGATTCTTGATCTGCAAGGGATTGTCAGAAGATTAGTGAGTTACACACCTGAAGAAGGGGAAATAATTCATGATCTTACTGATGAGCAACTGGTAGAAATGTTCAAGCTCAATCCCAATGAGATTGTAAAAGACACTCCAACCATTGAAGGAGACAGTGATGACGACCTGAAAGACATCGATGAGATAGAGATCGAGGATGTCACGGCAGCTCACTATCCAGAGTATGCGGACAAAGAGGGAAATATGGTCCCCAATCTGGGTGATTCTCTAGTCAGTGATACATTTGATATATTGGATTAGATGGAGCAAGAGACTGAGAAGGTTGAAGAACAAGCCCAAGCCTCAAACGCCGATGTTGATATCAGAAAAGCTGAATGGGCTGCATGTTTTGAGGAGATCCGAGCACAACGCTCTGCTCCTAAACCGAATGTCTACACCAAGCGCTATAAAGTGAAGAAACATCATAAGGTGTCAGGAAAGATTATCACGTGGGCTCATTTTGATGATCTAAATGTATATGCGGTAAAGAGAGAGATGGGTATCGAGTACTTTAGATTCCCGCATGATCTCTCTACCGGTTTTGAGCTCAACAGCTAGCTAAACTGAAGCTGTTATATGCTGACCCGAGGAAAATGTCAGGCTGGTTTGAGGCTACCTTGAAGAAAGAGTACCACACCAGGTGGGCCAACTTCAAACCTCAACAACCTACGAGGTATATCAAACATTTGGAGGTTGATCCCATAACTGGAAAGCCCAAGATAGTCCTGAGGTGGAGTTCCCCAAGAACAATGTCAAGAATCCCTCTTAGGGAAATGCCACAGGACTTCACTCCACACTTTAAGTGGTGGTACTATGATTGGAGAACAAGGGAGGCGGTCATAGTTCTGAACAAAGAGGGCAGAATGGATACTATCAGGGTATTTGACCCGATGTGGCTCACTAACTTATCTACTGATGATGTATACACATTATACAAGTGGCCACTGTTCTATGACACGCAAGATATTGTACAAGCCCTCCAATTCCAAAATGTGATACGACTCTGCTTTGCATTTGAGATACACGCAGGAGTCACAAGAGAGGAGAAGTACAAGAAGTACAAAGAGGTTATGAAGAAAGTAATACATTGAATAGATCTAGGTCCAAGGGGGAGTTTGTTGATACATATGTACCTAGATTCTGATCTGAATGTAATATGTCCTTATTGTCTTACACTTATGTAATCGCTGGGTACTTAATGAAATACACATGTTTGGTTGTGTTTATAATGTTTAATATTTCATTAATGAGTTTTTAACGCGCATTGACTTGATTATATAGGTTTGTGATTGTTTGAATTGATATGCATAATGTTATAATATTGAATACATTCAAACTTGGTGAAGTGAAGTTCTCATACGTCCGACTGGACCATGCGCCCTAACAGTGGTCATGCATCTGAATGGCCATGCGACTGAGTGTCCATGCGCCTAAATATTCCATACGCCTAAATATTCCATACGCCTGAACAACTTCATGCGACTGACTCAGTCGCACGACTGAACACTCAGTCGTGCGAATGGATCAACCGCATGGCTCAATCGCACGAATGAACCATGCTAATGGTTCAGTCGCCCGAATGAGCAACCCTAACCTATAAATACCACCTAATTCGTGGGAAAACGTAATCACTCAATCCACTTCGACTCCAGACGTACCCTAGCCGTCCAGAAGCCCCTAAGTTCTTACTCCAAGTTCATAGAACGCTGTAGATCAATTCCTAATCGATTCTTGACGTTAGATTAATACGTTATTGTTTCTACGTGCGTTCTCACTGATTGGATCGCCAATCAAATAGGATTCCACACTATTTGGTTTGGTTTAACACGTTAATCAGTTGGTGTTTCATTCAAATACCAGATCCTAACAATTTGAAGACTCTCCATGGTTTTGAGCTCAACCAGCTGGCACGATTAAACTTGTTATATGCTGATCCTAGGAAAATGTTAGGCTGGTTTGAGGTTGCACTAAAGAAGGAATACCACACCAGATGGGTAAACTTCAGACCTCAACAACCGAAGAGGTACATCCAATGGTCTTAAGTGGATCCCATTTCTGGAAAGCCTAAGGTAGTGCTGAAGTGGAGTCCTCCGCGCACAATGTCCGAAATCTTTCTAAGGGAAATGCCACAGGACTTCACTCCACACTTCAAATGGTGGTATTATGATTGGAGAATAGGTGAAGCAGTCATAGTTCTACAAAGAGAGAGATAGCAAAATGGAAACTATCCGGGTGTTCGACCCTATGTGGCTAACCAACTTGTCTGCAAACGATGTGTATACCTCATACAAGTGGTCGCTATTCTATGACTCGCAAGATAGTACAAGCCCTCTAGTTTCAGAATGGTATACGACTCGGTTTTGCATTTGAGATACATGCAGAGTCACTAGAGAGGAGAAGTAGAAGAAACTTGAGGAGCTAATGAAGAATGTCAAACACTAATGTAAACTAGGTCTAAGGGGGAGTTTGTTAATATATATGTACCTAGTTTATGAGCTTAATGTAAAATGTATGTCATGTCTTACATATATGTAATGAATGAGTTGAATGAAATACAATATGTGATTGATGCTTATAATGATTAATGTTTCATTGTTTATTATGTACTTAAGCATATTGAACTAACTATATAGGTTTATGGTTGTTTGCATAGTTCTTAGTCAATAATGATTGAGAAACATGTTCAAACTTAATTGTATCAAGTCTTCATGCAAATGGACCATGCTAATGGACCATACGCATGAATACTTCATGCTAATGGACCAGTTGCACGACTGAACCAAGAGACTGGATCAGTCGCACGATTAAGACATAAGATTGGCTCATTCGCACGACTAAATCTTCAGTCGTGCGTATGGATCAATCACATGATTCAGTCGCACAACTGAACCATGCTAATGGTTTAGTCATACGATTGACAATCCCTAACCTATAAATACCACCTAATTCGTCCAAAACGAAACACTTCAAGAATTTCGACTCACATTCGTACCCTAGCCATCCAGAGACTCCAAAGAACCTGTTCCAACTTCATAGTTCGCAGTTGATCCTGTTGTAATCGTTATTAACGTTTCTTTAATCGTTAGATTGGTCTGAACTGCGTTCTCACTAATTGGATCGCCAATCAAATAGGATTTCACACTATTTGATCTGGTTTCACGCATTATCAGTTAGTACTCCGTACGTAAACGGTCCTAACAAATATAATAATTAATAAAATTTATTTGTTATAAGAGAGAAAATTTTGTTTGAGTATTTAAATTTAAATTACTATAACAACTTTTTGAATGAAAAATTAATGTGTATATGTCTAGAAAAAAAAGAAGTGACAAAACATGATTTAAAATATGACAAGTATAAAAAAACACTTTGCTTTATTAGAGGTTATAAATTTTCTCTACCTTATAATGTTGTTCACTACCGTTAGAAGGCTCTGGTGCCAGAGCAAATACCATCGACCTCTCTCTCCTTTTCTCTCCCCCTCTACTCTCTCTCATCATATGTCATCACTGCTTGCCAATCGCTCATCATAGCAATGCTCCCATCACCAACAGAATCCTTTTGCCACTTATTAAGACCAGATGCTAGCAATCGTCTCCCCTCAACTTAAAGCTTCTATTTGGAGTTTCTTTACATGCATATTTTTTTTCAATTTAGAATGTGTTAGTTGTGTTTCACTCGTTGATTCCAGCTTAGGCGGTTTGGGTTCTTGGCAATTTTGATGGTGGTTAAGGGTGTTGATGATGATGACGTACAAATTACGATAATGATGGAGGATGAAGGGGAAGCAGGTTGGGGGAAAGAGAAATATTTGTTTGAAATAAATTTAGTTTTTATAAATATGAAACTAAGTGTTTAAACAAACTGAACAAATATTACTTCAAAGATTATATTATTAGACTAAAAAGTCACTTCTAAACTTTTAAACTAAAATGGCTATTACGACCAAACCTCAAGGACTAAAATAGTAGCATACGTAATGACTTTTTCATATAGTTAGGAAATTTTTGAGGGTTGGTACTAAATTTCTTACTCACATAAAAGAGAAAATATAACAAATTAATCATATTCATGTGTCGTAAACTAGCAAGTTTAAATCTAAATCAGCTTACAAGTTTCAATTCTAAAAATCTGAAGTCAAAACACACACAAATAACATCAAATAACCGTATAATCAAGAATTATCAAATAATAAAACAAATAATCTAATCCACTTATCTACTAATTAAACCTACCAATAATGAAATATTAGAGTAAAATTTAGAATAAAAGTACAACAAAATGTATTGGCTTGTTTAGAATCAAATTTCAGGATGTTTAGAGTTGAAATCAAGGCTCATTAAAATTGGTTAGGTCAGTGGCGTTCAAGGAAAATAGAATTCTTTTTTTATTATTGAAAAATTTTCTACTCATACTCTTACATTATATCAAATTACATTATGTTTGAGTTTGAACTCAAGACCTCCCTTCTAATAGGCAAAACTTCAACAATGTGTTCTAGCTTCACATTGTAATAAATAGAATTCTACCTCACACAATCAGACAAGGTTGATCAGTTGGGACGGTAGAATGTCAATAGTCGCTCTTACGCTCTGATTGGAATTTCAATAGGGTGCACAACGAATGCCGCAAAAACAAAGACAAATAATTATTTAGCTGAATTGTGAAAATAGGTATTGGACTTAATCGTCCAAAAACCAGTAATGTTATTAGTTTGTAAATGGTTATTGAGTTTAATTTAACACAAAAAAAGAAACTGATACAATTATTTATTAGGTTCAATGTTACAAAATAGAAATTAGGTTTAAAAAATGTTTTAATTTTGGGTGAAACCAATTAGTTCAATTGTATATATTTCATTCAAATTGGATCACTAAATCATCAAACTGAGTCATTATCATCAAATTATTTTTAGTCAAGAAGTAAATAGAGATGAAGATGTGAGGTTGTGATTTCTAATATATGTAATTATATTAAAACATTAAAAAAACATGTTAATTATATTTAAAAATAAATTATACCTAAAATACGCGTCACCACGTTACGTTCGTATTAGGACAAAAAGAAAAATATATTTTCTAATTGAAATAACTAAAAAAATATGCTAAAAACATGTTAAAACCTCTAATTTATAAAAAAACATAAAAACTAAGTGACTTAGTTAAAGCACTTTTTATATTTGATTGGCTTACCGGGAACATCGATCTAATTTAAAAACTTGATTACTGTTATGTAAACTTACATTATATTACATCACATTACATCATATATATATATATATATATATATATATATATATATATATATATATATATATATATATATATATATATATATTTCCATGAGGTACAAGGGAACCTATGTCAAAACCTAATAGGCCTGCATCTACATGGGAGTTCAATAAAGATGTTTAATTGATTGAACAACGATTAAGATCTTCACTATAATGTCTATGATAGTGAAGAATTTCTCTTGATGACTTGAGACCAACGATAAGCATAAGGTGTTACGAGATAAAGATTGTTGAGAGTGAGAAAATTGACTTCTTTTGGGGCAAAGAAAGGATCCGTAGCCCTTTGCAGCTTCTGTGATCCCCGATTCCATTACCGTCTTCTCTAGTGGGACTTCGTAGTTAGGGTGGTATTTATAGTGTATTCGGGCTATTATGCCTTTTTCACTAACATTGTATTTATTTGAGTTTTTTAGTGTACTTTAGTTTTCTTGTATTATCATTATAATATCATGTGTATGTGTTCAAGATAATGGAATGAATGAAGTATGTTTTCCTTTATGTATCTTAGCATTGTAACTTTGATTTTTTATAGTTAAGATTGTTACTTAGTATGTTTTTCTTTATGTATCTTAACCCCTACTAATTGATGTCAAAGTATCAATTAAATAAGATGTAAAATGTGTATTCCTAGCCACCTTAACTAGTTAGGGTAAGTAGGGTTGTCAAACCTCTTTGAATTAGGGGTCGGTATGTTGTACCTTGATTTGTAAGAGAACAGATTAACTAATGAATTATCAAACTATTGTCCCTTGGCTGTGAAAAGTAAATCTTAGAATGATTAACAAATTAATAAAAAAACAACTTGCAATTAATGAAAATTGATTAGAAGATGATTACGAAAAAGGGTAATCCACCCCGAGATTCAGGTTTCTTGGTAATCGCCTAGTTCAAGTTGGTGGGAAATCTTTAATGGAGATTCAATACGTGTAATGATTAAGTGATAGAGATAACCAAGACTTAACGGGTCTTAGTACACCATGTCAATTGAATTAACAACCAAAACCTTGCAATCATACAACTTGCACATAATTATATGAAATTCAAATCATGATTTACTAAAACAATTGTTTAAACAATCAAGACACAAGTTAAACTCAATAAAGGACTTAACAGGTTCTAAAGTTTAATCCCAACACAATTTGAACATAAACAAAAACCTACAAACACAAAACCTATCACCCGAGGTAGATCACGAAAAATCTAGCCTTGCATCTTCATGAATTCGGCAACAAGATCGGATTGGAACATGATTTGATGGACTGGAATGAGTTGGAGAAGTAGAATAGACCTCAAGAATCGTCCAAGTTCGTCCCTTTCTGCTCCCAATGCGAATTAGGGTTTATAAAATTATTAATCCTCCTTAAATATGGTCAAAACCCGAGGAAATTAGTCAACCCTCGCAATACGACGTAAGCTACGTCCTTTAGGACGTAACTTACGTCCTATCTTCACTCATACGTCCTTGTTTACTATTCTACATACTCAAACCTCTGTCTTTGGGAAACAACGTAAGCTACGTCCCTAAGGACGTAACTTACGTAACTACATTTGATGGTAATTATACAACAAGAACATGTATATAACTAACTAAAACATATGTACATCATGAATGCATCACATCCCCACACTTGTCATTTGTTTGCCCCCAAGCAAACTCACTTATGACATTACACTATCATTAAACAGATATAATCTAGCCATGTGTTCACCTTCTGTTAGCTAGGGACCCAAGTCATATCCACTTACAATTTCATACATGAAGCCATAGATTTGTAAGAAAAGACATTACTCGTTTGTAATATGATTTATCTAACCAAGCCCAAGAGCTTTCTAGTCTTCCTTATCCATGTACTTACACCTCTCACAAGTTTCACTCCTCTCGGTTTAGTATCTGGTCTGGCAAAATGCGTGCTAGTATATCAGTGTAGTACTCTCAACCAAGAACAATTCATGATTACCATAAGCTTGCATAATGATCGTGACTCCTTTAAATAACACAAACCATGCACACATCAAATGCTTTGAAAGGTTTTAATATAAGGCTTAGGGTTTAGGTGTGGATAAGGAATTTAGAGTGGCTAAAGATGATGAAATCCAAATAGGAATGTTGAACATACTAGACCATTACTTTGTACAGTCGCACTTTGACCTTATCTCCCAACCAAGGTAACACATTTTGATTTAGGAAAATCAACAACAACTTGGGAAGGGGTTTTAGATATGCCTGATCAAGTGACCATCTTTCAATATTCATTCCTTCAGGAACATGAAACATTTCATGGATCATGTTTCTCCACACCTCTCCTTTAGCTACCTTGCAAGCTAACATTGCATCAGAGGAATATGTATATGATGTCCCATTGGTTGTCCCTGTGTCAAAGTTTGCAATCCGATTTAAGTTAAAGAAAGACAGGCTTACTGTTTTCCCATTTAACTTCCCTATAAGTTGGGTGGTAGATGGCGGGGAATGTCCTGCTCCTTCCTCAAGGTTGACATCCACTCCAAGATAGCATTCACATAAATGTCTTCAACCCCATCATTGTTAAAGCTTAAGTGTTGTTCCCAACCCAATCGTGTGAAACATTTAACTACTCTAAATCGTTCGAAGTTAGATCGGTAAATCTGGCGCTCGCATATCATGAGTTTTTCGGTTGATACTTGACTCTTTTTCATCTTCTTAAAATACATTTCTGTTTGAACATCTTCCCCCTTGAATGATAAAAGACGTCGGTTCTTCCGCCAAATGGGAAGGTCGTCATCCTCATACTCTTCCTCATCTGGGTCCACTTCCTCCATAGCCTTAGTGTCTAACTCTCCATCAGACCCTACCTCCTCCATTGCACTTACTCTTTAGATTCGTCATTAGAAATTACCCTTTCTTTCTTTGATCGGGAAGAGGATGCAACTTCTTTCACCTTCTCCCTTCCTGCTGCAACCTTGGTTCGCACCATTGATCCTTAGTGTTTTAGAGTGTGTAAGAAGATAAAGGTGAGAACTTGACTCAATTTCTCCAACACTATCACAATGCTTCGTAACCTTTGTGTACTCAAAACACACAAACTGTAGCAAATCTCACAAAATTACTCCATGGGTTTTGTAGCTCTCAAAAAATGAAACCAAACCCCTATAAACTTGCTATTCAGTGATGTATGAAAGGAGAATTGATAGATGGTAAAACTAGGGTTTTGGTGGGTTTGGGTGGAGAAGATGAAGAATGGTGAGAGAATGGGAGAAAAGGGTGCTGGTTTTGGAAGATATAGGTTATAAAAATCAGGATGATTGAGTGGTTGGGTGATTACATGACTTTTATGATCAAAACACAAGTTCAAAATTGTTGTGTGCGACACGACATAAGCTACGTCCTAAAGGACGTAACTTATGTCCTTTGCAGAATAGTGGTTCTAACGTCCTTTTTTGGGCGTAAGACAGTTGGCCGGGGCGTAAGTGGCCATGAGGACGTAAGCTTACGTCCATATGAACGTAAGCTACGTTCAAAAAAATATTTATTATTATTTTTTATATTTTTTTATAAACTTTCCCCCACCCGCTCTACAAATTAAAGTCGCCCTTGTTGTTCACTTTAGTTTCAGTGTGTCATGAGGGTGGGAAAAAACATTAACTAACGACACACGTTGATGAAAAGACATGATAAAATAAACTAATTAAAAAAATAATTACTAGACATCGGGTTGCCTCCCGCAAGTGCTAAGTTTTGTAAGTCGTCAGCCGGACTTTGTGAGACCTCACACAATCAATTCCAATTCCGATGAAGTTAGTACTAACTTCACCGCTTCCTCTAAAACCGGGTTTAGATCTGTATCTTCGAGATATGGTTTCAGACGATGACCATTCACGACTTGTCTTAAATGATCATTGAAATCCTCAATATCAATATCACCATAGTTCCTAATGCGCTTAATTACATAAGGTCTCGTCCATTTACTTTTAAGTTTCCCTAGAAAAAAATAAACGTGAGTTAAACAACCAAACTTTTTGCCCTACCTCGAATGTTGTCTGCTTCAGTTTAGCATCATGAACTCTCTTCATTCGTGCCTTATAAGAGATAGTTGTTTCATACGCTTCATTCCTTAATTCCTCCAATTCAACCAAACGCAATTTCATTTGTTTACGTGCAACATCATAATTAACATTAACCTCTTTCACTGCCCATAAGCACGATGACCAACTCAACAAGTAAATGACATCCCTTTCCATAAACCAACCGGTAAGGGGTAGTACCAATAGGTGTTTTATATGCAGTACGATACGGCCATAGAGCATTGTTAAGTTTTGTGGACCAATCTTTGCGGCTGGTTCGTACTATTTTTTATAAAATTTCTTTGATTTGTCTATTTGATACTTCAAGCTGTTCACTTGTTTGGGGATGATAAGGTGTTGCAATCTGGTGGTCCACTCCATATTTTTTAAGAAGTTTTTGAAAATTAAAGTTTTTGAAGGTGTTGCAATCTAGTGGTCCATTCCACTCAGTTAGTTCAAGCTGGTGGTCCACTCCAATCTGGTGTTAGGACTCGATTCGGGAGGATGTGGATTCCTTATTTTGGGGATCTACGAGTGAAGATTATGGATGAAGCTCATAAAACTCGGTACTCTATTCATCCCGGTGCTACGAAGATGTGCCACAACATGAAGAAAGACTATTGGTGGCCGGGTATGAAGCGTGATGTGGTGAAGTCTGTTAGTAAATGCCTTACTTGTTTACAAGTGAAGGCCGAGCACCAAAAGCCGTATGGGAAGATCCAACCGTTGGATATACTGGAGTGGAAATGGGAGCACATCACCATGGATTTTATTACAAAGCTGCCTCGTACCATGAAAGGGTATGATGCCATATGGGTGATCGTTGATCGTCTGACGAAGAGTGCTCACTTCCTACCGATCCGCGAGACATATTCATCCGAGAGGTTGGCAGATCTGTTCATTAAGGATATCGTAACTCATCATGGTGTGCCGATGTCTATTGTGTCTGATCGTGACACCCGGTTTACATCGAAGTTTTGGAAGAAATTTCATGATGCGATGGGGATGAGGTTACATATTAGCACGGCTTATCATCCTCAGACAGATGATCAGTCGGAAAGGACGACTTAGATGCTGGAGGATATGCTCCGTGCATGCGTTATTGATTTCGGAGGAAGTTGGGATGACCACTTACCGTTAGCTGAGTTCTCATATAACAACAGTTATCATGCCAGTATTGGTATGTCTTCTTATAAGATGCTATACGGTAGGAGATGCATGTAACATCTTGAATTTTTCTTGTTTAACTATAGGTTAACATCGTTAAATTCTTGTAAGGGTCTTTTCTATCATTTATGAAACTCATGGATTGCTTATGTACTCTTGCATTTAATTTGAAAATTAATGGTGTCATTGAATTAAACTTAATGAATAATAATCATACTAATAATAATAATAACAATATTAACAAAATTAATAATAATAACAATAGAAATAATAATAAAAATAATAGTAATAATACGAGAGTTTTAAGCATAAGATAATAAAGAACCAAACAACATGGACCATTTGTGTAAATTTCGAAAACAAACCAAACCAACCCTCCCTTCCCCCGTACTTCGCCGGAGCTCGCTGGAGCTCCGCCGGAGCTTCACCGGAAATCCGATCACAAACTTATCCAAATACGGTTTACATACTCGATTCATGAGATCTATGAACACGGCAGGTGCATTGGTCAAGCCGAAAGGCATAACCATGAACTCGTAACGTCCATATCGAGTACGAAAAGCGGTCTTTGGAATGTCGTTATCGTGAATACGTAATTGATCATACCCAGAACGTAGATCGATCTTTGAGAATTGGGTTGCTTCTTGAAGTTGATCGAAGAGATCATCGATTTGAGGAAGAGGGTATCCGTTTTTGATGGTAAGCTTTTTTAGTCTCCGCTAGTCAATGCACATACGGATTGAACCATCTTTCTTCTTCACGAACAGCAAAGGTGCACCCCATGGTGAAGAACTAGGAAGAATGAATCCTTTATCGATCAACTCTTGCAGTTGACTAAGCCAGTTCTTGCATTTCAGATGGTTCAAGACGATAAGGTGATTTAGCGACAGGGTTTGCACCAGGAATCAAGTCAATCTTGAATTCAACTTCTCGCACGGGAGGTAATCCCTTAAGATCTTCAAGAAATACCTTGGGAAAATCTCACATGATAGGAATGTCTTTCAGTTCCTTACTCTTGGCTTTCGTATTAACTACATACGCCATGAAAGCTACGTCGTTTTTACTTAAGCACTTTCCGGCCTTGATGCAAGACATAAGTGTGAGTCCTTGGGATGAGTTCTCCCCAAAGACCTTCAAAGTATCACCTGACGGTAAAGGAATTCGAATGCACTTCTTGAAGCATAGAATTTTTCGAGTGTTGCTTAGCTAACCAATCCATGCCAATAATTACATCAAGGCTTCCCAATTGTATAGGAATAAAGTCAATGAAGAACTCATGCTCGTTAAGGCTCAAGGTACAATCACGTATTACGACGTCAATGACGATAGATTTTCCATCGGCGACTTCGACTGTGAAGGATCCTTCCAGATTGACGCGCAGCTTAGAAAGTATAGGCTTGAACTCCAAAGACACGGGAATGAGGATAACAAAGGATAGTAATTCAAACAAGAATAAGCTAACAGTTGTAAGGTACATAGAATGATTTCATTTGGTAACACATTACCATTTGAAAATATTGACACGTCAAGGTGAATTGACCCATTTGCCTTAGAGACTTGTGTATATCGACCATAGTTTATCACTCATCCTAGAAATCCCCAGGTAAGTATAACTAGTCCTGTAGGATTTATGCGAAATACTTAGCTTAGCCTGAAGGCCTTTCGCCAGGAAATCTATCATACAGGTGTCCATGTGTCACACAATATTTCTTAGGTTCGTGAAATCAAAACTTGATGAGATTTATATAGATTAGACATAATGTCTAAAGATCCAAGTCATAAGCATAAGTATACGATCCCACGTGTCATCAAGAATAAGATTAAGAAACTTCATGTTCGGGGAGAATCAAAGAGTCAAAGATAAGTTTAGGGAGAGAGGTAACAATGTTTAAGCAATCCTACGCTAAGGCATCAAATTGCACATAAGAAGACATAATATTATGTAGCATGCAAACCATATACTTTACAAGATAGAAATGTAATTCTATGAGGTTCATGCATGCGCTATAGTCTAGGTCATCATTTCTAATAACCTAAATCCCTATAGTTATAGGCTCTGATAGCAATCTGTAACACTCGGCCCCTCACACCAACAATATTGTCTGCTTTGCCCACAAGGAGCTCACGGATTTGTTTTTGGTTGCCCGGGTGAAAACTTCTCAGGGAGGTCACCCATCCTTGGATTGCTCCCACCTGAGCACGCTTAACTGTGTAGTTCTCCTCTCATCCACAGCCAATACGCCTAAAACGTGTTGTTGATATTAGAGGCTAGACATTCCTTATGAACCAGCAATCTCTCATGTCTGGCGGAGCTCCGGCGACGTCAAAAATGATTTAAACTCGTTGGTTTATGAATCAAACCGTTCCAAATCGATCCATGAGCATGGTTCAAACTTAAATTCATACTTTAGTTGCGTTTAAACATTGGTTTCTAGATTAATCGATTACATAACCGATATACATTAAATCTTATAGTCGTTCGAGCATTTACAGATCATAATAGTCCAATTAAACTAACCTAAACGATCCTCTATCAATCATTAGTCGAATGCAACGCATAATTGCATCTAAAACAAACCTAAGTATCAAGTTTTGATCATCCCTTCTCCGCGCATCTGCAACAAACCGAACACTATCCTCTGCACTTCAAAAGCTGAAATTGGTTGAGGGCTTTAAGTCGTGGTTACTCGTTGAAGCTTCACACGAGTTTAATTTCATTATCATCAGCATAAACACATCGAATCGTTTGTCCAACGGCCGTGGGTTGATCATTGTCGTGTTCATCTCGAATCCACTTTCAACCAGGTAATTAAGTGAATGTTCAAACTCGATTTTACTAGGGAAACAAAAGCCCCAAACTTAATTCGGTTAGTAACATCATTTGATGCTTTAATTTTCGATCAATCGAAGTTAGGGTTCTAAGGTTTGGTGGTGTTCTAGTGATTCATGTTAAAACAAATTAGAACTAGGTTATACCGCAGCTGAGAGCCTTGGTTCACTGGTTCACACTCCACAATTCAAGTTAGAGGTCCCGGGTTCGAACCCGGGCACCCTCTTATTATTTTTAAAAAGGCTTTTTAGCCTTAATTCTATTTTAGAAAAAAAATTATTATATATAAACATGGTTTTTTACAAACTTCTAACCTTCTTAAAGTTAACAAAATATTTTTTCTGTAAAATTTATTTTTAAAATTTTGTCATAAAAAGAAGAAAATTATTATAACTAAGTAGTGTTCTAAATATCGATTTTTATAATAATTTAAGTTATTAAATTATTATTGAATTTTATGTTTTCTTTGATTATACATTTATTATGATAATTATAGGATCTAAATATATGTTATATTATGCATGCTATTAACAAAAGATTTAATTCCTTTAAGATTTTATGGATAGTACTTTCTTTTATCAAACAAGAAATATAAATAATAATTCATTAATTTTAATTATAAAAATAACCCCCAAATTCCCACTGAGGCCCTAGTTCGCGTTAAAACGTTAATTTTATTATTAAACTCAAACTTGTAAATATATATATATATTTTTAGGTGCATTGTGAAGGACTACGTTGGAATGTTGCTTACCTTATTTCTTATTAATCATCTATTATATACTTATTTGACCAAATGAGTATTTCTATACCCCTTTTTTTATATTTTCACACTTTGGAGAGAAACATGTTATCTTATAATCGTTGCACTTGTAAAACGTTTGATTCTTGTAAACTTATGGCAATTCATTTGTACGTTATGGTTAGTTGATCTTAGTAATTACCATGTATTGAGGATATGTACAATCATTGACTATTGCTAGCCTGGCGATGTCATAGATCTATGGGCCTGACAAGCCTGCTTGGTTAATCCAAGTACACTTAGCTAATCGTATAAACTTGTAAACGTTAAGACTTGTAAAACTATCAAGGTTTGATTGTGCATTCTGTCTTACATCCTTAGTTACTTTGTTCTCTAACTTATAACATGAATTGCCATTTTTATATACTTATGTATTGAAAACTATGGAAATCTCACCAACATTATGTTGACCTTTTATTTTTAACATGTTTCAGGAAACGCGCAAGTTTGATTGCCACCTTTGAAGCTTATTTCACACCTAGGAATGGACCTAGATAAATAAATAGATGGACTTGAAATATTTCTTTTATGCTTGTTAATTTTTTTTATTTGAGACTTATGCTTGTAATGTTACATTTGAAACTTATAATTATGCTTGTAATGTGGTTGTGAACGATCTTAACTCTCACATCTTGACGTTTCCGCCGTCAAGGTTGGGGTGTGACAATACAGAACGCCCGTGTGTTGGGGAGATATTGGTCATAAAGAGTTAGGGAGCCTTGAGGTGGTAGAGGCTACGAATGAGAACCGGAAATGATCAAATCCTTCATGAAGGCAGCTAAAAATAGGCAAAAGTCGTATGTCGATAAACGACGTAGACCGATTGAGTTCCAGGTGGGTGATAGGGTCATGTTGAAGGTCTCACCTTGGAAAGATATTATTCGGTTCAGAAAGCGGGGCAAGTTGAGCCCGAGGTACAAAGGGCCTTTTTGAATCATTGCTAGTGTAGGAGAGGTAGCCTATAGATTGAAGTTACCAGATGCGTTAAGTAAAATTCATCCGACATTCCACGTATCTCATCTGAGGAAATTTTTAGCAGACGAGGATATGGTTGTACCACTGGAGGATATCGAGATAGATGAACGGCTCAATTATGTAGAGCAACTGGTGGCAACCATTGACCGTAAAGAGAAGAGATTAAGGAATAAAGTGGTCCCACTTGTGCGCGTACAGTGGAAACACATCAAGGGATCTTAGTCCATGTGGGAGACTGAAGAGGAGATTAGACATCATTACCCACGATTGTTTGAGGAATAACCGGTTTCAGGGATGAAACCTATATAAGGGGGTGGACTTATAACACCCGGTTAATTATAAAAGTCAAGAAAAGAATAATAAAATGAATGAAAAGAAAGAAAGGAAGTAAAGCCCAAGTAGAGGGACAACATGTTTCAAAAGTACAAAATGTTTCAAAAGGACAAAATGTTTGAAAAGTGGGTGTAAAAGGTGGCATGGCCGCCCATGTTGTTACACACCCATATAATTCGGATTTCTAGAGAGAGAAAGCAAAGAGGAGTAGAAACTCTTCGGTATTTGAAGAAGAACAAGAAGAAAGTTCAAATTCAAGGTAAGAATCGTGTTTAAGATGTTCTTTACTGGCCTTGCCTCAGTTATATGCTTATGTGTGTTTGTATGTTCGGTTGGGTGTGTTCGTGGGTTTTAGTGTTTTGAACTCATTTGTAACGGGTTTGAAGAAGACTTACCTAAGAACTGCAAGGTGAGTTCTAAAACCCCTCTTTTACGTTTTTAATTGCTTTGGGGCTGAAATGCATATATGTACGTTTTTATTAAATGGATATTTTACCCGATGTGTATGTGTGATTCGGGTGTGTGTGAATTTGGGCTATGTTTATGTTATGTTGTTATGTATGTTTCTAAGGCTTAGAATGTATGTTTAAACGTAGAATAATTTGAGAATGATTGGAGCTGATTGTTCTTCCGCATCGACAATACGGAAGACCAGATGTTATGCGGACAAGTTCTGCTCTTGCGTATTGACAAATGTGGGAGAGTAGAGGGAATTGAGGGATGCGGATGAACCTTTTTGTTCATCCTATCACTCATACGGAATGAACATATGCGGATAACGGTTTTTTGTTCATTCGCATCACCCAATGCGGATGAACCTGTGCGGATGACAGTCTTTGGTTTCATCGCATACCCAATGCGATGACCCTCCGAGTCTAACTCATCCGCATTTGCTACTAGCGGATAAGAGAGGAAGCGGATGAAAACAATTTATTTTTCTGATTTTTGGAAACTGGGTAGATATAGGTTCTTGATTTGAAGGTTCTCGGGGGTTTTATTTAAGTTGACTTTTGAGGGTCATAGGTGATGTGATGGGCATGATGGAAGTTGATTGATGCTTATGTGATGGTGCATGTGATGTATGATTGATGCTTATAGTGATGTGTAGTTGATGTATGATTGTGTATGATGGTATGTATGATGATGTATGTATTATTATTTTCCTGTGGCTTTACGTTAATGTCATGAATGAACGAAAGTATTAGGTAACGTAAAGTGGAAGATAATAAATGGGAATGTAAAGAAATGAAATGCATGCATTCATGAACGAAGGAAATTAAAGTAGTCTTGCATCTTGTATGTGGAACACGCCCAATGAAGGGTGTTAGTTACACGTGTGTGGGTTAGCTACCCTAGAAGGATCACACCGGGTCCGTCTTTATGACCGACCATCTATATAGAACCTTTGTTGCTTACCCTAGGTATTGTTGGTCAGCCACCGGGCGACATGATAGGGGTCATGATTGTAAGGATTCCTGAAGTCTGATGCAACCCAAAACTGCCTAAGTGTTTCAGCAACATGCACTAAGTACTGAAGTAAAGAATGCTTCGGAAGAATTACACAAAGCATTAGAAAATACTCTAAGTGTAATATCTTCCGAAGCCAAGACCAATATCTTCCGAAGCCTAACATGAAGTCTTCCGAAGCTTGAAGAGACAAAGTCTTCCGAAGCTTCAACCTATGAAGACAGATTTCTTCCGAAGACTTTTAGTACACATGCTTTATCTGATGTACTGTTCCATAAAGCACCTTTTCCGCTGCGTCTCTGATAAGTCACCAACTTACAAGAGTTGGTGAAAAGGTCCATGCTTTTGGTAACTGTACATTGAGGTCTTGAGTCTGAAACTTTCCACTTTATGTACTTTATCCTTTTTGTAATGTATAAGGATGTGAGCTATGGCATGTCATAGTCACAAGGTCAAAAGGCAGATATGCCTTTTGATCCTACAATTGATTTTGTTAGTGTCTAGTCAATTGTATCCAGCTGGCTTTCATAGTATAGCCGGCTGTAGGTTGTAGTATAAGTATTCCAAGTTCTTGTATCTTTCTTATGCTTTGTAACACTTGTAAAAGAACTTGAGAAAGCAATATACTGCTCCCTTGAAAACTATACTCTCTTGTTCTGTCTCTTGCTTTACTTGTGTTCTCTGCATCACCTTTGGTTACCTAGTTCACTGTTTGATTAACGTTTAGTTAATCTTCTCATTGTGTTGTTGTGTTGTAATTGTGTTCAAGCCCTTGAACGATCCTGCAATTGGTATCAGAGCATTCAGGCTCGTGATATAAGATCTAACCATCTTAAGATCCCTCACACACACAAAAACTAAACTTTTTCAAATGGCTTCCATCTCAAAGACTGATATGGAGACTGGAACCATGAACAAATCCCCATTGATCACTCTTGATGACTTCGACACCTGGTGCATGAGGATGGAAGGCTTCATCAGGTCTCTTGACTCAAGAATGTGGGAATCTGTTGAATATGGACCTTTCATACCTAGCACCCCCTCTGCTACCGGTGCTGGTATGATTCCTAAAGATGTGGCCAACTACTCAGATGAAGATAGGAAAAGAGTAGAGATTGACAGGAAGGCCATGACTGCTCTTCAGACTGCTATCCCAAACTCTGTGTACAGAGGTTTTAAGAAGTGCAAAACAGCTAAACAGCTGTGGGATGCACTGAAGCTGATGTATGAAGGCTCCTCTGAAGCCAAGGAGAACAAGAAAGATCTTCTGAAGCAGCAGTTTGAAAATTTCACCTTTAAAACAGGTGAAACCATGACCCAACAATACTTCAGGTATGTTGAGATTGTGGATACCCTTGTGGATGGAGGAGTTCCTCTTGAGAACAGAGACATTGTAAGGAAGTTCATGTCCTCACTTCCTAGGCAATGGACACACTATTGTGTGGTAATCAAGAGGACTGAGAACCTTAAAACTCTTACTCTGACAGAGTTATATGGGATTCTCAGTGGATACCAGATGGAGATGAACTTACAAGGTTCATCTGGCAACTCTAACAATCAAATGGGTTCAGCCCTTCATGTGGTTGAAAGGGACAGCATAGAACCCCAACATCATCTCCTATGCTACCCTGACAACTCACAAAAGGGTCCTTTCATCACCTTCCCGGAGACACCAAGGGAGAACTTTACTCAAGGAAGCCCATTCCAAGAGACAAGTTCTTCTCAAGCCTTTGTGTCTGCAGATGAAAGCTGTGGAAATTATCTCTTCACTCTTGAAGACCTAGACTGTATCCATCCAGATGACCTGGAATACATGGAGATAGTTCAGCAGATGGCTCTTCTCACTCACAGAGCCAAGAAGTTCTACAAGAGGACAGGAAGAAAATTTCCAAGCAATGCTACCAGTGGTAAGTTTGGCCTGGATAAAAGCAAAGTTAAGTGTTACAATTGTAACCTTATGGGTCACTTCGCCAGGGAGTGTAAGGCACCCAGAGCAAATGGGGGTCAAACACAACTCAGACCAAACTTCACCAACAATACCCCTCAGGCTGAGAAGACAAAGCAACATGCTGCGGTTGCTGTTGAAGAGGGAGGATTTGACTGGAGTTTTCAGGTGGAGGATGCTTCTCCAAACCAAGCATTGATGGCTGATCATGATGAAGCCAAGGTATTAGAACATCTTTGCTCCCCTGAATGCATTGCTAAAGTAAATAGATACAGGTCCTACAACCTAGAGATGAGATCTGATCTTGAGTCATTAAACATATTAAAATCTGACTTTAGAAAGTCTGAAAATGATTACAAGTTAAAGATAGAAGACTTGGAGAAAACCATTTCAGTACTAAAACATGAACATACAGATTTTAGAACTCAGATCCAAGATCTCATCACTAAGTTGACTAAGTGCCAGGCTGAGCTTGTGATCAGCAAAGCCCTGGCAGAGAAAAGTGTTCTTGAAGAAGAGACCTTCAAGAACATGATATCCTCATCCCTACACAATAAGGTTTGTTATCAAAATAGACAGGGACTGGGATCAAATGAGATAGCTCCTCCACACACAATCTTGTCTGTAAGATCTCCTAGGTGTGGAACTTGTGAAGATGAGCTTCCTCTCATAGATCCAGTAAGTGAGGATGATGAAGAAGTGATAGTGAGGAATCCCTCTGAGAAGAGTGAAGAAGAGGATTCCTCCAAGGGCCACTATCCTTCTGAGGAGAAAAATTAACTGTGATGACCAAGTCCAAGAGAAAGAACTTGATCAGGAAGAGCAAAAGGAAAGCAAAGAAGGCTCAAGAAATCAAGGCTACCTTTGATGCTAAGCAGAAACAGTGTTTATCTCTGCAGGTTTCAAAGCAATAAGGACTGAAGACATCCACCAAAGCCTCTTATCCAAGAGTTCTGGTTCATGTTCAAATCATCTCAGTACAAAGAAGAAGACTGAGCTGCTGTGTACCACTGCTGCACAGCCTGGACCATCAAATTCCAAGAACAGTTCACAGCCCAAGGGAACTGTATCTGAATCTACCAAGATGAAGGTGAAAAAGGGATGTGACCAAGGCCAGTCTTGCTCTCAAAAGGAGATTTCTTTGAAGAAGAAAATGCTGTGTGTTATGTGTGAAAGTACTTCTCATATTGCCAAGGATTGTCCATACAATCCTAAAAGTACTATCCACATGACCAATACAAAGACTTCAAAGAATCTCAAGAAGTCTCAAGCTTCGGAAGGAAAGTCTGTTTCCTTCGGAAGCTCCAAATCAAAGAAGAAGGTAAATGGAAAATTACCTTCGGAAGCAAAGTTGGTCTCGGAAGAAAGGAGTTCTTCCGAAGTACTAAAGTCTACTGCAGTGACTGTAGATTCTTCCGAAGTATCAGTCATTAAAACTTGTGAAGCTCCAAAAGCTTCTAAGGTTTTGAAGGTCAAGTCCAAGACTCCAAAGGTGGTGTGGAAGTCTAAGAAAGACCAAATGACTGAGGTTTCTCCATCAACAACAGCCGAAGATCCCCTCTGTACAACCATAGGATCTATTACTGTTGCATTACCTTCTATTACACTTACTGAACCCAAGACAAGTAAGGCTTGGGTTTCCAAATGTAACTAATCATTTTCTTTGTGCAGGAACAGCTCAAGACAAACAAGAATGTCTGGATAATTGACAGTGGCTGTTCCAGGCACATGACAGGCGATAGGTCTTTACTTCATAATTTTGAGAGAATTGATGGAGGACCAGTTGCTTTTGGAGGAATGAAGGTGGTTACATTTATGGAAGGGGCAAGGTCACAAATGGTAAGCTCAGCATTGAGAAGGTAAACTTTGTTAAGGAGCTTGGGTACAATCTTCTGAGTGTATCTCAATTTTGTGATCAGTCATAACATGCTCTTCACTGAGCATGAGTGCATTGTTCTCAAACCTGGAGTGGTCATTCCTCATGAGCATATTCTGCTCAGAGCCCCCAGGAAAGGGAACATGTACAAGATGGATTTGCAAGAAACATCTCCCTCTGGAGAAGTTTCATGCTTTCTATCTAAAGCAAATAGTGATGAGTCTTTCCTATGGCATAAAAGAATGTGCCATGTAAACTTTAAGAATATGAATAAATTAATCAAACATGATCTGGTAACTGGAATGCCAAAGAAAGAGTTTACAAGTGATGATCATTGTGTTGCATGCCTGAAAGGGAAGCAACACAAGGTATCTCACAAGCCTAAGGAAAAGAACTCCATCACTACTCCCCTACACTTATTACATATGGATCTCTTTGGCCCCACCAGTGTAATGAGTTTAGGAAGGACCTTATACTGTCTAGTGATCACAGATGATTTTACAAGATTCACTTGGGTTTTCTTTCTTAGAACTAAAGATGAGACTCCTGAGATTCTAAAGAATTTCATCTTAAAGATTGAGAATCAATGTGATCACAAGGTCAAAACCATAAGATGTGATCAAGGAACTGAATTCAAGAACCAAATCCTTGATACATTTTGTGATGAAAAGGGTATTACAAGACAATACAGTGCTCCCAGGACTCCTCAGCAAAACGGAGTTGCTGAGAGGAGAAACAGGACACTTATTGAAGCTGCAAGAACTATGTTGTCTGACTCTAAACTGCCTATCACCTTCTGGGCAGAGGCAGTTAATACTGCCTGCTATGTGCAAAACAGAGTCTTAGTAGTTAAGACACATGGTAAGACTCCTTATGAACTTTGGCACAAGAGGAAACCTTTCATTGGTTTTCTCAGGTCATTTGGATGTCCCTGCACCATCTTGAATACCAAAGATCAAGTTGCCAAGTTTGCTGAGAAATCAGACGATGGACACTTCATTGGATACTCTTCTCAAGCTAAAGCTTATAGAGTATACAATCTCAGAACTAGAATCATTGAGGAGTCAGCCAATGTGACTTTCAATGAGCACACTCCCAGTGTGGCTGGTTCTGGTCCGGATTGGCTATTTGATCTTGATTTAGTTACCAACTGTTTTAATAAATCTTGTGAGCATGTTTCAGGATCTGCAGAAAATTTAAATACAGGTGATCCTGATCCAAGATTTGAGCTTGGAAGACCTTCAGCTCCAGTTGAAACTACTTCAGCAAATGAGGTTTCTATCAGCACAACAATGACAAATCCAGCTGATACATCTGGCATGCCTTCAAATTCCAGTTCAGAGGCCTCTCAACCAGATAAAGACATCTCAATTGCAGAAGATAACAATGGTGATGGTGAAAGTGATCAAGAATCTCTTGATGCTAATAACCATACCATAGATGATAACATCAATGATGTCACACACTCATTGGATCAAGTTAATCTTGATAGTGTGATAATGTGGAGGATCAATCTTCATCAGACCAGATCTAATTTCTCAAATTTGGATCTATCTCAGCAACTTGCTGTGATCCCTCAGCTAAGGATCCACAAGTCTCATCCTACCACAAACATCATTGGAGATGTTATCTCCGGGGTAAAGACAAGAGGGCAAACCCATGAAGCAAATGTTTGTCTTCACTCTTGTTTTCTATCCCAGTTAGAGCCAAAGAAAGTTGAGGAGGCTCTAAAGGATGGAAGTTGGGTTGAAGCTATGCAACAAGAGCTGCTTCAATTCAAAAGACAGAAAGTTTGGAACCTTTGTCCTCTTCCTCATGGGAAGACTACCATTGGAACCAAATGGGTTTTTAGGAATAAAAAGGATGATAGAGGAATCATCATCAAGAACAAGGCTAGACTAGTTGTTCAAGGATACACACAAGAAGAAGGGATTGACTACACTGATGTCTTTGCTCCTGTAGCTAGACTAGAAGCTGTTAGGATATTCCTGGCATTTGCTGCATCATCCAGAACTTCAAGGTCTACCAACTTGATGTAAAGTGTGCTTTCTTATATGGAGTGATTGATGAGGAGGTTTATGTCAAACAACCACCTGGTTTTGTAGATCCTGATCATCCTGATTATGTCTGCAAGCTTGACAAAGCTCTCTATGGGCTGCATCAGGCACCCAGGAAGTGGTATGAGACACTGTCTGAGTATCTCTGTAAACATGGTTACAGGAGAGGTACTATAGATGGAACTCTCTTCATCAAAGGACAAGGAAACGACATTCTGCTAGTTCAAGTATATGTGGATGACATCATCTTTGGCTCAACCAATTCAAGGCTCTGCAAAGACTTTGAAAAGCTGATGAAAGATAGATTTGAAATGAGTTCAATGGGAGAACTTAATTTCTTTCTGGGAATTCAAGTGAAGCAGGTTGAAGATGGCATTTTCATAAGTCAGTCAAAGTATGTTCAAGATATACTCAAGAGGTTCAACATGACTGATTGTAAACTGCTAAGACACCCATAGCCAGAAACCACTCCCTTGGTCCAGATCTTGAGGGGGAGTGTGTAGATGAGCACTTATACAGGGCTATGATTGGGTCTCTTATGTATCTTACAGCTAGCAGGCCTGATATCATGTTTGCTACATGTATTTGTGCAAGATATCAAGCTAATCCTAAGATGTCTCACTTAATCACTGTGAAAAGGATTTTAAGATACCTCAAAGGTGCTTCAACACTTGGTTTATGGTATCCAAAGAATTCTAATTTCAATCTGTATGCCTATACAGACAGTGATTATGGTGGTTGCAACATGACTGCAAAGTCTACATCTGGGGGATGTCAATTCCTTGGTGGAAGGGTTGTCTCATGGCAATGCAAGAAACAAACCTGTGTGTCTGCATCAACTGCTGAGGCTGAATACATTGCTGCTGCAAGCTGCTGTGCTCAAGTGCTTTGGATTCAAAATCAGATGCTAGACTACGGATTTAACTTCAAAGAGACTCCTATCCATAGACAACAACAGTGCTATCTCTATCACTGAGAACCCTGTGCAGCACTCAAGGACCAAACACATCAACATCAGGTATCATTTAATAAGAGATAACTATGAAAAGGGGTTAATTAAACTAGTCAAAGTTCACACAGATGAACAATATGCTGATCTGTTCACAAAAGCTTTTGATGAACAGAGATTTAAGTATCTGATATCAGCTATTGGGATGATTAACTTTGAGTAGATTTTTCTTAAAACTAATTCTAATTATTTCTTCTTAAAATATGTGTGTCCTAAGTTGTCTAGTTCATCACTTTCATAAGCTCATGTTTTCTTTGAATGAAAAACTCTTTTTGAAGACTTTCCTTAGATTCTTGAAAATTTTCTGATACTTCGGAAGATAACATTTTACCTTCGGAAGAAATATGTCTTCAAAATAAATGACTGTCTAAGAAATTTTACCTTCGGAAGAAGTCAAAATTTATCTTCCGAAGCTTAAAATTCTTAACTTAGACACTTATTCATTTTTAAGGACTTTTTCCTTCCGAAGCAAAAATTACTTTCGGAAGCTTTGTTCATTCTTATACAAAGCATCCAAAGTTTATTTCTCTTCCGAAGCATAAATCTTTAAGACTCTCAGGAAAATTCTTCCGAAGTCACTTTAGCTTCGGAAGCTTTTTCAATCAAACTTCCGAAGACAAATTACTTTCGGAAGCTTTTCGAATTCCAAGAAAACTACTTTTTGAGCAAAAAGGTAAACTACTTTTTCAGAGGTGGGACCGACATACGGATTTCAAAGTTTATCCTCTTTCATTAAACTTTATCTGAAATCCTTCTCTCTCATATAAACCCAACGGTTTCCCCCTCTTCTATCATCTGCTTTTCTTCCATACCTAAAACCCAAAGCTTTCTCTCTGAAATTTCTTCCCATTCTTTTCTCTTCATCTCTGAGCTACCTCACAATGGCTGACCTTACACACAGAAATGATCCTCACTTTGCCATGCAGCTACACAGACAACACAATCAGGTTGCTCTGTTATGCTCTGACAAAGATCCTCATTTCTCAGAGGTTTGCCGTTTCTTGTCTTTGTCTCACTACTTCACCTCCCTAACCATTGATCCTCCTCTATATGAGGATCATTTGCTTGAATTCTGGAAGACCTGCCAAGAGGTCATTATGGATGGGGAGAAGGCACTGTCTGCCACAGTGCAGGGGAGAACAATTTTCATCACTCCGGCCATCATCAACCGACATCTTCAGCTGGATGATGAAGCAGGTGAAGTGTTCTTCCCAAAAGAAGCGGTTAATCATTCCTTCGAGCAGATGGGCTATGAAGGAGATTTCTCTGTAAAGACCTTCAGGAAAGGGAAGGTCTCATCCCAGTGGAAATACCTGCTCCATGTGGTTATCCACAGCTTATCAAACAAGCATGGTGGATGGGACCAGATTCCTGAGGATCTCTCCTTTATAGTTCATGGGATGGTTCAGGGGGTCAAGTTCAGGTATTCACAATTTGTTTATACTAATTTACTTGCAAACTTAGACTCCTTAGAATATTACATGTTTCCTAGATATGTTCAACACATTCTTAACTGTGAACTGGGCTCACAGTTGAGGGAAACAGGCAATATTCTTAAACTGGGACAGATGAAGCCCGGCATCTTTAAAATTATGAAGAAGCCAACTGTAGGCTTCTCAGGGGTAGAAACAGCCCTAGTCCCAAAAATGTTAGAGCTCATTGCTCAAGGTGACAACATAGCAGTCCAAGCTAGTGTTGAACCCACACCTACTGCTCTCCTACCCTCTTCACAACCTCCAATATTCATCACCTACAAAAAAATCCCAACGAACCCCTGCTCAGGCTATTGAGTCTGTGCAGGCCCCCAAATACTCAACCTTACAGGAAGAAGTGGACTCCAGAGCTCCCACTTCTCCTGAGGAGCAAACCACTCCCATTACTTTACCTATCAGGGCTGAGGTTCCTCAAGCTCAACCTGATGAGCTCATTAGCCCAACAACTGTAAGCCTTCACTCTGAGTCTCAACACTCAAGTGAACAACCTTCAGGGGATAGCTACCATCCCCAGCCTTTGGATCTAAACCAACCAATTCCCAACCTATCCTTTTACACTGATGAAGACTTAGGATTCAGTGAGTACCATGAGTCTCTCTTCTCCTCCCCTACTCAAAGAGAGATGAGTACCTCTGACTCTCCTCAGTCTATCCCTCATCAGTCACCTATTACTGAGGTGGACACATCTGAACCTGTTCAGGATGTCCATATGGAAGAGGCTCTCACTTTTGAAAGTGATTACATCATTAAGACCTCAACCATGGCAACTCAGCCCATTGGCATCTTAACTGAGGTTGCCAGTGAGCAGAGGAAAACCAGCAGCCAAGAAACTCAAGCTGGTGGTGAGAGAAGGGACTTTGGTCCAATCCTCTCATCCCCCAGTGATTCTTCTGATGAAGATGAGGGGAATTTGAGACTAAAGGTACAAAATTGTCACAAACATGCACCTATCTAGTCTCTAAGGTTAGTCACTTGGAATCTCAGGTGACTACCCTGCAAAACAGGGTCAATGATCAGCAACTCCAGATTTCATATCTGCAGGAAAAACTAGCTGAGAGACCTTTAGGAGAGCTCAACCAGGAACACAAGAACCTGTGGAAGTGACTGATTTATCCTCCAGCTCACCTATGCAAGTGGGTGATGCTACCAAAGGGGGAGAAGTTATCACAACCACAGAACCTGGGAGTTCTTCAAAGAGAATGGACATAGAGGACTCACCATCCTCACTTGCTGTTGTGCATTCTCAGCAACTTCCTCAAGTTCACATTAATGTGGACTCTATAGACTCTCTCATCAGGAGTCTCTTTGAGGAAGGTATACCAAGGGCTGTCTCATCTCCACCACATGGAACTGGCAACTACATCATCAGATGGAGGTATGATGATGACAGAAGAGCCCTCATACTTCACAGAGTTCAAGGTCAACAAGAAGTCTTTCAGTTCCAAAGCCTGAGCTTCTATGAAGGACTGGATTTAGTCAACATGCCACTTGTCAATCCAAGCAAATCTAGACAAGCTGACAGGCTGGCTCAAAGAATCCAAGACAGGATCCTTGCAGAGTTCTCTCTAAGAAGGAGACTTAGGCAATCAGGCAATGTCATCGGTCAACTGGATGTTGAGGTGGACCCTAAGATTAGTTTCATAGGGGAAACCTTGGCTGAAGGCCCAGTGGCAGAACCTGAGACCCTTGTCTCACCATCAACAACTGCTGCAGAGGTCCAAACTCCATCTGAGACACCTGCTGGTGAAGGTGTTTCTCAGCCTCTCTCTGGCCAGAGCATGGAAGCTACACCAAGCAATGAAGGCCAAGCCTCAATCCACCCTGAGTCACAAAGGTCTGTTGGTGACAAAGGGAAATAATGACTCCTGAGGAAATTGAGGAGGAAGAGAGAGAGGAAAAGGAGGCTAAGGGGAGAAAGTTCTTCTGGGTCATCAAAATTCATGCAAGCTGCAATCAGGGCTGCCCCCAGACCAAATACTCAAAATGATGAACAAAGGGCAGTCAGGATTAATTATTTACAGACCAGGAACTATGATGTTGATGAAATCATCTCCCTCCCCTTAGAAGAGTTGAATGAACTGGCTGACATGGAAGTGTCAAGAGAGATAAAGGAGAAAGAGGATGCAAGGTTACTTCTCCAATTCAAAGAGGAGAGGAGACAGAAAAGACTTCACAAGCATACTCCCACTCTCTCTCCAGTTCAAGAAAGTCCTGCACAGGAAGATGTGGCTCCACAAGAACCTCAGGTAGATAAAGAAGAGGATAGAATCAAAATGATAACTACCTGAGTGCCACAGGCTTCTATCAGGCAAATACACTTCTTCCCCTGTCCTATGACTTCATTGAGTTCGAGTACTTAAAGCAACTTGAGCTTGAGTTAGTCAAAGAAAGAAAAACAACCAAAAGGAAGCTAAGGGAAGAAGCTGCAAAGTCAAGAGCCATCATTCAAAAGAATGCAAAGAAGTCTGCTGACAGACAAAGAATGATGAGCTTCTTGAAGTCATATGGATTCTCCGGAAGGAGACTTGGTCCCATGTCTCTATCTACAATGGATGAGCATATAAGGGTAATCAAGCAGAAGATTAAAAGTGGTGAACTCATTGACTTGCACTCTCTTCCAAGTCAAGTCCCACCTGAAGTGGAGGTCAAGTTTGAACAACCAGAGACACCTGAACCAGAACCTCCAGCTGAGCCTCAGCAAACTTCATCTTCTGATCCAAGACAGGGTCAAACTCCCTCTCCTTCTGAACCTGTGAGGGAGGAACACCCAACTGAGAAAGACACTGATGATCAACATGGTGCTGCAGACCAGTCTTCTCAGTTAAAGACATTAAAGAGGAAGAAGAAAATGGCCTCTAAACCAAAGACTAAAAAGAAGAAGCCAAAGTCATCTACCTCTACACCCCAGGCTGAATCAGATCAACCTGAGGAAGTGCATGATGAGGCAGCCCAATCAACTCCTATGCAAGTGGCTCCTCTAGCAACCGAGACACCCATCTTATCCTGGACTTACTCTACCAATCCAGAAAGATGGAATGTTATCAGAGATCAAGGTGTTGAAAATGTCTACTCATGGCAAGACATAATCAACTTACCTCTGCATGATCTCTTTGAAATGAGAAGATACTATGAGAGTCTTGATGATCCTGACCATCAAATGAAGAAAGGGATGGTCTTGATTATTCTGAAGACTACAAACATTTAAAGATCTTCTAAGTGTTTTGGTAGCATCAGCCTAGGGGGAGTTTGTAAGGATTCCTGAAGTCTGATGCAACCCAAAACTGCCTAAGTGTTTCAGCAACATGCACTAAGTACTGAAGTGAAGAATGCTTCGGAAGAATTACACAAAGCATTAGAAAATACTCTAAGTGTAATATCTTCCGAAGCCAAGACCAATATCTTCCGAAGCCTAACATGAAGTCTTCCGAAGCTTGAAGAGACAAAGTCTTCCGAAGCTTCAACCTATGAAGACAGATTTCTTCCGAAGACTTTTAGTACACATGCTTTATCTGATGTACTGTTCCATAAAGCACCTTTTCCGCTGCGTCTCTGATAAGTCACCAACTTACAAGAGTTGGTGAAAAGGTCCATGCTTTTGGTAACTGTACATTGAGGTCTTGAGTCTGAAACTTTCCACTTTATGTACTTTATCCTTTTTGTAATGTATAAGGATGTGAGCTATGGCATGTCATAGTCACAAGGTCAAAAGGCAGATATGCCTTTTGATCCTACAATTGATTTTGTTAGTGTCTAGTCAATTGTATCCAGCTGGCTTTCATAGTATAGCCGGCTGTAGGTTGTAGTATAAGTATTCCAAGTTCTTGTATCTTTCTTAATGCTTTGTAACACTTGTAAAAGAACTTGAGAAAGCAATATACTGCTCCCTTGAAAACTATACTCTCCTGTTCTGTCTCGTGCTTTACTTGTGTTCTCTGCATTACCTTTGGTTACCTAGTTCACTGTTTGATTAACGTTTAGTTAATCTTCTCATTGTGTTGTTGTGTTGTAATTGTGTTCAAGCCCTTGAACGATCTTGCAATGATAGACCTCACCCTAGTACCCACTTTATGCATGACGGTGAGGTATAGCACATGACAATGGGGCACCTAAATTTACCTTAGGTACTGTGGTCAGGCCACCGGGCACCATGATTGGGGGTCTATGATAAACCTCGGCCCAGTACCCGCTTTATGCATGACAGTGAGTCAAAGTTCATGGTTTGGTATGGGATGCAAAGAAGTAAAGATGAACATTCCAATGAAAGTAACTAATGAAGTGAACGAAAGTGAATGATAATGACATAAGATAAATGAACGGAAGTTAGCGAATGAATGATGAAGATAATAATGATATATCTATGTGTACGTACGATGCGTGATCATATGTAAAAGTATAATATGATTTTAAAAGAAAGTAAAGAACGGTTTTAACGAAACCAAAGTATATTTTATTTTAAAACTAGAACTCACTCAACAATGCTGACTTTTATGTGTTTCCAGTTGGTAGGTAATGTTGCTGAGGATAGCACGGGGCAGCTACTCAGCTCTTTTGGATGACATTCTTTTGTACAATGTTTTAGCATTATAATGCGAACAAACGATATTTTGTAATGAATGTTGTATTATTTTGCAAAAGCTTTTATGATGAAATGGAATGTTGTTTTAATGTTTCCACAGCGATGTTTCTTCAAGTTAATGAAAATATATGTTTTATGTGCAATGAATGACCAATTGTAAGCATCCCGAGAACGGGGCCTTACCCATTTAGACACACAATCGACTGCCACTAAGATGTATAAATTACCAAATGAATTTGGAAATGATCCCATGAAGTCAATTCCCCAGACATCAAAGATGTTAACAACCAAAACTGACTGCATGGGCATCTCATTTCTCTTTGAAATACTACCCATCTTTTGGCAGTTTACACAATTCTTAGCAAATTCATAAGCATCCTGAAAGATAGTTGGCCAAAATAACCCACGGATAAAACTTTGTATCCTGTTTTCTGGCCACTAAAGTGACCTTCACACGCAGATGAATGTACAAGCCCCAAGACATCTTTGATTTCAGAGTCCGGGATACACCACCTGATAACCTGATCATGTCCTACCTTGAAAAGATCTGGGTCATCCCAGATATATTGCTTAACCTTTGCCATAAACTTTTTTCGTTCCATTTTTGCCAATGTTTTGGAATAGCACTTGCAGCATAATAATTAACAATGTCAGCAAACCAAGGAAACTCGAAAATAGCAAATAAGTACTTATCCAAAAATGTCTTATTAATTTCCAAAGTGTTATCCATATCGGTGTGGACAATTCCGAATTAAATGATCAACAACCACGTTTTCACTACTCTTCATGTCTTGAATCTCTAGGTTAAACTCCTGCAACAATAATATCCATCTGATCAACCTTGGTTTTGCATCTTTCTTTTCCATTAAATACCACATAACACTATGATCTGAGTAAATAATGACTTTGCTTCCCTAGATGTAAGATCTGAACTTATCAAGAGCATAAACAACTGCAAGTATATCTTTCTTAGTAGTAGTATAATTCAATTGAGCACCATCCACAATTTTACAAACATAATAAATTTCCATTGGTTTCTTATCTACCCGTTATCCCAAAACAGCCTCAATTGCAAAGTCACTAGCATCACACATTATTTCAAAAGGAAGTGACCAATCTGGTTCTTGCAATATTAGGGCTTCAACCAATTTCTGTTTCAATATGGTAAATGCTTTAAGACACTCTTCATCAAACATAAATGACACGACTTTCAAAAGCATATTACAAAGTGGTTTTGTAATGTAATGGTTTTGTAATTGTACTAAATTCTTTTATAAACCGCCTATAAAAACCAACATGTCCTAAGAATGATCTAATGCCCTTCGCATATGTCGGTGGAGGTAGTGTTGAAATAACTTTAATTTTAGCATGATCAACCTCAATCCCACGTTGTGACTCCACATGACCTAACATAATCCCTTCTTTCACCATAAAATGGCTTTTCTCCCAATTAAAACCATATTTGTTTCAACACATATTTTTAAAACATTAGTTAATTGAATTAAGCAACTTTCAAAAGATGGAACAAAAATTGAAAAATCATCCATAAAAATTTCCAATGACTCCCCAATCATATCTGAAACGATACTCATCATGCACCTTTGAAAGGTGGCTGGGGCATTACAAAGTCCAAATGGCATTCGCCTAAATGCGAACATACCGTATGGGCAAGTAAAAGTCGTCTTTTGTTGATCATCAGGGTGAATTGGAATCTGATTATATCCTGAATACCCCTTTAACAAACACTAAAACTTCTGACCTGATAATTTCTTAATGATTTGGTCAATGAAAGAAAGTGGAAAATGGTCTTTAGAAGTAGCAGCATTCAACTTCCTGTAATCAATACACACTCTCCACCCGATAACAGGTCGGGTGGCTACGTGTTCACCATGCTCACCTCTCACAATCTGAATGCTTGATTTTTTGGGCATAGTTTTGTGGAGCTTACCCATGTACAATCAGAGATGGATATACAATTCTAGCATCCAATTATTTATAACTTCCTTCTTTACCACTTCTCACATGTTGGGATTGAGTCTTCTTTGGGTGTCTCTCACCGGTTTTGCCTTTGTATCAGTGATGATCTTATGCATTACAATAGATGGACTAATGCCTTTGAGATCTGCAATTGTCCATCCAGTAACGACTTTATGCTCCTTCAAGACTTTTAGTAACAACTCTTCTTGATCGTTCTCGAAATCTGCTGCAATGATAACGGAAATGTTTGATTTTCCCCTAAAAATACATATTTAAGTGGCTCGGGAGCTCTTTCAACTCCACCTTTGGTGGAGTCACCAATGATGGTTTCAACTGAGAATCAATGTGGTCTAGTAAAGATTCCACCTAATGTGTCCATAGGGGTCTTCCTTCAAGCATAACTAACACTTCAACTCTTCTTTTCTCAAGCCACATGCATGCTGAACATCTAACCTGTCACAAAAGACACATGACTCCTCAATGTTTTCCTTATTGTCATAAGGCTTACACCCATCCATAATGTCCGCCATAAAGCATTCATTATTAACAGAGAAGTTAGTTACTTTTTCATACACATTAACACTTAATTTGCGATTACCAAAACTCATGTTGAAGGTTCCATCTCGACAATTGATTTGTGCATTAGCAGTGCTAAAAACGGTCTACCAAGTATGAAATTAGATTGTTTGGTTTTGTCAATTGAAGCATAATCCATAACCAGGAAATCAACTGGATAGTAAAAAGCATCCACCTTAACAATGACATTTGTTACTATTTCACGAGTGAGTTTTAATGTGAGATCGGCCAACACAACCGTGGTATTGGCTTTCTGTAAAGGACCAAAATCATATTGATCATATAAACTTCTAGGTAGAATACTAACACTAGCTCCAAGATCGAGTAACGTCCATGCAACATCAAGCTTCTTAGGAAACTTGTGGGTTCGTTTTTGAGTGCACATATCTTTAAGATATTTGGCATAAGTAGGAATTTGTTTTATTTCGTCCAATAGAGGTAAATTAATTTTTACTTATTTGAAAACCTCCCACGTTTCTTCTTGTTGCGGGCCTCTTTTGTTTATCACCTTCATTGGTTCAATCAAAGTTGAAGGATAAGGAATGGGATTACCCTCTATTACATTATTCTTATCTTTTTGTCCATTCTCTTTTAAAATTGGTTTACTTATCTCTTGAAAAGTTACCTTTTTTGATGATTTTGATAGCATAGGTTCCTGTTCATTTTCACTATCACTATCAACATCCTCCACTACCCCCTCTACAAATGGCGATGGAGGGATAAATTTGTTGTCATAAATTTTACCACTATGAAGAGTACTTACTTGGTTGATTTGCACATTCCTGACATTTTTAGTGGTAGCTCCTTGATGTTGAAGATTGATTGTGGTATCACTTGGTAACTTTTCGGGGTTCCTCTTAATTAGAGCCATGTCCTCAGCTAATGTCCTACTTGCTTGTTTAAGGCTTCATAAGCTTTATCTCTGATTTCATTTTCCCTCTTATTCTCTTGCATATTCTCTTTCATCATATTCATTAAAGCATTTAACTTTGCATTTTTAGAGTCTTCGCTACCAACTTGTCCCGATGGAGGATTTCCTTGATAACTTCATGATAAACTCCCTTGTTGTCCCCCGTGATTTTAGCTCCCTTGATTTTTTCCTTGAGAATATGAAGTTTTTTTATACCTAGTTGGATTATAATTCCCTTGTGTTTAATTTTGATATGCTTGACTGCCTTGACTATTGTCTTGAAAGTTAGGGTTAATTTGCTTTAAAGCATTACCATATTTAAAGTTGGGATGATTCCTCAATCTAGGATGATAAGTATTTGTAAGGTTTGATATAAGTCTTATGCAACCCAAACACCCAGAGTCTCTCCTACATGCATGCACAAGTGTACTGAAGTGGAATGCTTCGGAAGTTTCACACTCTGCCTTAGAAAATATTCTAAGTGTGAAATCTTCCGAAGCCAAGACCAATATCTTCTAAATCCAAACATGAAGTCTTTCGAAGCTTCAGAGACAAAGTCTTCCAAAGCCAAAACTTGAAAACAGATTTCTTCCAAAGACTTTTGAACAGATGCTTTATCTGATTTACCTTTTCCATAAAGTTGGACCTCTTTTCGTTGCAACTCTGATAAGTCACCAACTTTACATAAGTTGGTGAAAGGTCCATACTTTTAGTAACTGTACATTAAGGTCTTAAGTCTGTAACTTTCTACTTTATGTACTTTATTCTTTTTGTAATATATTAGGATGTGAGCTATAGCATGTCATAGTCACTAGTCAAAAGGCAATCTGCCTTTTGACTTTACATTTATTTTGTTGTTGTCTAGATCATGTATCCAGCTGGCCTTCAAAGTATAGCCGGCTGTAGGTTATAGTATAAGTATCTCTATTCCTTTGTATCTCAAAACATTGCTTTGTAAACACTTGTAAGGAACTAGAGAGCAATATACATCATCCTTGAAAACCAACTACTTGTGTTGTTCTTGTTATGTCTCTTGAATACTTGTGTTTCTTAGTTCTCACTAAAACTAATTTCTAGTTCCCCATTTGATCTGTCAAGTCTTGTTGTACACTCTTCTCTTTGTGTTGTTGTGTTGTAAGCAAGTACCCTTAAACGGTCCCGCAGTATTGGAACTCATATCGAATTGCTTCCTATCTCCGTAAACTTGATTGACTTCCTCACTTCTTCCTAATTTACCACATTCTTCACATACATCATATCCCACATTTGAAACCTCCTTCGCACCTACTCTTCGTAGCTTTGCCAATTGCTTCTCCAACGATGCAATTCTCTCTTTGGTTTCGTAATCAACCGTCGTTGATCTTATTGCATTGGATTTTGATCGCCTACTAGCTGAAGCTTGTGCTTTGGAGTTCCTGCACATCCTTTCTAGAAACTCCCAATATGCATCCTCACGATTAGAAAGGAATGTGCCATTGCTTGTAGAATACAAGTACTTTCTCTACTCATTGGTCAATCCATCCAAAAAAAGCATGAATCAATTCCCAACGTTCAATTCCATGATGTGGGCAAATTCAGATTAGTTTTTTAAACCTTGTGAATGCTTCGTGAAACTGTTCTCCTACTTGTTGTTGAAAGGATCAAATAGCATCTCTTGCGTCACTGGTTTTTACCCATGGAATAATATACATCCCAAAATGTTTGTTAGATTTCTTGCCATGTATGAATACTATTATCCGGAAAAGTGAGGAACCATTGCTTCGCTTTATCTTTCAAGGTGAATTGAAACAATCACAGTCTCACTTCATCTTGTGTAAAGTGATTTCCACCAATAGTACTACGTATGGCATCAAATGCAGCAAGATGCACATATGATTTTTCGGTTGCAGTGCCTCTAAATGTAGGAAGAATGGTGAGGTAATGAGGGCGTACATCAAAAGCTCTTCCTCTATGATTTTCAGGTGTTATAGCATTTGGATTTTCAGAAATAGTCGGTCTGAATTGGCTATCCACACCTCGTACTTGAGCTCTTTGAGGTCTTCTTGGCTGATTGACATTATTGTTAACCCTACCCCGTTGTTGATTGAAAGGTGGTGCATTCCACCCATGTTGATCATTCCCCTAATTGTTATTTCCATTCTGCCCATCACCGCCAGCAAAATTTCCATCCTAAGCATCATAGTTTGCACCATTATAGGATTCTTCATTATTATTTCACTCATCTTCAAAATCTTCATCACCCATATGTACACTATGCATGCTCACATGATCTAAGTCATCACCTTGATTGAGGTTATTTTGATTCACATTGTTGTTGGATGGGGTTGATTTAGGTTATTGTTGCGGTTGTTATTTGTTGGTGAAGGTGGATTTGGGTTTTGATTTTGGTTATTAGGAGGAGGGTGTGGATTTTTTAGGTGGTTGGTTATTTAGGTTATCCATTTGGGTTGAATCAGATGAACTGTCAGCTGCTTGATCAATAGCTTGTGAAATTGATGTATTTGGTAGCCTTGATCGATGCAGAACACGATTATATCTTGCTAATTTCTCTATCTCTGGATCGAACACTAATGGTGATTTCCTACCCGAATAACGAGTATGCATGCAATCTATCACCTACACACTGAAAAACACCAAGCGTAACAAGGAAATAAATAAATAAAACAAAACGAATAACAAAAAATAAAAACAAATCAAATAGCAAAACACCAAGTGCACAAATTCCCTAGCAACGGTGCCAAAATTTGATCGATGTCGAAGTATCAATCAAATAAGATGTAAAATGTGTGTTTCTAGTCACCTTAACTAGTTAGGGTAAGTAAGGTTGTCGAACCTCGTGGAATTAGTGGTCGATGTGTTGTACCTTGATTCGTAAGAGAATAGATCAACTAATGAATTATCAAACTATTGCCTCTTGGCTGTGAAAAGTGAATCTTATAATGATTGAAAATTTAATTAAAAAAACAACTTGCAATTAATGAAAATTGATTAGAAGATGATTATGAAAAAAGGGTAATCCACCCCGGATTCAGGTTCAGCTCTCGATAATCGCCTACTTCAATTTGGTGGGAAATTGTTAACGGGGATTCTATACGTGTAATGATTAAGTGATAGAGATAACCAGACTTAATGGGTCTTAGTATACCATGTCAATTGAATTAACAACTAAAACCTTGTAATCATACAACTTGCGCATAATTATATGAAATTCAAATCATGATTTACTAAACAATTGTTTAAACAATCAAGACACAAGTTAAACTCAATAAAGGACTTAACATGTTCTAAAGTTTAATCCCAACACAATTCGAACATAAACGAAAACCTACAAACACAAAACCTATCACCCGAGGTAGATCACGAGAAATCTAGCCTTGCATCTTCATGAATTCGGCAACAAGATCGGATTGGAACATGATTTGATGGACTGGAATGAGTTGGAGAAGTAGAATAGACCTCAAGAATCGTCCAAGTTCGTCCCTTTCTGCTCCCAATGCGAATTAGGGTTTATAAAATTATTAATCCTTTTTAAATATGATCAAAACCTGGGGAATTAGTCAACCCTCGCAATACGACGTAAGCTATGTCCCTTAGGACGTAACTTACGTCCTATCTTTACTCATACGTCCTTGCTTACTGTCCTACATTCTTAAACCTCTGTCTTTGGAAAACGGCGTAAGCTACGTCCCTAAGAACGTAACTTATGTCCATTGATGAAGTTCTGTTCTTTCTCTTCTTTCTTTCATGCTCTGGACCTGCAATCCAAAGTCACACAACATAACTACATTCGATGGTAATTATATAGTAAAACATGTATTTAACTATTTAAAACATATGTACATCATGATTGCATCACCTACGCAATACGTGCCGATTTATTTCATAGTTGACGATTTCATCTAAATATTATGTTTAAACTTTTACTAGAAATACTAATCAAGTTGCTTATAACAAAATGAACCTAATGCACAACTTGTAATATGTTGTATTAAACCTTTAAAATACTGTATTAGACCTTAAAACCGTTGGATTAGCCTGAAAGGTGAAGTTGAATTAGATGTAAAACAACATTTTATTAGATAATGTGATTTTTTATGACAATACAACTTATTTGCCTGGCAAATGCAATTTTTTTAAAATAGTTGTTTCTAAAAGGTTGAATAAAGATCATTTTTCTAGTAATCAAAAGACAGAGTTTAATAAATTAAATACTCAAGTTTTCAGTTAGTTACGTTTTATACGTTAATTTTTAATAGAAAGCGAAATCATGGAAATAGTAAAAACACATGCATGTTGTAATTTTGGATCTAAAGAAACGCTTTTAGTTTAGATGAGCTTTGATATACACTATGACCCGAACGATGGGAATATGTTATTCTTTTCATGAAGAACATGTTCTCCTTAAAAAACGTCTAGAAATCGAATGAAGGTACACATGTATAACATAACAACCTTATGTAACACAATTAAAACAAATAATAAAACAAGTTCATTGATACACAACAACTGAAATTAGTCGTCTTATATATATCACATCATAATTCGATTCTAATTCTCCAGAACCCTATGTAAAGTCAAAGCTAAATTAAAAATCTAATTAATACAACCTTATGACATATAACTTCTTTATGTAAGACAACTAAAACAATCAAATATGTACTAAATGACCTTCTTTGTTTAATTCGTTTATCGTTCTATATTTTTCTTTAACATTAATTAGTAGGTGAAAGTGATTCAAAACACGTTATAACTTAATAAATTTAGCTATAACCATTCTTACTCTTGTATAATACTACATAAAGAACCGAATATCTATATAAATCAGTCATCAATGAATGTTACATTTCCATTCAGTTTAAGACACCGAAGAGAAAATGATCTCCCTAGGACTAAAACACATGGTTGCCTGAAACCGTCCGATTTTGCCACAAGCTGGTGGCACATGAGAACCATCCTTAGCGTCAACGATGTTTGAAGGAGGGTGGTAGTACATATGAGCAGTTTGTGGGCAGTGAGAATGAAATCTAGCCACAATTCTCACCCCTAAATCCAACATCTCTGCGTATTTCCCCATAACAATTAGATCGTCAGATTCCAATAGGCACTCAAAGAACACAAATGTAATTGAATATAACGATGACAAAAACGATATTGGATGGCTGAAAAGATGAAATGGGAATAAAATTTGATCGGAGAAAGGGTGTTGTGTTTGTGATTTGGTTTGGAAAAATTCGGGTTTATAAAGGATGCGAATATTAGTGTTTGACTTGTTAATTGTACCCTTTCGCTTATATTTTACGATGCTTTTACTACTTTTTATTTCCTCTTTTATTGTTTGAATTAGTTCTTCTTTTTGTCTTAACCTTTGGAATATACAAAAGTACAAAACACCCTTGACATTTTTATCATACGTATTATATAAACTAGCTAGAGCAATATTATATTCAGATGCATAACGGTTGAAGGGGTCATCTTGTCGGTTAATTGGCTGGACTGGTCGGAAAGGTCGGATTAGATTAAAAACGAACGAAAGATTTCACAATTATGCTTATATGTATATACACATAGTTTTACATAGTTTGATATAAGTATTTTATAATTATATATAAAAGTTATATGTGAAAAAAATATATGACAATGAATATGATGATGTATTTATATATTTTGGTTATCTAACATCAATAAGTTGGCACACCAACGAGTTAAAGTTTTCAAGGTTTTATGCTTTAACAACTCTCAAAATTGTTATTTAGCTAATATTATGTTCCACACTACAAGCCATCATCTAACCCGCTTACATAACAAATTAAAATCCAAAAAAATAAATAAATAAAACAATTGAATTCCGATCCGTCCAGCCAATTTCTGGTTTGACCATTGAATCGCTTCAAACCGATTGAGCCGACGACAATCTACTTAAACTACCGAACCAAGTTGCCGTGATGATAAGTAATTTATTGTTCAATAAAAAGGAAGTGAGTTTGCGAAGGATGTAATAAGTTTATATACATACATTAGATAATTGCAAGTGTTGCGCTTTAAAGAAAGTAATAATATGTATTAGAATTAAAGTACATATGATTATGTAACGGTCAAAATAAGTACATAATACATGATAAAAGATCAGTTTACTAGAACACCTATAGAACTACAAGTTATAATAACAAACATAATTCAACGTTTTGCTCTAAATATACAACCTTATAATCATTGTTTTAAAAATCGTTCATGTGACTATCCTAGTGCTTATAGGATGGACGGCCATGTTAGATTTAACAAACCATGGATACAACGTTAGTGTGTTGAAATTCATTAAGTTTACTTCTTCAATTCAAAAGTAATCATATAATCTTTTGTATAGTGTTGAAACAGAAATTGGTGTCATATGTTGGGCTTGAGAGCATGTATGCAGCATGCTGAGATAGTGGGCTTATGATGCTGGTTTGTGGGCTTAAAAGGCTGCTGCAGGTCCGACTTCCGAGGTTATGACCCGTAGAAGACCCATGGGTTAATTCTTGGGTTTATGGAGCTGTTTAAAGTCTTTGTCGAGAGAGGTCTTTTATATTCTTACTCTTCTTTTTTCTTTTAGAATAAATCGAGTTCTCTCTCTTGTTCTCTGTGTTGTTCGTCTCATTTCTGAGCGCTAGAGTTTCTTGTTTGTTGGAAAACATCGTCAAAATGATGATCTATTTCTTGAGTTCTTGAGTGCATGTCTTCCTTTCATATGCGGGTGTGTGTTTTTGATAAATATGATTTTATGGTAATTTTTCTCCATTTAAATGTAAAACCTGGCATCTACTAAAACCTAAAGTACGAAAAGTGTAATTTACTCAAAAAGTTAATATAATCAAAAAGTTAATATAATGCTAATGCAACTTTAGCCATATGAAAAGTCTTAATTCTTTAGCCATTTTGTCTTTGTCCCTTACATTTATTTATAAACTTGAACAGTTCTCTTTAGTTTAATTTAGTTCCACTTTATGACATCTCTAACTTGTTAGTAAAGGAAAAACAAAATTAGTCAACATAGTAGGTGTGGCTTCTTGTGGTGAAAATGTTCATGTTAACTTGTGACTTGTGAAGATTCCACTTAAAGTTAGTCTTCAAGTGTAAGTTACTTGCCTCCTTCCCCGGGAAAAATAAAATGGTACAACGATAATATTATAATTTTTATTTATTGAAACGATTTAAATTTTTTTTAGATATTTTGAATGGTTATACATGATATATATATACATTTTAAATAAAAATTTACTAAGTACACCCTCATTATGTGACTTAATTTGGCTTATTATTATTATTAAATTATATGTCTAGTTTTGCATTCATAACGTTTTAACTAGTAGGAGAAGCTCGCAAGTGAAAAATCAATCATATAATAATAAAAAATCGTATATTTTACAACATTGTGTTAGATTAAATAACTAAACCATATATAGTTAGTTAAACCTAATTTAAATCAAGCATGATTTTCTCCTTGATTACAGTTCAACATAAAATAATCCTCGTCGGCTGCTTTATTTTTAGGCTGTTGAAATATGAACTTGATAGCATGCATGCATATTAGCTTTTGAAGGCCCCTTCAAAATCAGCATCACCATTCTGTCATTATTACAAAACTACCATGCATAAATCAAATTTCAACACTACGAAGAAGCTTTGCTTTTCATCTCATTAAACTTTCATTATCCTGTAAAACCAAAGCAGTGAATCATCATGTTCTTTCAGAGTGAAGCAAATATGGTTGAATGCCATACGCGTATAGTGCATCCTCGGATCCTGTTATAATAATCGGGAGCTCTCAATGAATACATACAACAAAAAAAGTTGTGTAAATTGTCATAGAAATCCTTCATGTCCCACAAAACAAATCGATTATAACAACGAATCAGAAGTCTTTTTGCTATTCCATATTTTCGGATGGGTTTAGATAATGAATCTTGAAATGCTTTCATTGTATAGACTGAGGTTACATACAATGTTAGTAATCACAAGGTGAGCGCATATGTAACCCCGAATTCTATCCTCAAGTCAACATGTTTCCAGGTTTTTGTCAAATAATAAAGACAACTAAATAGCATTATGATTTTCCAAATTGTTACTTCAGTAACAATAAACATAAACAAAAAGTAAATCGTCATGTGTTAACATTGCTCCAGCCCCTTAATCTATCAAAGTCTCCAACAGCAAAGAAAAAAAATGATCTAATCGCCTATTAGCTAAACTGTGACGACTCTAAACCAAGATTAGGTAAATTCAACATTTTTTTATAAATTGATAATACATGCTTGTATCCTATTAGAGATAACTAAGGTAATTTTTTTATTATATGAGTTCTTGTATGTTTAATTGAACATGCACATATTGTATGAAGTAGTTTACTTTTATATTAAAAAATAATAATTCTAATGATACACCTTAGCCATAAGAAATATTCTAGTACAATACCGTTTACAAATACGACTAAAAAATAAAAAATATTTATGTACCGAACTTGATTCGAACATCCGTCTTTAGTATATACTTCAACGAGTCTTCATATAATATTTTTGACATGAACTTTCATCGCGTTCGAATCTTTAACTATACACCTTTACTATAACAAGTAACAAATAAAAGATTGACGGTGTGGCTGAGGATAATGTTAGACACGGGTCCCTTACAACAGATTTCACGTCTCTACTTAAGATAACACGTCTGTCTCCTAAGGTACAACAGCTAAAGCAATATGTACTGCCGGAGAGTGTCTTGGCCTGAGAGATCACCGGGTAAATTATGTGTTATGATGTTACGTGAAATAAATGTTGAAGATGGTGTATGAAGAACAATTTAGAGAGTGCTACTCTCTAAATTTCTATAAAACTTGTTAAATCTAAAGAGAATAAATTTCTTCTTTTGTTTTCTTCTTTTCATCATGAGTTTACTTATAAACTCATGCAAAAAACTTCACATTAGTATGAGTTTTATGATTCACAACCAAAACTTCCATTTGATTTATTAAATTTTTTATGAGACCAAATTAAAACTGTCATTTTATTCATAACATGTTTAATATCAATTTTAATAAAAATTATAATCTATAATAAACATTCATAATATTTATTAAAAGACTTGGTTAAAACATAAAATATACATGTTAATCAATATATGGTTTTATTAACATTATGCAATAAATTACAATAATTTTCTACTATCATCACCCAAGCTTTACTTTTTTCATTCCGACCACTCAACTTCAAGCATCGATCTCTATTTATCTTAGCTTCAGTTTGGACACGGTATAGTTCGTTACAAAACGAGAACTTAAAGCAATAAATAAATAACTATTTATATAAAAAAGATATAAATATAATTATTTTGTGTCCAAAATTCCAACAATCCCCCACATAAATGGAGATCGATCAAATCACACAAAATTTCCAATGAAAACTCGATAGTTGAGTCTTGCAAGATAGGTAGGTATTCCCATTAAACTTTTCTTTGTGAAGCATATTTAGCCTACTCGTGGTGTGTGGACACGATATCTTTGAATAGAACCCATTTGGTGCAGACGACAATATACATTCACAAAAGACTCTCCCTAGTTTGGCACATCCCCTAATTGTCATGTTCGTTATAGTCATGGATCACTATCATGGTTCTACGAGAGCTCTAGGATTTGCTCCTCCCCACAAATCCATTTGAAGCGACCCCACTTCTCTCTAACATAGATGATTTCATGAATCATTAAAAGCATCATGTTTATATTGATTCCCATAATCATTTAACCTAAATATGCTTAACATTCCTTTGGTCACTGGTTCAGGGTACTCCCCTAGAGTGAATGGACTAGGAAGTTTGTGAGTCCCTTTTAGTTTTAGGGTACTCCCTTATAGTGACTCCGTTGGTCATATGATTAAGTTGTCCTATTGAATCTATATCTTGGGATCTCTAGTAAACTAGGTTAGGTTTCCCTTATATCCCCCTTTTCCTATGGGCTTTAGTCCAATTCCCCTCTATCTCATCTCGTATCAACCTGCAGGTTGTTGGATCCAAAATTATCACTTTGTCAAGTTGATATAGATAACGTTAATCGAGATAAATTTTCATGTTGTGTTCTTATCTCATAAGTTGATAATGTCTATTGCGAAACTTCTAAGTGTATTTGAAAAATACAATTTTTATTTCAAGCCGAACACATCTTCTTTATTTCTTTGGTAGTAGACATCTCTCGAGATTCTAAATCTAGCCAATTAGAATCCGAGTCTGTCATAGACTTCTTATGATCTTTGTGTACTACACTAGATCATGGGTTTGCAATATCTTTGGACTGTTGAAATCCATATTGCTAATATTTTATTTTCAAATGCAAGAAACTCCCACATTTAAGTGTTATTGGATAACATCCTTATAAGGTAATGAAAGGTTCTCTCTTTCTAAATAGGTTTGAGAAAATTTCTCACAAAACCATTTCTACATATCCTAAAGGATTCTTTCTAAAATAGCCTCTTCCCCATATTTCTTGCAATTTGATTTTAAAGTGAGGTTTGCTATCAAACAAACCTAGAAAACTGATTCCTTCTTACTAGACTTGTATAATAGATAACATTATATAGTTACTTATGTTTTCCATAGGTTATATCAACCTCCTTGAACCGAATGAGTATCCTTTTTTCAACTTTGTCTATACATAATTGACATCTTTAGAGCATCATAACTGATAAGTACTAGGCTAGCATGCTTTAGACTATAGTACTTTAGCATGTGAACAATAGATGCATCATTCTGATTCTTCACAACTTTAAGGAGTAACACACTATCTCTTGTCCATATCCATATCTTATTATAGACAAATCATGAGACTTATTTGTCATTTTTTGGTTTAGGAACATAACTTGTTTTCCTTTAAACCTCTCATCCACAGGAAAGTCACTAACCATAACGCTAGACCCGGTAGTTGTCTCAACACTAACTTAGCAGCAGCCAGTCAGTAGCAACTACCAGAATTCGATATTACGAAAATAGGTTGGTAGCAACTCAAAGGCAATTTTGATACCAATCTAGCGCATACACTTCAGTAGTTGGCATTAAAGAGTGAAAACCAAGATCTCGGTAGCATCTTTCAAAACTACTCAACCGACTTTCAAGCACAACAATACAAGTGTGCGAAGTGCAAAGGATACTATCTTCCCTTGACTTATAATGACTTATTAATATGTCTTGATTCAATTCACTTTGGTCAACACATTTATCATTAACAAGATAAATAAAATTCGTCTACAATCAATATTATATTAAGACATAGTCAAACACATTTTCACTGAATAATATGAAATTCATAAAGTTTTCCTAGAGTTATTGACACACATGTATTGTTATTTCCTTTAAGCTACGTATAACTTAGATAATTTCCTAAACGAAAGAAAAATCCTCCACATAGCTCTAACAATATTAAAATAGTAGACGCATTTACATGTAGATCTTTCAGAATGAATTTAGCTAAATTCATTAAAGATAACATATATTACTTTCACATGTAGATTTATTCACATTTGTGAATTTTTATGATAACTTCAAATAAAGTTTATCGTCATATTTCATACTTGTGTATTTAATCTCAGTACACTTATTATATTTTTGATCTCACGATACACTTATCATATTTTTGATTTCATGATATGGTATGACATTTGATGTCTTATTTTCGACACTTCAAACAATTCAACAACTCTTAAGTTGTTTTCTATGCAAATCTCTTATTGCACTATTAATTTAAAGTTATATATTTTATAAATATTATATCATTGATGTTTAAAATTATTCCCTTAAAGTCAATTTGAACGTTATAATAAAATTGATTTATTTCGTTGTAAATATTACATGTGTTAACTTAAGATATTAAACACAAATAATAATACAACCGAAATTAAAACATAAAATGTAAATCACTTTTTAATAATAATTTAAATGGATAAAAATTACATCTAGACATCAAACCTCAAAGTGTTATTATCTATAACACTTTCATCATTAGCAATTATATCGATTTTATAACATGTCTTAAGGTACTCTCTCACTATTACTTCATACACTCATACGATTAAGTTTCTCATCTTATCTTGAAACTCTAACTTAAATAGTCAAAACCAAAAAAAATAACAACAACATTGTGTATACACTATCTTATTCATATTAGTTATATTTAAATAATTATTTCTATTTACAACAACCTCAAGTTGGTTTTTTTCTCTAAATAATCTCATCGAGACTATTATGTGGTTCGAGACATGTTACTTCTCACATGAGTAGTTAACCGTTTTAGATCGCAAAACACATGTTTTATTTATTCAAAACATTTCATAACTTTGCAACTATTTTAATATATATCGTATTTATTTTATGTCTTGATCACAAAAGTCAAGACCATAAAATCCAAAAATAGTATTATTATATAATTAATATATTTTAATCTTTTATTTAACACTTTTGGATTTATAGAATAAACCGTTTCTAACACATTCATTAGAGAATAAATGATTATAAATATAATTTAAAAACATTTTGGTTTATATACATAAACCGTTTTTAACAATAGTTACAACAATCATTTTAAATATTACAGTTGATATTAAATAAATCGTTTTCTAACATGCTCGTTAGAAAATAAATTATTATAATGTAACACCCGGTTACTTTAAAAAGACAAGACATGAAGAATAAAAGAAAGAAAAGCAATAAAGTCCAAGTGGAGAGACTAAAAGTGTCCAAAAAGAACAAATCTTTCAAAAGTTGGTGTAAAGGTGGGCATGGCCGCCCACTCTCACTTCACATCACCACTTTCTTTCGGATTTAGAGAGAGAGAGAGCAGAGGAACTCTCGGCTGAAGAAAAAGAAGAAGAAGAAGAAATCGAATTCAAGGTAAGAATTCGTGATTTTTAAGTGTTTATGACAGGTTTTATCCCGGTTATATGCTTATGTGCTTATGTGTTTGTGTATGTGCTCGGGTGTGTGTGTTTGGTGTTGTTTTTAGGCGTTTGAACTCAATTGCAAGCGGGTTAGAAAGGAAGAAAACACCCAAGTTGCATCAGGTGAGTTCTGGACCCCGGTTTCTACTTGTTTTAAACTATCTTTTGGGGCTGAAAATGTATTAAACGATTTTTAAATGGTTATGTATGTATACCCGTATGCAATGTGCATGATTGGATGATTAGTTCTTGAATGCTTATAGGTTATTCATGTTTAGAATAGCCATGTTAAGCTTAGAACATATTGGTTTGATGATTGGGTTTGAAAACATTCTAGAAACATGTTACACAGGAGGTCCATGCGCCTAGTTAAGGCTCATGCGTCTGAAAATGCCTTAGAAAGATTTAAGCGTAATCCATGCGCCTGAACAGTAGCCCATGCGCCTAAGATTCCCTTAGAAATGTTTAGGTAAAGCCCATGCGCCTGAAAAGTGGTCCATGTGCCTAGAAATATCAGTCAGACGACTAAGTGTAGGGCCATGCGCCCCAATAGTGTCACACCCTCAAAATCCACGTGCGGAGTTTTACCGCGAGACGTGTGAACAAACCAGGATCACAGTCAATAGTTACTTAAAACGACTCTACATGCCACTATTAAAAATAAAATCAACCAAATTATAAACTTGAAACAATGCAGAAGCGTTTTGTAAAACAACCCAAAGAAATAAAAGTGTATACTATGGCAAAACATGCGCCAACCCAAAAGAGTAAACATTAACCATTAAATGGTAAAAATATCTTGAAGACCGAGTCTTAGAATGCAAGTGAAACCATGTAGTGCTCCTAATAGCAAGCAAGCTAATGACCTGAGAATAGCATACTAAAATGTCAACACAATGGTTGGTGAGTTCAAGAGTGATATTCAAACATACACAGTTTAATAACATAGATATAAAAGTAGTGCATTGTAACATATAGCTAGTCCATTAACAATAAATATTAACTCATAGTGATTTCGCAATTGAAGCTGACTGTGTTACGTTGTTGCCTCCTGTCACGACTTAACAGATCGCGACAATGTTCAATAGGACAAATTGCACCCAGTTGACCTCGAGTCACACAGGTGGGGCTCGTGAGACCCAGTAGTACTACCCAAATTTCCCCGCTATTCAATATTAACAATTCGAAAGTTTGAGGACTTTTCCATGACATCAACACTATATTAATTTATACACAAATTTCTATATACAAGGATTCCTCCTCAGAAGCAGAATCCATTCTGTGCGGATAAATATAACTTGATTGTCCCATAAGTAGTCAGATGCTCCTGACTACCCCACAAAATCAGCAACAACTGCTGACATCTTCTCTTCTCTCTTTCGTGTTCCAATTACATTCACCTATTCTGTAAATCCGACGAATAATGGGGTACACATCGAACTTATTTGACAAACGAACCTCTGGGTGAATATGCTTTGCTCATCTTCAAATCCGTGCAAGGAGCTGTTCCAGACTCTTTTTTTTTTGGTCTGGAACAAATGCGAATGAGTCAATGCGGATGGCTCATTCATGCGATTGAACATACGACTAGTCCAGTCGCACGACTGAACATACGACTAGTCCAGTCGTACGAATGGCTCATTCGCATGGTCCAGTCGTACGAATGGTCCATTCGCATGGCCCAGTCGCATGAACGGGTCTGCACGCAGATTTTCAGATCTGTAGCCGTCAGGGCTGCCCAAAACCCTAATCTGACGAATTCAACATGAACCGAAACAAAGTAGACATCATCAGATTCGAAAGGGTGACAGGAACGTGGTTTCGAATTCGATTTCAACATAGAAGCAACACACGTAACAAGATCTGAGCAAAACACGAAGAACACGAAGTGGGTTTAACGTCAAGATCTGAAATTCAATCCAGAAATCAAGAGCTCGGGTTGCTAGAATGATTGTTAGATCATTCCAGCAGTAACCGGCTCTGATACTAATTGTGAAGTCGCTAGATCGGTAAACATCCGAGCATGTTCTTCACAGAAGGATAAACAACAGCACAAACCAAAAGTCAAACAATAACACGAACTATAATTGAATGGTTTCATTGGTAAAACCTAACGATTACAAGTTCGTTACAACATAAGAATCAAGACTCTTGGCAGGGGAGATCGAGCATGATCTCCCCTCTCATCCGGTAGCCCTAGGCTCCCGGGCAGACTCCTATCTCAACCCCTTAACCCTTCTACATATTAAAACTGGTATATATATAGGCCTCGGCCCATATTAGATGCCACTGGGCCCATTCGTGCGATTGGACCATGCGTATGGTTCAATCGTACGACTGGACCATGCGTATGGTTCAATCGTACGACTGGACCATGCGTATGGTTCAATCGTACGACTGGACCATGCGTATGGTTCAATCGTACGATTGGACCATACTTATGGTTCAGTCTTACGAATGTCCCAATCGCATCTCTCAGTCGCACGGCTGGTCCATTAGCATGGCTCAGTCGTACGACTGAGTCTCATTCGCATATGCTCCTGCGAATGACCTAGTTTCATGTGTTTACAACATATCAGGTGTATAACATTAAGCCTAGACTATTCGACAAGCGACAGACACACTATATATGACTATATATGCTCTAACAGTTCTTGACCAAAATTGCAAAGAGAGGGAGTGGGTGAGGGTTTGCGGCCGATTTGGGGTTTGGGGGGATTAGGGTTTGTTAATTTTGTTAAGTTTTAGTTTTAGGTAATTACACTTAACCCCCTTTATTTTATATTTTATAAAAACTATTCTTTTAAACACTTTTTGAAAGGTTTTAACTTAATAACACCAACATTATTAAGCAACAATAATATATTTACATTATTTCCACAAGTCACAAGATAGGCAATTTAAATATACACGTTTCCACGTTACGCGATAAAAGTCACCGTTAACATTTAAATTGTGTAAACACATACGCATAGCACAATAATCACATAATCAATTAGATTATCATTAATTTAACATTATTAATTATTATTAGGTCACCAACATTAAACGACAACTAGTGTGTGTTTACGACACGTGTATGCAAGACTTAACGGGACTAACGGAGTTTGATAACGGAAATTTACTGGATGTCACAAATAGTGCCCATGCGCCTGAATAGTTCATGCACCTAAGTGATAAAATGATTAAGTGTTGGCTGATGCGCCTATATAGTGATGAAACGCCAAACAGGGCTCATGCACCTTAATAGTGCCAAAGCGCCTAAGCATTTAGAATTTTTACAAAATTTTATGGGAGTCTGTGCTTTTAGGGTTTTGACCGAGGGTTGACTGGGGCTTATTTATAATGATGTTTCATGCATGGTTATGATTGTTCCTTATTATTACTATTGCTATTATTATTATTACTTATAGTATGGACTTACGTGGTATGTTTATTATCGTAACGTAAAGTATATCGTAATAATTAAGTGAAAGAGCAATAAAGAAAAGAAGAAGAACATTAATAAAAATGTTAACAAGTCTTGCAAGCTTACAGGAGGTACACGACCATGTTGTCATTAGCTCAACTGTGCTGCGGGTTAGCTACCCTATTATGCACATAGGGCCAATCAATTAAGATTGGCAAGACCTTTGCAGCATGTCCTGGGTGATTAGGTTGGCCTTGTACATAGTACACAGAACCCTTTCGGGGGATATAGTTAACCCTTTCGAGGGATACAGTTGACCTTTTCGGGGGATATAGTTGACCCTTTCGAGGGATATAGATGGCTCATCACCCGTTTTAATCGCGCATATAGTTGGGGTATTGCTCATTGGTCCATAAAGAAAGTTAAAGATGAAGATAAAAGTTTACAGAACAGACAAGGTATACAATAAAGAGAACGAACATTATCTGTTCATATAGTTAATGCGTGCTCGCATATACAGTAAAGAGTTTTATTTTACTGAAAAGAGTATTTTATATACAACATACAGAAAGTATTTTATTACTTTTAAAACTAGAGCTCACTCAGCAACGCTGACTTTTATACATTTGTAGTTGGCAGGTAATTATTGCTGAGGATGGCATGAGGGTGAAGCTACTCGGCAGGGAAAGACTGACATCCATTCGTATTCTATGTTGCTGTTGTTTTGTAATAAAGTAAAACAATTCTTTTGTAAACAGTTTATAATGATGTATTGCTTAACAACAGTGATTTAAATAAAATGAATGGTTTTTGATAAATTATTTCCGCTGCTTAAGTTTGTATAATTATAGTGTGTAGTGTTTTAACTGTTGTGATTGACCAACTGTGAGGTGCCCGGAAACGGGGCTTACAAGTTGGTATCAGAGCCAAAGTTTAAGAGAATTGGGTTAATTAAACTTTTAAAACCTAAACTTAAACTGAAAATGGGACAAATAGAGGGATGTTAGCCCGAGTAACTACGTGCCATGAGGTATGTCTTTTCTTAATGTTAACCGGTATTATGTGCGCATGTTATTTGATTATGTGCTCTTAGTAGATTTAGATACTGATTAAGTCAGGATAGGAGATGCTTGGGGTATGAAGAGTAAAGTAATTGGCTAATCACAATTGGCCACTGTAATTAGGGACTTACTATACTTTACATAAACTGAGTGTTACCTGACTGCGTTAGTGTTTGAATCTTATAGTGTGCGTTTTGAGGATGGCTGGCGGTAGATCTTCAAAAGCCTCTCGGGGTGGAGGTCACGATGCTGTTCCGCGACCCAAGAGAGGGAGACCTAGAGTCGAGAAAGTGGTTCATGAAGAACCAGAGACCCCTCATTCGGAGGGTGGCGACGAGAGCACCAATCTGAGAGCCTCAGTAAAGGAGGCTGTGGTGGAAGAGGTTCATCAGGTCATGCAGACGATTCTACCATCTGTGGTGACCAAAGTGATCAAGGTAGTAAGGTAAGGGAAAGAAAGGAAAGAAACAGGTCCTCGGGAAGACGGGAACAAGCAGAGCTGGAAACGGTTCTCTCTGATGATGAGGAGGAGGAAGAAGAAGAGAGCCTGCGCCGGAGGCAACACGAGGCTGTAACTATGGGGCGTTTATGAGATGCAAGCCTGTACTTTCGATGGAAATGGCACTGCTGCAGCTGCTCACCGGTGGGTGAGGGAAATGGAGGCTGTCCTCGATATCAGTGAATGCCGTGAAGATTAGAAGGTGAAATTCGCTACCCACTCTTTTGTGGACTCGGCTTTGTGTGGTGGGACAACATTGTCCAAGCCGAGGGTAGCACGGCATTGGGAGAATGAGATGGCGTGAACTGAAGAAGTTAGTGATTGAGGAATTCTGTCCTCACAAGATGGATAAGGTGGAAAGAGAGTTCCTGCAGCTGGAGGCGGGAACAATGACACCCTAGCAGTACACCACTAAATTTAATGAAATGGTGTGGTTGGTGCCCGATCAAGTGACACCACTGTCACGAAAGATTAAAAGATACATCCAAGGGCTACCGGCGGATATCCGTAGGCATTTGATCGCCGCCCGGCCGAGCACTTTTAGGTCGGCGGTTGATTTGGCTGGTAGATTATATGATGAGCGCGAGGTGGTGGTGGCTGAGGTGAAGAAGACGAGTGGGGATGGAAGGAACAGGAATGGTAAAAGATTTGGACGTGGTGGTGGCTGAGGTGAAGAAGACGAGTGGGGATGGAAGGAACAGGAATGGTAAGAGACTTGGACGTGGTGGTTTTACTTCAAACAGCAAGAGGGTGAAGGTGAACGACCGTGGAGTGTCATCAAGATCAGGGCCGAGGAGTGTGACAGATGTGGAAGGGAGCATACTGGTGAGTGCAGGATGGGGATGAACGTATGCTTCAGCTGTGGTCAGCCTGGCCACATCGCTAGAGACTATAAAAAGCCGAGGGTGGAGAGCTCTGGAGTAGAGAAGAAGAAGCCAGAGGAAGGAGGGCAGAGGGCAAGTGCTAGAGCTTACACTATGACCCGGGAGGAAGCCAGAGCTGATCCCGATGTTGTGGTAGGTATGTTTCCAATAAACCAAACTTATGCCTCTGTATTGTTTGATTCCGGTGCTAGCAGGAGTTTTATTTCCACTACTTTCTGTGCTAAGTTGCCTGTTAGTAGTAGAAAGGTCAGTACACTATTCGATGTAGAAACTGCTATTGGTAAGTCCACTAGAATTACTGATGTGATAGAGGACTGTGCCATAGAACTAAAAGGTCATAGGTTTGCTGCTAGGTTACATGTGATACCCTTAGGTGGATTTGATGTAGTACTAGGTATGGACTGGTTAGCAACCTATGAAGCAAACATCATGTGTTGCAAGAAGATGATTCGATTAGTTGCGCCCGATAAGAGTTTGGTTACAATTCATAGAGATCGTGTTACTATGATCCCGAAGATGATTTCGATGGCGGTGGCGGGGAAGTGCATAAGACGTGGATGTAGTGCCTACTTGGCCTACGTAAAAGATGTGGATGCGTCGGTACCGTAATTATCCGAAGTACTAGTGGTGTGCGACTTTTCGGACGTATTCCCAGAAGACTTACCTGGCGTGCCACCGGATCGCGAGATTGAGTTCCAAATTGATTTGATACCCGTTGCCAAAGCATCGTATCGGTTAGCTCCGACAGAAATGAAAGAGCTGATGGAGCAGTTGCAAGAGCTGCTCGATAAGGGGTTCATTAGACCGAGTATCTCTCCTTGGGGGTGCTTCGATCCTGTTTGTGAAGAAGAAAGACGGTAGTATGAGGATGTGCATTGACTACCGAGAGCCGAACAAGTTGACGGTAAAGAACCAATACCCCCTACCAAGAATAGATGATCTATTTGATCAGCTCTAAGGTGCCGGTTGGTTTTCATGGATAGATCTTTGATCTGGTTACCATCAGCTGAAGGTGAAGGAGCAGGATATCCCTAAGATAGCTTTTCGCACGCGTTACGGTCACTATGAATTTCTTGTTATGTCATTTGGTCTGACCAATGCGCCAGCTGCTTTTATGGACTTGATGAATCGAGTTTGTCGGCCATTGTTAGATAAATCAGTGATTGTGTTTATTGATGATATCCTGATTTATTCGAAGAGCAAGGAGGAGCATGCCGATCACATTCGGGAGGTGTTAGAGACCTTAAGAAGGGAGAAGTTGTATGCTAAATTCTCCAAGTGCACGTTCTGGTTACGCAAAGTTCAATTCTTAGGTCACGTGATAAATCCCGAGAGGATTATGGTAGACCCTGCTAAGGTGGAGGCTGTGATGCAATGGAAGTCTCCAAGGACGCCATCCGAGATTCGCAGTTTCTTGGGGTTGGCACGGTATTATCGAAGGTTCATTCAGGACTTTTCCAAGATCGCTTCTCCACTGACCAAGTTGACCCAAAAGGATGTAAAGTTTATATGGGGTCAAGCCCAAGAACAGGCGTTCGAGGAGTTAAAGGCGAGGTTGACTCAAGCTCTTGTCTTGTCATTACCCGAAGGAAGCGAGGATTTGGTGGTATATTAAGATGCTTCTTACTCGGGGTTGGGGTGTGTATTAATGTAGAGAGGGAAGGTTATAGCCTATGCATCCCGACAGTTGAAAGTTCATGAGGTCAACTACCCTACTCATGACTTGGAGCTAGCAGCCGTGGTCTTTGCACTAAAGATTTGGAGGCACTATCTTTACGGGACGAAATGCACCATTTTCACTGACCACAAGAGCTTGAAGTACTTCTTCGAGCAGAAGAATCTGAACATGAGGCAGAGACTTTGGTTGGAGCTTATAAAGGATTATGATTGCGAGATCCATTACCATCCAGGCAAAGCCAACGTGGTGGCTGATGCTCTTAGCCAAAAGGAGAGGCCCGAGCCAATCCGGGTGAAAGCATATCAATTGATCATGACCTCTGATGTAATGAAGCAAGTCAAAGAGTTTCAAGATGAGGCATTAAAAGAAGATCTTCTAAACTCTGAAAGAATGAGAGGTCTGGTTGGGGAATTGGGTGAAAACACAGTCGGTGTTAAAACCCGATTTGGACGAGTGTGGATTCCTCGTTTCGGGGATCTACATGTGAGGATTTTGGATGAAGCTCAAAAGACTCGATACTCCATTCATCCTGGTGCCACAAAGATGTATCAAGATACGAAGAAAGATTATTGGTGGCAGGGTATGAAGCATGACGTGGTGGAGTATGTGAGTAAGTGCCTTACTTGTTTGCAAGTGAAGGCCGAACATCAGAAGCCGTATGGAAAGATCTAACCTTTGGATATATCGGAATGGAAGTGGGAGCACATCATTATGGATTTCATTACGAAGCTACCACGTACTCCGAAAGGGTACGATGCCATATGGGTGATTGTTGACCGTTTGACGAAGAGTGCTCACTTCCTACCGATCCGCGAGACATATTCATCCGAGAGGTTGGCTGCCTGTTCATCAAGGAGATTGTAACTCGTCATGGTGTGCCGGTGCCCATTGTGTCTGATCGTGACACCCGGTTTACATCTTAATTCTGGAAGAAATTCCATGATGCTATGGGGACAAGGTTACATATCAGCACGGCTTATCATCCCCGAACTGATAGTTAGTCAGAAAGGACCATTCAGACACTGGAAGACATGCTTCGGGCATGTGTTATTGATTTTGGAGAAAGTTGGGATGACCATTTACCGTTAGCTGAATTCTCGTACAACAATAGCTATCATGCCAGCATTGGCATGCCACCATATGAGATGCTATACGGTAGGAGATGCGGAACCCTCGTTTGTTGGGGTGATATTGGTCAGAAGGAACCGGGGAGCGTCGAGGTCATTGAGGCTACGACTGAAAAGCTTGAGAAGATTTAAGCCTTCATGAAGGCAGCTAAAGATAGGAAGAAGTTGTATGCCGATAAACGGTGCAGACCGATCGAGTTCCAGGTGGGTGACCGGGTTATGTTGAAGGTCTCACCTTGGAAGGGCATTATCCAATTCAAAAAGCGGGGCAAGTTGAGCCCAAGGTATATAGGCCTTTTCCGAATCATTGCTCGAGTAGGAGAGGTGGCCTACAGATTGGAGTTACCGGATGAGTTAAGTGGAATTCACTCGACATTCCATGTATCTCACCTGAGAAAGTGCTTAGCTGATGATGACATGATTGTTCCACCGGAGGATATCGATGAAGACGAAAGTCTCAATTACGTAGAGCAACTAGTGGCAATCATCAATCATAAAGAGAAGAGACTAAGAAATAAAGTGGTTCCTCTTGTGCTTGTACGGTGGAAGCACAAGAAGGGATCCGAGTCTACATGGGAGACTGAGGAGGAGATAAGGCAGCATTATCCTCATCTGTTCGAGGAATAACAGGTTTCGGGGTTGAAACCTATATAAGGGGGGTGGACTTGTAACACCCGGTTTCTTTAAAAAGACAAGACATGAAGAATAAAAGAAAGAAAAGCAATAAAGTCCAAGTGGAGGGACTAAAAGTGTCCAAAAAAGACAAATTTTTCAAAAGTTGGTGTAAAGGTGGGTATGGCCGCCCACCCTCATTTCACATCACCACTTTCTTTCGGATTTAGAGAGAGAGAGCAGAGAAACTCTCAGCTGAAGAAAAAGAAGAAGAAGAAGAAATCGAATTCAAGGTAAGAATTCGTGGCTTTTAAGTGTTTATGACGGGTTTTATCCCGGTTATATGCTTATGTGCTTATGTGTTTGTGTATGTGCTCGGGTGTGTGTGTTTGGTGTTGTATTTAGGCGTTTGAACTCAATTGCAAGCGGGTTAGAGAGGAAGAAAACACCCAAGTTGCATCAGGTGAGTTCTAGACCCTGGTTTCTACTTGTTTTAAACTATCTTTTGGGGCTGAAAATGTATTAAACGATTTTTAAGTGGTTATGTATGTATACCCGTATGCAATGTGCATGATTGGATGATTAATTCTTGAATGCTTATAGGTTATTCATGTTTAGAATAGCCATGTTAAGCTTAGAACAGATGGGTTTGATGATTGGGTTTGAAAACATACTAGAAACATGTTACACAGGAGGTCCATGCGCCTAGATAAGGCTCATGCGCCTGAAAATGCCTTAGAAAATATTTAAGTGTAATCCATGCGCCTAAACAGTAGTCCATGCGCCTAAGATTACCTTAGAAATGTTTAGGTACAGCCCATGCGCCTGAACAGTGGTCCATGCACCTAAAACTATCAGTCGGACGACTAAGTGTACGGCCATGCACCCCAATAGTGCCCATGCGCCTGAATGGTTCATGAGGGTGAAGCTACTTGACAGGAAAGACTGACATCCATTCGTATTCTATGTTGCTGTTGTTTTGTAATGCAGTAAAACAATTCTTTGTAAACAGTTTATGATGATGTATTTCTTAACAACAGTGATTTAAATGAAATAAATAGTTTTTGAAAAATCATTTCCGCTGCTTAAGTTTGTATAATTATAATGTATAGTGTTTTAACTGCTTGATTGACCAACTGTGATGTGCCCGGGAGCGGGGCCTTACATATAAATAACCATTTAAGTTTATCGGTTACAGTAACCACTTCTAACCCGCACGTTAGAAATAAATGAATAAAAAGATATTTTTAAAAGCTTTTCAAAATAAATCCAGTTCTAACGTACTTGTCAGAAATAAATGATTCCATAAATCATTTTAAAGCTTTTCGATATATAAAATAAAAACTGTTTCTAACACGGTAGTTAGAAATAAACAACTACAAAGCTATGCTTTTAAGCTTATTGGTTTATATACAATAAACCCGCTTTTAACTCGCTTGTTAGATCTAAACGATTATAAAATCATTTATAAGCTTCTCGGTTCATATAAAATAAATTATTTATCTTTTTATTGCAAAAGACTAGTTGTAATTTCTTTCTAAAAGAAAAATCAGTTTTGTTTATATCATTATAGTCATAAATAGTTTTAAAATTATAAACCCATAATTTTCTACTGGATTTTAGAAATTAAACCATCTTTAAATACATGTTAGATTGTTAAACATTTACACAATGTTTTGACACATGATAGAATCAAAGCATTCGTTTGGTAACATGGTATTTTGGATATTAGATTGTACTACAATCTTTATTAATTACAAACACCAAGTTGTACTACGTTATTTCGAAAAAAAAAATTGTTTGATTTTAATAAACTCTCAAATAGTATTTTCTTTAACATTTCGTGAACTTGAAAAACCATAGTAATAAGATTTTAAAATTCAATCATGAAATCTATTTTAAGATTATTGAAAGTAGGTTCACTTTTATATTAAAAGATAGTAATTCTAATGATACTCTCATTAGCCATGAGAAATATTCTAGTACAATACCGTTTACAAATACGACTAGAAAAATAAATATAAACAATATTTATGTACCGAACTTGATTCAAACATCCGTCTTTAGTATATATACTCCAATGAGTCTTCATATAGTATTTTTGACATGAGCCTTCATCGCGTTCGAATATTTAACTATACCCCTACACTGCAACAAGTAACAAATAAAAGATTGACGGTTGTGGTTGAGGATCATGTTAGACACGGGTCTCTTAAAACAGATTTCGTCTCTTTACTTAAGACAACACGTTTGTCTCCCAGGGTACAACAGGCAAAACAATATGTACGGTTGTAGAGTGTCTCGGCCTGAGAGATCACCGGGTAAATATGTATTATGATGTTATATGGAAAAATGTTGAAGATGATGGTGTATGAAGAACAATTTAGAGAATGTTTCTCTCTAAATTTCTATAAAACTTGTTGAATCTAAATAGAATAATTTTTTTCTACTTTTTCTTCTTTTCATCATGAGTTTACTTATATACTCATGCTAAAAACTTCACATTAGTATGAGTTTTATGATTCACAACCAAAACTTCTATTTGATTTATTAAATGTTTTATGACACCAAATTAAAACTGTCATTTTATTCATAATGTTTAATATCAATTTTAATAAATTATAGTCCATAATAACATTCAAATATTTATTAAAAGACTTGGTTAAAACATAAAATATACATGTTAATCAATATATGGTTTTATTAACATTATGTAAGAAATTACAACAATATTCTACTATTATCACCCAAGCTTTACTTTTTTCATTCCGACCACTTAACTTCGAGCATCGATCTCTAATTAATCTTAGCTTCAGTTTGGACACGGTATAGTTCGTTATAAAACGAGAACTTTAACCAATATATAAATAACTATTTATATAAAAATATAAATATAATTATTTTGTGTCCAAAATTCCAAGACATATGATACATGAGCTTGTATGCATGCATGCATAAATGTTTATGTGTGCATGTATTCTTTTCATGTGAATTTCGTGATTATCAAATCATATGTATTTAGTTAGCAAATCATATGATTAAATGACTAGTTACTTGAATGATAAATGTCTCATATTTACATGAAATGAATTAAGATCAAAACTTAATCAAACATTACCCAACAATATTACATCTAGAAACTTTATATCAACACTAAAACTAATCAAAACTTAAGCACTTAAACACCAACATAGACATAATGTTAGCCCTAACCTCGGTTCATTAGGATACTTATAAACCAGATTAATAACTAAATTATTAACTAATCCTAGCATAAATGACCAAATGAGTCATTATCCTCCAAAACCGCCACCTAGCACCACCCAAACACTAATCACCTTCCAATTTTGCCACCTAGTATCTAAGACATTAAGCACACCTTAGTACTTGTCGTCACACCCTCCTAATGATCCACTAATCAAGTCTATAATCCACACCTTATCAAACCTAGGCTAGAACTAATGATGGCAACTCCACCCTTATCATCATCTCTCAGCCGATGGAGCCACAACCACAAACCACCATAAATGCCACCATTCTCACACCTATCAACACTCTTTCTCGATTCTCAATCCATCTTCACTCTCAGCCTCAAACTGTCGAATTCTCACTTCATACAATCAACACCATCACCACCTTTTGTTCGCTACCAACTAGTTGTGATCAAGCATCAAGAACTATCACTTCAACGGGGCTCTCAAGGAATCAAGCCAAACTATTCTCTTAGTTCTCTTCATCAAACAATGTTAGGTTTCCAAAACCTATAACTAACAAGTTTAAGAAAGGTATATGTGTTTAAATAAACACATATAAACCAACTCTTGAAGGTTAAACAATCAAGAATATTCACAAGAACTCATGAACACATGATTTTATTCAAAATTAAATAAGAATGGGGATTCAAGAGCTGAAAACTTGAAAGTTTTATAAACGAAGGATTTAAACAAAAAGATTACAATATAAAGGGTTGAAAACCTAGATGCTCTTGATGAATTAGATTAAATACCTAAATGACTGTGATTGTGGGAATAAAATTACGAATTTGTTGAGAAATTTTAGAAATAGTAATCTGTAAAATTTGATCTAATAATATTGGATGGATTTATTTATATAATTAATTCAAGGAAATAAAAGAAAATAATTAAACAAGAGCCCCGAATCTGGTAAAAATCAGGAAAAATTATATAATAACCATTATGTTTTATAGAACTCCTGAATAATGACGTGACTTAATTTGCATGTACGGAGTTTTATATTTTAGAACATTCTATAAATAGAAAATTAAAAGAAATAGAAAGCTGTAGGATAAATTATAGAAAATTTACATAAATTATAATATTTAGAATAAAACAGTTTGTATGTATTTCACAGTTTTTAGAGATATTTAACTATTTATTCTAATTAATGTGAAATTTGTAAAAATTCTATAATTTTTTCTGTTATGAGTTATTAATCTAAAATTTTATGAGATAATATAGATTTCAAAGTGTTTAGGTTGGTGAATTTTGGTGATTTTGAATGACGGAAGCTATCAAATTGGAATTTTAGCAAATTGTTGTGATTTCAATACTAAAATTTTAAAGAAATTAGATTTATTCTAAGAAATTTGATTTATTCTAACAAATTGTTGTGATTTCTATAATTTTGTTGGAATTAAGGTGAGTAAAATAACCCTTTCGTGTATACCTTCAACAGTGACCGGCACGACTGCATAGGAAAGTTGTGCATATAGTTGATTATTGACTTGTTTGAATTCCGCCTATACGTGGACATTCATGTTTACTACTAGCTGGAGATATATGATGTGTGGAATATATACTTTTTTCTTAGGATTACAATGTATAAGTCTAGTATGTTAGACTAAATTTGTAATATGTAATTCTATAAGTTATATATTAAAGAGATTAAGTTTAGTTATTGTCATGATTTGTGTGGCATGATAATGTGTTTTAAACTAGCGAGTCACACCCAAGCATTTCACGCTTCTGCTCGGATGTGATATAAAATGGCATATGCTTTTAACCTTTAAAGCAAGTGATTTTGCATAATGATTAACCACTTATACTAACCATTTTTCAGTTAAAGGTAAGTCATTTAAGTATAATTGCAAAATGTATAGTTATACTTTACATTTACAAAAAAAGAGATATCTTACTTACCGGTTGTAGCTGCCTTTTCATAAGAATTTACAAGTGGGTATTGCTAGTTTGAGAATCATCAAATTGAAAGAAATCTTTCCAAAATTGGCATTTTGAAATTCTTGATGAGAAATTTCTTGCAAGATTATCAAAGCATGGTTTAATAAGAAAGTCTCCATCATTTAGCAAGGAGCTTCACCCATTTACACTTAGAATACCTATAAAACCATTGAACTTCTATTAAAGATTAACCTAATTGTATGCAACATTGCAAGAGGCCACACTCGTACAAATTCCCTAAAAATCTATCACTCACCTTGATAAGGTGACCTATTGAAAGACAACTAGATACTAATAATTGCACATGAGAACCAACCTTTAGTCGCTCCGCCTTTTTATAAGAATAGTGTTTGGTAATATTTGAGCCTATGAGTAAACCCAAGCCTTAAATCCACGAGTACTTATAGTTGGTCATTCATAACATAAAACAACGCATATTAAATTATTAAAATTAGACATTGTAGCTAGAATAACTTAAAACGTTTATTCAATGGCATGATTTGTCAACAAAAACATTTATCCTTAAACCAAAACAATAATGATTATAGCTTAAAGTAAATATGATTAAATAACACAGGGGTTTCAGCCTCCGGATACCAAATAGCTTCATTCACATGTCATCTTCAGCTTTAGTCCTTCCATGCCAACTAAAATCAATATAAAGGTTAATATTCTTAAGTAAGTTCTAGTTTACAATAAATAAAAATTATAATTTTACTTTCTATGTACATTTGTCATTCATATAGTCAAATTGACTTTCATATAATCCTTTATCATGTTAATTATCTTCATTTCATTTATTCTATTTTCATTTCGTAAACAAAGGTTGTACAAAACAAGAGTCAAACATCTAGTTGACAAAAAGCTGCCAACCCTGCTACGCAAATATTCTTGGTTTGCTAAACCCCTAATAATTAACCAACACTACAAGGCACACAACTTGCTGTTAATAAAGGTCTATTCCATTTGTTTGGCACACATAAGTGAAGTACATTCGTTCTTGAAATATTTTTCGTTCTGGACGGGCCCATATTTCTCTTCTTAGGTTCCACTATCTTTATTATTCATTAACATTCAACATTCATTCATCATATATATACACACACCGTGAAGTATCAAGTATTCTTTTTTATTAAATTAATGCGTATAAGAATTCATATGGCAAAAATAGTCAACCTTAATTAGTATCAATAGTTAGACAAAAATCCATAATAAAGATATCCTAAGTATACCTTAATGTAAATAATAGTAATCTGATATGGATAACTAGACTGAATGCACACAACTATGGCTAATGCAAATAACTTAGATCTAATGTGAATGAACAGTTTGGTTAAGTACAAGTGATGCGGGTGATTAGGGTCCAATGTGTATGGATAGTTCAATGCGAATAATGGTTCAGGTAACAGTCAATAGGGGTAGCAATCGATGCGAGTAGCGGTCAATAAGGGCAAGAATCAATGTGGATGATCAAATTGATGCGGGTGTATATCCTCTAATGTGGATGAAAAAATGTCGGAATTCAGTTAATTATAAGTGATGTGGATGGTTCAAGGGTTAATGCGAGTAATAGTATGCAATGCAGCTAGACTAGTGATCAATGAAGCTGAGTTATATGGTTAATGTGGACGAGTTAAGCTAGAATATTAATCAACGCAATTCTAAAATGGGTAACACTACCCGATGTAGATGTTCAAACTTATGGTACAATTTCATACTTAACATTTCTACTCCATTCATTATTAAATCACACTTCTTATATTAGATCTAGGCCTCATAGTAAGTCAGCATGCATGCAATTTCATCAATCAGCTTGAAACCTTGTAACTAAACATATAAATGTCACATGTACGTGTAAAATCATGATTTTAGTAAAAACATATTGTATAAGTATGCATATCAGCCATAAAAGTAAGACAAAATATTTAAATATATCAGCCATAAAAGTAAGACAAAATAAAGTTTATCGGTTCCCGATTATAAGTTCGATCGTGAGGCTGCTTGTTGGACATCCGATGGTTGTTGATTGCCTTTAATCATTTATCCACTGGAAATTTGAAGTAGTATCATATACATTCTAAAGCCATTAAACTCACCCTGTAACCTGTTGAAAATGAAGGGAAAATTCTATAAATTAATCAAACCTAATTTGATAAATAACTTGGGAACTGAAATTAAATCACTTGGAAGTTCTTGAAATCGATTACTCTTTCGGATTATACCATTTGTGTACTTACAATTGATTTAATCGGATTAGATCAAGAAGTAGAAACAAGAATCTGAATTGATATGATGAAATCTTCTTGAGAAAAGTCTCTCTTTGTTTTTTTTCTTTGTTTGTGCAAAAGGAAATTTCTGTGTATTTCACAAACTGTTGATCATACTTACATAAACTGAATACACATATTCACTTTATACCCCTTAATTTATTTTATGTTTCATAATTATCCTAAAACTTGACTAATAGATTTAATTCATAAAAAGTATAATATGAATATGTATATTCATATACAAGCCAATATTACTAAAATTCCAACATTCCTCCCCCATTTTAGTAATATACATGATCAACATAAGCAAACTTCATGTAAGGCTCCGTTCCCGGGACTCTTACAGCTGGGCAATCATTGCACATTAAACATATAATTACATCCATTTAAAGAAAATGCTGCAGCAGAAACATTAAAACAAACATTTCATTTCATTACAATAAACGCTTTTGCAAAATAATACAACATTCATTACAAAATATCATTTGTTCGCATTATAATGCAAAAAAATTGTACAAAAGAATGCCATCCAAAAGAGCTGAGTAGCCGCCCTGTGCTATCCTCAACAACATTACCTGCCAACTAGAAACACATAAAAAGTCAGCATTGCTGAGTGAGTTCTAGTTTTATAATAAAACATACTTTATCTTTCGTTTAAAACCGTCCTTTACTTTCTTTCAAATCATACCAGACATAGAATGTGATCACACATCATATGTACACATAGATATTAGTTATTATCTTCATCATCGTTCATTTATTATCTTTCGTTTCCATCTAGGTTCTGTCATGTGCTTAACCCCCCTCTAGAGCACCAAGCAATTCATCTAGGGTTAAGCGACAAGGACCCCATACATATGATCAATAACAAATATTGAACCCCTGTGTGCATCCTCATGGGGTATTTAACCCGCACACAATTGAGCTGACAACCCCTCATTGGGTGTGAACCTGGAAACATTTGCTTAATCACACAGATTAAGCCCTAGTGTGCATCCTCATGGGGTAGCTAACCCGCACACGGTTGAGCTAACACTCCTCATTGAGTGAAACCTCCATACATTTACTTGCAAGCCTTTCTTACGTTCGTTTATTCATTAATACATGCATTCTTTTATTTCGTTCTTCTTTTCATTATCTTTCACTTTACGTTACATAATACTTTTCATTTCATTCATTAACATTCAACGTAAAGTCACGGGAAAATAATCATACATAAATAGGAACATAAACATAAACATACAACATCACCATACAAGGCACCATCATACACACATAACATACATCCTACACACCATCATGCATAACATCATACATAAACATCCTTATCATCATCATCACCTTATATCATTCATGCCCATCACCTCATTTTTGACCTCAAACAGTCAACTTACATAGCCCCGGGAACATCCCAAGTCAAAGCCAACTTTACCTTTTTCCCCAAAAGTCAGAAAATATTCTAAGTCCTTAGGCGCATGAGCACTATGCAGGCGTATGAGCACTATGCAGGCGCATGGCCATTCAGATGCATGAGGAACACTTAGGCGCATGAGGAAACTTTCAGGCGCATCAACACTATTGGGGACATGTGCAACACTTAGTCTATTATGGGCAATTCTAGGCGCATGAGCACTATGCACGCGCATGAGTGCTTAGGTGCATGAGCTATTCGGGGTGCATGAACACTTAGTCAAATTTTGCTTATTTTTAGGCGTATGACTACTATATGGGTGCATGAGGTCTCGAACGCATGGGAACACTTAGGCAGTTTTCCATACTAGGGGCACGACCCTATTTGGGCTCATGAGCAGCCTGTTTCACACTTAAACATCATAACTCAGTCCCCAATCATTCTTAAACTTATTCTAAGCTTAATTCATGCATTCTAAGACTTAGAAACATAATCTTAACAACATCAAACATAAACATAGCCCAAATCAATCCCCACCCGCAACTACACATATACGGGTATAAAACCCAACTTTTATAAAAAGTTCATACATGCATTTTCAGCCCCAAAGCAGTTTAAAACAAATAAAAAGGGGGTCTTAGAACTCACCTTGCAGCCGTTTGGTTATGACTTCTTCACAACTCGTTTGCAATTGAGGTCAACCACCTAGAAACCCACCAAAACACACACAAACGAACATACAAACACACATAAGCATAAAACCGAGGCAAGGCCAGTTATGAACATCATAAACACACGAATTCTTATCTTGAATTCGAACTTTTCTGCTCTTGTTCTTCTTCAAAACCCGAGAGCTTTCTACTCTTTTCTTTCTCTAAGAAAATATCCGAATGATGTGAGCGTAGGTAGACGACATTGGCGGCCATCATCTTTTACACCCACTTTTCAAACATTTTGTCCTTTTGACACTTTTAACCCTTTAACTTGGGTTAAATAGCTTTTCTTTCTTTTTTTCTTCACTTTATTCTTTTCTTTCTTAACCTTTAAAAGAATAACCAGGTGTTACAAGTCCACCCCCTTATATAGGTTTCGTCCCCAAAACCTGTTAGTCCTCAAACAATCGTGGGTAATGCTGTCTCATTTCCTCTTCAGACTCCCACGTAGACTCAGATCCCTTCGTGTGCTTCCACTATACACGCACAAGAGGAACCTCCCTATTCCTTAACCTCTTCACCTTTCGATCAATGATCGCCACCGGCTGCTCCACATAATCAGCCGTTCATCTACCTTGATGTCTTCTAGTGGTACAATCATTTCTTCGTCTGCCAAACATTTCCTCAGATGAGATACATGGAATGTCAGATGAATTCCCTTAACTCTTCTGGTAACTCCAGTCTCTAGGCCACCTCTCCTACTCAAGTAATGATTCGGAAAGGCCCTATGTATCTCGGGCTCAACTTGCTCTGTTTTTCTGAACCGAATGATACCCTTCCAAGGTGAGACTTTCAAAATAACTCTATCACCTACCTGGAACTCAATCGGTCTACGTCGTTTATCGGCATACGACTTTTGCCTATCTTTTGCTGCCTTCATGAAGGCCTTGATTTTCTCAAGCTTCTCAGTCATAGCCTCAATCACCTTGACGCTTCCTAACTCCTTCTGACAAATATCACCCCAACATACGGGTGTCCTACATCTCCTACCGTGTAGCATCTCATAAAGAGGCATACCAATGCTGGCATGATCACTATTGTTATATGAGAACTCAGCTAACGGTAAATGGTCATCCTAACTTCCTCCAAAATCGATGACACATGCACGAAGTGTATCCTCCAGTTTTTGAATCATTCTTTCCGACTGACCATCTGTCTGAGTATGATAAGCCGTGCTAATATGCAAACTCGTCCCCATTGCATCATGGAATTTCTTCCAAATTTTTGATGTAAACCAGGTGTCACGATCGAACACAATAGACACCGGCACACCATGACGAGTAACAATCTCTTTAATGAAAAGATACCCAACCTCTCGGAGGAATACATCTCGCGAATCGGTAGGAAGTGACCACTCTTTGTCAAACGATTAACTATCACCCATATGGCATCATACCCTCATGCGGTACGCGGTAGCTTCATAATAAAGTCCATGATGATATGCTCCCACTTCCACTCCGGTATATCCAAAGTTGGATCTTCCCATACGGCTTCTGATGCTCTGCCTTCACTTGCAAGCAAGTAAGGCACTTACTTACATACTCCACTACGTCACGCTTCATACCCGGCCACTGATAATCTTTCTTCATGTCTTGGTACATCTTGGTAGCACCGGGAAGAATAGAGTATCGAGTCTTATGAGCTTCATCCATAATCTTCATATGTAGATCCCCATAACAAGGAATCCACATCCGCCCGAATCGGGTCTTAGCACCAAGTGTGTTTTCACCCAATTTTGCGACCAGACCTCTCATTCTTTCAGAGTTAAGATGATCTTCTTCCAGTGCCTCATCTTAAAACTCCTTGACTTGCTTCATCACATCCGAGGTCATGATCAATTGGTTAGCCTTCACCCGGGTCGACTCGGGTCTCTGTTTCCGGCTGAGGGCATCCGCCACCATGTTGGCTTTGCCCAGATGGTAATGGATCTCACAATCATAGTCCTTTATGAGCTCCAACCATCTCCTTTGCCTCATGTTTAGGTCCTTCTACTCGAAGAAGTACTTCAAGCTCTTGTGGTCAGTGAATATGGCGCACTTTGTACCGTATAGGTAGTGCCTCCAAATCTTTAACGCGAAGACCACAGCTGTCAGCTCCAAATCATGAGTAGGATAATTGACCTCATGAACTTTCAACTGTCGGGATGCATAGGCTATAACCCTTCCTCTCTGCATCAGCACACACCCAACCCCGAGTAGGAAAATCAGAATAAACCACCAGATCTTCACTTCCATCGGGCAGTGACAGAACAGGAGCTTGAGTCAACCTCGCCTTTAATTCCTCGAACGCCTTCTCTTGAGCTTGACCCCATACAAACTTTACATCTTTCCAAGTCAACTTGGTTAGTAGAGAAGTGATCTTAGAGAAGTCTTGAATGAATCTCCTGTAATAGCCCCGCCAAACCCAAGAAACTACGAATCTCGAATGGCGTCTTTGGAGACTTCCTTTGCATCACCGCCTCCACCTTTGCCAGGTCCACCATAATCCCGTCAGGTTTCACCACATGACCCAAGAACTGAACTTCGTGCAACCAAAATCCGCACTTGGAGAACTTGGCGTACAACTTCTCCTTTCTCAACCTCTCCAAAACCTCCCGAATGTGACTGGCATGCTCTATCTCGCTCTTCGAATAAATCAGGATATCATCAATAAACAGAATCACTGATTTATCCAACATCGGTTGACACACTTGATTCATCAGATCCATAAAAGCAGCTAGCGCATTGGTCAAACCAAAAGACATGACAAGAAACTCGTAATGTCCATAGCGCATGCAGAAAGCTGTTTTAGGAACATCCTTCTCCTTCACTTTCAGCTGATGGTAACCAGATCGAAGGTCTATCCTTGAAAACCAACCGACACCTTGAAGCTGATCAAACAAATCATCAATCCTTGGTAACGGGTATCGATTCTTCACCGTCAACTTGTTCAGCTCACGGTAGTCTATACACATTCTCATACTACCGTCCTTCTTCTTCACGAATAAGACCGGAGCACCCCAAGGAGAGATACTCGGTCTAATAAACCCCTTATCGAGCAGCTCTTGCAGTTGCTCCATCAACTCCTTCATCTCAGTCGGAGCCAATCGATACGGTGCCTTAACTACGCGCTGGGCACCCAGTATCCAGTCAATCTGGAATTCCATCTCGCGGTCAGGTGGCACTCCTGGTAAATCTTCGGGAAACACATCTGGAAAGTCACACACAACCGGTACACCAGACAGTTGTGATGTTGGTGTTTCTACATCCTTCACATAAGCCAAGTAGACGTTACATCCATGCCTCATGCATTTTCCCGCCACCGCCATCGATATCACCTTCGGAATCGTCGTGACTCGATCACCATAAACCGTCACCGTACTCCCGTCAGGCGCTGTCAATCGAATCATCTTCTTGCGACACATAATGTTCACCTCGTAGTCCATCGACAAATCCATTCCTAGGACTACGTCAAACCCGCCTATGGTCATCACAAATTTCTAACAAGAAACTTGTGACCTTCTAGTTCTATGTCACAACCTTCTATCATCTTTGGTATCCTGGTAGACTTACCTATGGCAGTTTCTACATCAAAGGGCACATCTATATTCTTACTACTAACAGGCAATTTAGCACAGAAGCAATAGAAATAAAACTTTTACTAGCACCAGAATCAAATAACACAGAGGCTGAAGTTTTATTTACTACAAATGCACCTAACATAACATCGTGGTCGTCCTAGCCTCCTCTTGCGTCGTCGTAAATGCTCTGGCACTCGCCCTTGGTCCTTCTCCTCCAGTTTTCTTCACCTCAGAACCTCAGCCCTCGGCTTCTTATAGTCTCTACTCATGTGACCACTTTCCCCACAGTTGAAACACCTCATAACCCCATAATCTCTAGCCAGGCTTTCCACACTTGAAACAAATGTTTGATCCCCATTTGCATTCCCCCGAATGCTCCTTCCCATATTTGCCACACCTCTTCGACCCCGTACCAGGTGTGATCACACGGCGATCATCCACCCGTGCCTTCTTGTTACTTGTCGGGACACCACCCCAACCAAACATGTTCCCATTCCAACTCTGATCACCACCACTTGCCTCAGCCACCACCACCTCTCCCTCATCATATAACCTTCCTGCCAAATCAACCGTCGACTTAAACGTGCTCGGTCGGGCAGCGATCATGTGCCTACGGATATCCGCCGGCAAGCCCTGAGTATACCGCTTAATCTTTCATGACAGAGGCGTCACCTAATTTGGCACCAGCCGTGCCATCTTATTAAACTTGGTGGTGTATTGTTGATATGTCATCGTCCCTGCCTCCAACTGCAGGAACTCTCTCTCAACCTTGTCCATCTCCCTATGAGGACAAAACTCTTCAATCACCAACTTCTTCAGTTCAGACCATCTCATCCTCCCAATAGCCCGACTACCCTCAGCTTGGACAATATTGTCCCACCAGCATAAAGTTGGGTCCACAAAAGAGTGGGCAGCCAATTTCACCTTCTGGTCATCTCGGCACTCGCTGATATTCAGGACATCTTCCATTTCCCTCACCCATCGGTGAGCAACAGCAGTAGTGCCATTAGCATCAAAAGAAGGAGGCTTACACCTTTGAAATGCCCCATAGTTACAGCCTCGTGCCGCCTCCGGCGCAGGCTCTTCTTCTTCTTCCTCTTCTTCATCGGAGAGAACCGTTTCAGGCTCCAGTTGTTGCCGTCCTCCTGAGGACTTGTTCCTCTCCTTCCTCTCTCCTTCACACATAGCCTTTATCACCTCGGTCACCACAGATGGTAGGATTTTCTGCATGACCTGATGTACTTCCTCCACAACAGCCTCTTTCACTGAGGCTCTCAGATTAGCAGTCTTATCTTCGCCCTCTGGATGAGGGGTCTCGGGTTCTTCATAAACCACCTTTTCAACTCTAAGCCTTCCTCTTTTGGGCTGTGGTTCAGCACCGTGCACACCACAACCTCCACCCCTTGAAGCTTTCGATCATCTACCACTGTCCATCCTCTAACACACACTATAAGATTCAAACACTAACACGGTCGTTCAAGGGAATAGCTCAGTTTATGTGACGTATAGTAAGTCCCTAATTACAGTGTCCAGTTGTGATTAGCCACTTACTTTACCCTTTGTGAAGTCAGCTGGATCGATAAACATCCGAGCATGTTCTTGACGGAAGGATAAACAACAGCACAAACCAAAAGTCTAACAATAATACGAACTATAACTGAATGGTTTCATTGATAAAACCTAACAATTACAAGCTCGTTCCAACATAAGAATCAAGACTCTTGGCAAGGGGAAGATCGAACATGATCTCCCTTCTCATTCGGCAGCCCTAGGCTCCGGGCAGACTTCCCCTTAAAATCCTTCATCTCTCTACACATTGAAACTGGTATATATAGGCCTCGGCCCATATTAGATGCGACTGGGCCCATTCGTGTGATTGGACCATGCGTATGCTTCAATCGTACGACTGGACCATGCGTATGGTTCAATCGTACGACTGGACCATACTTATGGTTCAGTCTCACGAATGTCCTAATTGCATCTCTCAGTCGCACGGCTGGTCCATTATCATGGCTCAGTCGTACGACTGAGTCTCATTTGCATATGCTCCTGCGAATGACCCAGTTTCATGTGATTACAACATATTAGGTGTATTACATTAAGCCTAGACTATTCGACAAGCGATGGACGCACTATATATGACTATATATGCTTCAACAAATCCCCCCTTGGACGTTGCTTGCGAATAGTAGATAACACCTCTTACAATCTTCAGTCAATCTTTGCTCTGGTTGCCAATAGAAACAAACGAAAACCATATTAGCCAACGTTGCTGATCCGTCAGGTTGTTACACATCCCTAAAAATAAATTTAGGCACAACAACTTTCGTTTACTTTGCAGAACACCATCATCACAGCAAGTTCCCCATATGACTGATTTTTCCAGATAATGACATGAACAGTTTTCCATTGCTTCAATCTTCACACAGGCTAACCTAATTAACATCAACACCTGTAGAGATTCCCCCTCACATTCAACATATCCCAATATATAGACATTGTGCTCTCCTGGTGGCTTCACACGGTGTATTAGGCAAAAGGTTGAAGGTTCCAATCCACAGCTGACAATATCAAACAAATCATCACGCACGTAGATTCATCATTAGAAACCTGCTCACATCATCAATTTCTGATTGCATCTTCACTTTCTTGATACATGGATTCCCCTTAAGAATGAGAATCCTCTCTGTGCGGATAAATATAACTTGATTGGTCCATAAGTAGTTAGATGCTCCTGACTACCCCACAAAATCAGCACCGACTGCTGACATCTTCTCTTCTCTCTTTCGTGTTCCAATTACATTCACCTATTCTGGAAGTCTGACGAATAATGGGGTATACATCGAACTTATTTGACAAAAGAACATCAGGGTGAATATGCTTTGCTCATCCTCAAATCTGTACACGAATGATATATTCGTGAGACTGGTCATAAAACTGGTCCAGTAGCATGATTGGTCAGAAGACTGGTCTAGTAGCATGACTTGTCATAAGACTGGTCCAGTAGCATGACTGGTCATAAGACTGGTCCAGTAGCATGACTGGTTATAAGACTAGTCCAGTCGCATTCCAGTCGCACGAATGGTCCATTAGCATGATCCAGTCGCACGAATGGTCCATTAGCATGGTACAGTCACACGAATGGTCCATTAGCATGGTTCAGTCGCACGAATGGTCCATTAGCATGGTCCAGTCGCACGAATGGTCCCTTCGTATGGCTCAGTCACATGAACGGGTCTGCACACAGATTTCCAGATCTGCAGCCGCCAGGGCTGCCAAAACCCTAATCTAACGAACTTTACATGAACCGAAACAAAATAGACATCATCAAATTCAAAAGGGTGATCAAAACATGGTTTTGAGTTTGATTTTAACATAGAAACACGACACGTAACAAGATCTGAGTAAAACACGAAGAATACGAAGTGGGTTTAACGTCAAGATCTGAAATTTGATCCAAAAGTCAAGAGCTCGGGTTGCTAGAATGATTGTTAGATCATTCTAGCAGTAACCGGCTCTGATACCAATTGTGAAGTCGGCTGGATCGATAAACATCCGAGCATGTTCTTTACGGAAAGATAAACAACAGCACAAACCAAAAGTCAAACAATGATACGAACTATAATTGAATGGTTTCATTGATAAAACCTAACGATTACAAGCTCGTTAGAACATAAGAATCAAGACTCTTGGCAAGGGGAAGATCGAGCATGATCTCCCCTCTCATCCGCAGCCCTAGGCTCCGGGCAGACTTCCTCTCAAATTCCTTCATCTCTCTACACATTGAAACTGGTATATATAGGCCTATAGCGAACGCCCTGCACATTCAATGAAAACATTAGTTCAATAAAAACATTAGTTCATGTTAGGAACCCAAGCCTTTACTGGCTTGGGTTTCCCTGAGGCATCGCACAACATAAATTCAACCCATTGACCATTCAAGGTTGAGTGAACAGTAGATTTCTGTTTGTTCTCATTTTCAAACACTGAGGCGGATTTTTCTTTCCATAGGCCAGCTTTGTGTAAGGCCTGTTTATGATAAACAGACGACTGGCTGATGGATCAAACTTTGGGTTCACTAGCCCTTTTTGGAGGCGTCACAGAGTTCCTCTTAGAAGAGCTAGTTGTAGTTGCAGAAAGTTCAACTTTCCTTGGTGTCTGGTAATAAGGACAATAAGATGCTATGTGACCATACTCTCCATAATTATAGAAGGATTTCCTTTCAACTTTATGGTTTCTATGTTTTGGTGGAGATGTGGATGTCACACAGTTGACCTTATTAGGTTGGATTGAGACACTTCTTTGTTAGATGTATGAGTTGGTTTTACAAACTTAATTGCTTTACCTAGTTTTACATCTTTGATCTCTTGTTTACCTAGATTTTGACATGACGCTTATGATTGATTAGGTTTTATAGCCTTTTTGGGTTCTTGTTTGACTTTGTTTGACCCTGACTTTAAATTAACCTTCTCAAACTCTTTTTCCAGGTTAACAATAAGCATCTTTCTTATAGCCTTTGAAGTGGCCTCCTTCTGTTTAGAGTCAGATTCACTTGATTTACTTATGGAATCTGGATCACTAACCAGAGGGGTGGACACCATGTGATCCTTGATGGGGTTATAGTTAATCAGTTTACTTTTGGTGTTCATCAAGGTCTCAGATGGTGGTGGAACCACTTTGTATCCCAATCCCTCCCCATTGTTTCTCTCTCTCACTAAGTGTTGGACAATGTGTGACGAGCTTGTCCAACTATGCAGTTTTTGTTTTAAAGAGTTGACTTCTACTTCTAAAACTGTTTTCTGCTTCTTAGCGTCCTCTAGGGAGTTCAGATAGTACCTATTGTCATTTGCTTGGTTAAAGGCAACTACCTTGTATCCCTAAGCTGTTTATTCAATAGGTCTATCTTTTCCTTGTAACTATGCTCGTTTTGTTTTAACACTCTATTCGCCTCCGTGCACAGTTCCAGGTCCTTTACTAAGCTATCATTATAATCTAATAATCTAGAAACTTTGAATCTATACTTGCTCTGAATTTATTACATTCTAAACAAGCATGATTATTAAACAGCTGGTTAGTAGTACTTACCTGAGATGTTGAAGAGGAATCAGCCATGAGTGCAGAGTCTATTGATTATGGTTCTGGAGATTCTGACGTTGAAGCAGATTTTTCTTCTTCAGGTAAGTGGTTGACCACATTTGCAGTGTCTTCAGAATTTGACATCGTGAGCATTACTGCTATATCTCCTTCACTTGTAGAATCATTATCAATGTCCTCCACACTAGCTATATTGGACTCTCCCGGTGAGACGAACCGAAAGCTCTAGTCCTGTTCTTCATCCTCATTAGCAGTCAGGGCTTTAGGGTCCTTGTTGGATGAAGTAGAACTGCTAGATGTGGCCTTGTCCTGACGATTAAAGGACGTGAAGGGATTGCCATTACTAGTTTTCTTTGGCTTCACACACTCCCTCTTGAAGTGTCCCTTCTCACCACAGTTGAAACAAGTAACCTTTGACTTGTCGAAGCCAAAGGTTGTGTCTTTGGTAGCAACCAAGTTCTGTCCGGTCTTTTTGATAAACTTTTTAGCTCGTCGGACAGTACTTGCCAAAGCCCACATTATGTCCATACGTTCCAACTCCATCTCGTCCACCTATTCATAATCTTCATCTGCCAGGTGACAATTTCCTATCTTTCCAGCAACTAATCCATCATAGGAATGGACAACAGCAGCTAAGAGGTCCATGTGTTCTTTGGCCACCTCCACAGTCACATTCCCGAAGTTGTCGGTTTTCAGTTTTGCTGCATTAGCTTCAGGTATCATATACTGGGTTCCAGACGACCCCAACATTTCGGACCCTGAAGTTGAAGGTTGTGCTGGAATTGCTGCGCTTGAAATGAAGGCAGTTTGCAGTGGTGCTCCAGATGTCTTGACCGGAGGGGTTGCATTGTAGAGTGCAGGATTCTGATCGTAGTTGGCCTTTTGGGCTCTGTACTTCATCCTAAGCTCCTCTTCCCTCAATTTAAGAATGAAATCATTTACGTCTAACTTCGAGAGCATCCCATTCTGTCTGAGATTTGATACAAAGGAAGCCCATTTCTCCGGTAGACCATCTGCAAAGTTGGATACCTTATCCTCCATTGACGTAGTTACTCCATGAGTGTGCATCTCACTCATCAAGTGGTAGAATCTATCGATCACATCATCCAGACCTTCCTTTCCTATTGAAGAGAAGTTGTCGAACTCCTTCTTCAAAGCTTTTCCCTTAATGGCCTTGAGTGAGGCATTTCCGTCATACCTCTTCTCCAACACATCACATAGTTTCTTTGCTTGAGTATACTCCGAATACTGATGGAAGATATCCTTCGAAATAGACTGAGTGAGCAAACATATACTTTCTTTTCAGTGTTGTGTTTTACCTTCTGAGCATCCGAAATTCCACTTAGAGTAAGTTTAACTCCATCTGCTCCTACCGACATGCTGTACTCCGACTCTATTGCCTCCCACAGGTTTGTATCTACTCCATTTAAGTAGATTTCAAAACGTTTCTTCCATTGTGGGTAGTCGTCTAAGGTTATAAGCTTCGGGGGCTTATTGTGAATTCCCACTTCGTTCTCCAACAGCAGTAGATTCTGAATACGGGTATCTCTACTTGCTGTGTAGGCTGAAAATTGGTCCTCCATTTCACTTAACTTTACTGTTTAACAAACTGCTGACATATGCGAATGAGGTATGCGATCGGGCTTATTCGGGTGATTGAACAAATACGGATGGTTCAATCGTGCGACTGAACAAATGTGGATGAGTCAGTCGTCCGAATGAACTAATGCGATTGAACAGTCCGAATGAGGTTCTCAGTCGTACGAATGAGGGTACGAATGAGTCCATTCGTGCGGTTGGAGAATACAAATGAACTCAATCATGCGATTGAGCTAATCGTGCGACTGAACTTGCTGAAGTTTGATAATTCGTAGGTTAAACGTGTTTTGGCCGTAAAAACTCGAATTTTCACAAGCCCTAATCACCGTATGCCGGAAAAACTAAACGTTAAGGTCAGGAAACGTCTAAGACTCCGTTAGACTCAAAACGATTGTGTTTTTGATGAAAAAACACAATTTTTGTATCTAAACTATTGAATCAACACGTAATCAAGAGCCAAAGCTCTGATAGCATTTGTTAGGATCTGGTATTTGAACGAAATACCAACTGATTAACATGTTAAACCAAACCAAATAGTGCGGAATTCTATTTTATTGGCGATCCAATCAGTGAGAACGCACGTAGAAACAATAATGTATTGAATCTAACGTCAGGAATCGATTAGGAATCGACCTATAGCGTTCTATGAATTTGGAGTACGAACTTAAAGGCTTCTAGACGGCTAGGGTACGTCTGGAGTGGAAGTGTATTCAATGCTTATCCTTTTTCCATGAATTAGGTGGTATTTATAGGTTAGGGTTGCTCATTCGGGCGACTGAACCATGAGCTTGGTTCATTCATGCGATTGAGCCATGCGGTTGATCCATTCGCACGACTGAATGTTTAGTCGTGCGACTAAGTCAGATACATGAAGCTGTTTAGGCATATGGACTGTTTAGGCGCATGGACACTCAGTCGCATGGCCATTCAGACGCATGACCACTGTTTGGGCGCATGGTTCAGTCGGACGCATGAGAACTTCACTTAACCAAGTTTGAATGCTTTTATTATTATAACATTATGCACATAAATTCAAACACTCATAAACCTATATAATCTAGTCAATATACGTTACATAACTCATTAATGAGATATTAGACATTATAAATCACAACCATACATTATCATTTCATTAAGTACCCATTATTACATAAGTCCAAGATATATTCAAGACATATTACATTGAGATCAGGATCTAGGTACATATATGTATCAACACTCTTCATACCCTAAGCATTACCTATCCTCACTACATCAGTATCTAAATCTACAAACATCATATAAACCACATAACATCCGCACGTAATGCCGGTTAACATTAAGAAAATACCCGATGGCACGCAGCTACTCGGACTGGCATCCCTTCCCTTTCAGTCCCATTTACAGTTTAAGTTTAGGTTTAATTTGAAAATTTACCCGTTTCACTTAAACTTTGGCTCTGATACCAACTTGTGAGGCCCCATTCCCGGAACACTTACAGCTGGTCAATCATTGTACATAAAACATATAATTACATCCATTTAAAGAAAACATTGCAACGGAAACATTAAAACAAACATTTCATATCATTATAATAAAAGCTTTTGCAAAATAATACAACATTCATTACAAAAAATTGTTTGTTTGCTTTATAATGCAAAAACATTGTACAAAAGAATGCCATCCAAAAGAGCTGAGTAGCCGCCCCGTGCCATCCTTAACAACATTTCCTACCAACTGCAAACACATAAAAAGTCAGCGTTGCTGAGTGAGTTCTAGTTTTATAATAAAACATACATTATCTTTCGTTTAAAACCGTCCTTTACTTTCTTTCAAATCATACCAGACATAAAACGTGATCACACATCATATGTACACATAGATATTAGTTATTATCTTCATCATCGTTCATTTATTATCTTTCGTTTCCATCTAGGTTCTGTCATGTGCTTAACCCCCCCTCTAGAGCACCAAGCAATTCATCTAGGGTTAAGCGACAAGGACCCCATACATATGGTCAATAACAAAGATTGAACCCCTGTGTGCATCCTCATGGGATATATAACCCGCACACAGTTGAGCTGACAACCCCTCATTGGGTGTGAACCTGGAAACATTTGCTTAATCACACAGATTAAGCCCCAGTGTGCATCCTCATGTGCTAGCTAACCCGCACACAGTTGAGCTAACACTGCTCATTGAGTGTTAACCTCCATAAATTTTCTTGCAAGCCTTTCTTACGTTCGTTCATTCATTAAAGCATGCATTCTTTCATTTCGTTCTTCTTTTTATCATCTTCCACTTTACATTACATAATACTTTTCATTTCATTCATTAACATTCAACGTAAAGCCACGGGAAAATAATCATACATAAACAGGAACATAAACATAAACATATAACATCGCCATACAAGGCACCATCATACATGCATAACATACATCCTACACACCATCATGCATAACATCATACATAACATCATCATCATCACCACCTTATATCATTCATGCCCATCACATCATTTTTGACCTCAAAAAGTCAACTTACATAGCCCTGGGAACATCCCAAGTCAATGCCTACTTTACCTTTTCCCCCAAAAGTCAGAAAATATTCTAAGTCCTTAGGCGCATGAGCACTATGCAGGCGTATGAGCACTATGCAGGCGCATGGCCATTCAGACGCGTGAGGAACGCTTAGGCGCATGAGGAAACTTTCAGTCGCATCAACACTATTGGGGCGCATGAGCAACACTTAGTCTATTATGGGCAATTCTAGGCGCATGAGCACTATGCAGGCGCATGAGTGCTTAGGTGCATGAGTGCTTAGGCGCATGAGTGCTTAGGCGCATGAGCTATTCGGGGCGCATGAGCACTTAGTCAAATTTTGCTTATTTTTAGGCGCATGACTACTATATGGGCGCATGAGGTCTCGGACGCATGGGAACACTTAGGCAGTTTTCCATACTAGGCGCATGACCCGATTTAGGCACATGAACAACCTGTTTCACACTTAAACATCATAATTTAGTCCCCAATTATTCTCAAACTTATTCTAAGCTTAATTCATGCACTACAAGCCTTAGAAACATAATCATAACAACATCAAATAAAAACCTAGGCCAAATCAATCCCTACCCGCAACATACACACATACACATATACGGGTATAAAACCAAACTTTTATAAAAAGTTCATACATGTATTTCCAACCCCAAAGCAGTTTAAAAAAGTAAAAGGGGGGTCCTAGAACTCATATTTGCAGCCCTTTGGTTATGACTTCTTCATAACCCATCTGCAATTGAGCTCAACCACCTAGAAACCCACCAAAACACACACGACCAAAAATACAAACACACATAAGCATAAAACCGAGGCGAGGCCAGTCACACCCTCAAAATCCACGTGCGGAGTTTTACCGCGAGGCATGTGAACAAACTAGGGTCACAGTCAATAGTTACTCAGAACGACTCTATATGCCAACATCTAAGACAAAACCAATGAAAGTTCAAACTTTAAAACCATGTGGAAGCCTTTTGTAAGTAAAGAAACCCAAAGTACCTAAATGCATAATATGGCAAAACACGCACCAACCCAAATGTTTAAACATTAATAAATAAAAACTAACAAAGATGTCTCTAAAAATAGAGTCTTAGAATGCATGATGAATCCGTGCAGTGCTGCTAATGTCAAGCGAAGTTAACGACCTGAGAATAACATACTATAATCTCAACACAATGGTTGGTGAGTTCAAGAGTTGATATTCAAATATAAGCAATTTAACAATTGAGATATATAAGTAGTGTATTGTAACAGATAGCTAGTCTATTAACAATAACTATTAATTCATAGTGATTTCGCAATTGAAGCTGACTATGATAAGTTGTTGCCTCCTGTCACGACTTATCAGGTCGTGACAATGTTCATTAGGACAAATTGCACCCGGTTGACCTCGAGTTACATAGGTGGGGCTCGTCAGACCCAGTAGTATTACCCAAGTTTCCCCGCTATTCAATATTAACAATTCGAAAGTGTGAGGACTTTTCCATGATAAACAGCACTATATTAATATTATACACAACTTAAATATATAAAGCATTTGTAAATTACCAGTATGCTACCTCCCCCAAAAGAGGTTAAGTAAAGAGTGGGGCATGAACTCACCTGATATGCGTAACAACTACTTAGGGTTTACTTGGAAGAAAGAGTGGACAGAGAACCTTCAGAGGTTACCTAGATCATGTAAGTACATAAGTACGTGTAAACAGAGAACATGTGGAACCCTAAGCACACTACAACCAAAGACTCAAGGTTTCAAAAAACAGACACGTTTGACCCAGTTGACCCGTTTGACCTATTGGTGACATCATGAGTTATAATTCAATTAAGCAAACGTGAACATATAACATACATGGTTAACATTCAAATGGTACAAATGAGATGCTACATTACCCAATGCATTACTTAGATCATCATACCACTAAATATCATACAAGTCATGTGAATCTAAAACATTAACATGCCCACCAGTTATAACATAACTAACACGTCACACAAAGATCAAATACCACACTACATGCCATGTGAAGCCACTCACGACTTCACATCCTAAACCCTGCCAATCCTACTAAGCAGGGGCCTCAAATTTGCACGCGTGTATGATGATCACAATCATATTCATTAACCATGTTAATTGCATTCGGCATACACCACAATAATCAATTTCCAGTCCCAAACATGATGTCTTAATTACTAATCAACCATTAACATCATACATGATCATCAAAGTCCATACATCACACATGATCATCCAGGCATTCCATACAACTAATTTAACATATTCTATCACATTAGAAATCATCTATGAACATACTAACATGCTCCTAATATCCCAAACATACTCAAACTATCATCTTTCAAACTTTGTACAAATAAAGTTTCCCTTTTGGGAAAGCACATCCCAAAATCTATCAAACACCCAATGTATTCATGAATTCATTAATAATATACCAATTCAAGTTCATATCAACATCAAAGCATGATCAACAACATCCAAACATCATATTCGCTAACCTTCATGATTAAAAGTTTCTACTTTTGGAAATCTATGAACTACAACATTCATTCCTAGTTTTCTAGCATCCATATCATCAATCTATCATACATACATCATCATAAACCCTTTAACAACATCAATCCATCATCAAATCATCATATCATGAAAATAAAGTTCCTATTATTAGTAACCTATGAACACAACCTTCAATTCATTAATTTTTTGCAAGATAAATGTAATCTAGCATTCATACAACCTACTAACATCATATAATCATCATACAATCATCAATCTCATATAATCACATCAATTTTCGAATTAGGGTTTATCTTGAATCAAAGTTCATGAACAATTCATCAAAAACGTATCATTCTTGCATAATCGACGTTAAACAACATGTATACTATCTAACTGACATACTAGTATCATCAAACAACAACAACTTCAACATTCTTGAACCCAAAACCGAATTAGGGTTCAGCCATATAAAAAAAACTCATAAAACTTGTAAAATTCTAACCTTTTCATGTTTAATATCTTGCAATTAATGATTCTAACGTATTCTATAGCTTGAGATCGACCAAAATCGAAGAAAAATGATTGTTTGAAGGTTGAAATTAGAATGTGGGGCTTGGAATGGTGGTTTGCGGCCGATTTGGGGTCTGGGGGGATTAGGGTTTGTTAATTTTGTTAAGTTTTAGTTTTAGGTAATTACACTTAACCCCCTTTATTTTATATTTTATAAAAACTATTCTTTTAAACACATTTTAAATAATCTAAACTATAATTTATAAATATTTTTAACCAACAATAATAATCCTAAACATTTACCACAAGTCACATAACACATAGAATATATATATATATATATATATATATATATATAACACGTTGTCACGTTATCGCGTAAAATTTATGAAACAATCATTTAAAATTCTATAATATCATGAACCACATAATCACAACTAATAATCAACATTATTAATTAGATTATTATTGTTTATCTTAGATTTTTAATATTAAGTCACCAACGTTCAACGACAACTAGTGTGTGCTCTCGACACGTGTATGCAAGACTTAACGGAACTAACGGAGTTTGGTAACGGAAAATTACCGGATGTCACATTATCCCCATGTTGAAAGAATTTTCGTGCCGAAAATTGCGTTACATGGTGAGTGTTCCATCACCAGTCTACTGCATTGGCAAACAGAAATCAAAATCGAGTGAGTTTTGGATGAGTTGCCACATCATCCCCATGTTGAAAGAAATTTCGTCCCGAAATTTAAATCATTACCTTCGTCTGATGGCATCGTCTTTTCAAATAGTTGAGGGTACTTAAGCTTCATTTGATCTTCTCATTCTCACGTGAATTCCGGTCCACGTCGCGAATTCCAACAAATTTTGACTATGGGTATCTTGCTTTGCTTAACTGTTTTCACCTCACGTTCCATCACCTCGACTGGTTCTTCAATAAAACATAATTGTTCATCCACTTGAATTTCTTCTAGTGGTACGACCATTGTTTCATCAGTTAGACACTTCTTTAGGTTCGACACATGAAATACATCGTGGATTCCACTTAGCGAATCAGGTAGGGCTAGTCGATAGGCCACTGGACCTTCAAAGGTGAGACCTTCAATACATCGTGGTACGACTATTTCAAATGGTCCAACGTACCTCGGATTTAGCTTTCCTCGCTTGCCAAACCGAACTACGCCTTTCCATGGTGAGACCTTCAATAAAACCTTGTCAGCAACCTGAAACTCTAAAGATTTCTGTCTCCTGTCAGCATAACTCTTCTGTCTGTGTCGTGCTGCAGCCATACGGTTTTGTATCTGCATAATCTTCTTGGTTATCTCATGAATTAACTCGGGACCCGTCAGTTGACTATCACCAATTTCCGCCCAGCAAACCGGTGATCTACATTTTCTCCTATACAACGCCTCGAAAGGTGCTGCCTGTATGCTAGTATGATAGCTGTTGTTATAAGAAAACTCCACCAATGGCAGGTGAATTTCCCAGTTATTCTCGAAGTCAATCACACAAGCACGTAGCATATCCTCGGTACGCTCACTCTGCCCATCCGTCTCTGGATGATAAGCAGTACTCATATCCAATCGTGTACCCAAAGATTTCTGTAGTGATTGCCAGAAATGTGACGTGAAGCGAGCGTCGCGGTCAGAAATAATTGAGATCGGTACACCGTGTCTCGAAACGATCTCTTTAAGGTACAGTCGAGTTAATTTCTCCATCTTGTTAGTTTCCTTAATTGCAAGGAAATGAGCAGACTCTGTCAATCGATCCACAATAACCCATATCGTGTCACAACCAGTATTAGTCCGGGGTAACTTGGTAATAAAATCCATGGAGATTTGTTCCCATTTCCACATTGGTATCTGAGGTTGTTGCAACAGTCCGGATGGTTTTTGGTATTCCACCTTTACTTTCGAGCAGGTCAAACACTTGCTAACATACGTAGCTACATCCGCCTTCATGTTAGGCCACCAGTAGTGCGCCTTTAGATCATGGTACATCTTGTCGGATCCAGGATGTATAGAATACTTAGATTTGGGTGTCTTATTCATAACTAAATCCCTTAGATTTCCATAGATAGGCACCCAAAGTCTATCCATGAAGTACCAAATTCCATCCTCTTTCATCACTAGTTGTTTATCCATTCCCCTTAACGACTCATTCCGCTTTTAAAGCTTCTATCTATGCCTCCTTAACTTGTTCGTGCAGTTAGGTACTGATAGTAAGCTGTAAAGCTCGCACTCGTCTGGGTTTAGCTGTTTCCTTCCGGCTTAAGGTATCGGCAACCACGTTCGCCTTTCCCGGATGATACTTGATAGCACAATCATAGTCGTTTAGTAGCTCCACCCAACGCCGTTGCCTCATATTCAACTCCTTTTGCTGGAAGATATGTTGAAGACTCTTGTGATCGGTGTAGATAGTGCACTTGGTACCGTAGAAGTAATGTCTCCAAATCTTTAAGGCAAAAACCATTGCACCCAATTCCAAGTCATGGGTGGTATAGTTCTTCTCATGAACCTTTAGTTGTCTTGAGGCGTAGGCTATCACATTTTCTTGTTGCATCAAGACACAACCCAATCCTTGAATGGATGCATCATAATACACCACGAAATCATCTGTTCCCTCTGGTAGTGCCAATATTGGTGCACTACAGAGTTTCTGTTTTAACAATTGAAAAGTCGATTCTTGACTCTCACCCCATTTGTATGTCATTCCTTTGTGAGTCAAGGCTGTGAGAGGTTGTGCGATCTTAGAGAATCCCTATATGAATCGTCGGTAATATCCTGCTAATCCCAGAATTTGCCTAATCTCGCTCGGCGTTTTGGGTATAGTCCAATTCTTTATCGCCTCAATCTTGGCAGGATCAACATGTATTCCTTTCTCATTAACAATATGACCTAGAAATTGCACTTCTCGTATCCAAAAGTCACACTTAGAGAATTTGGCATACAACTGCTCATTCTTCAATAGTTCTAAGATCATTCGTAAGTGCTCTTCATGATCCTCCTTGGTCCTAGAATATATCAATATATCATCGATAAACACAATGACGAACTGATCGAGATAGGGTTTGCACACACGGTTCATGAGGTCCATGAACACAGCAGGTGCATTAGTCAACCCAAAAGGCATGACCAAGAACTCATAATGACCATAACGAGTGTGAAACGTAGTTTTGGGAATGTCTTCTTCTCGAACTCTAAGTTGATGATAACCGGATCTCAAGTCAATCTTCGAATAATAGCTTGATCCCTGAAGCTGATCAAACAAATCGTCAATACGAGGTAAAGGGTATCGGTTCTTGACTGTTACTTTGTTTAACTCCTTATAATCGATGCACATCCGGAATGTGCCATCCTTCTTCTTAACAAAAAGGACAGGGGATCCCCAAGGTGATGTGCTAGGTTGAATAAATCCCTTATCTAAAAGCTCCTGAAGTTGTGATGACAACTCTTGTAGTTCTTTCGGTGCTAATCGATAAGGTGCCCTAGCAATCGGGGTTGCGCCTGGAGTCAACTCGATTTGAAATTCCACTTGGCGGTGAGGTGGTAATCCAGAAAGATCATCTGGAAACACCTTTGGAAAGTCATGCACTATAGGAATGTCCTCCATTCTCCTTTCTTCCGCTTGCTTATCGGTGATGAGTGCTAGAATAGCCAAACGAACTTTTCGCAACAACTTTTGGGCTTTCATGTATGAGATGATGCCCATCACAGCACCACTCCTATCACCTCTGACTGTAAGGATTTCATCACCAACAGGAATTCGTATGATCTTCTCATGGCATATGACTTCCGCTTGCTTGCTACAGAACCAATCCATGCCTATCACTACATCAAAACTCCCCAGCGTAACAGGCATAAGATCTATAGCGAAAGTATGACCAACAAGCTCTATCTTACAATCTCTAAGGATATGCGTTACATGGATCTGTTTACCGTCGGCCAATTCTACGGTGTATATAGATTCTAAGGCGGAGGGTATATCACTTAAAAGACTACAGAACTTAAAGGACACAAAGCTCCTATCAGCTCCAGTATCGAATAGTACCGTAGCAAAACACCCATTAACAGAAAACCTACCGGTAACAGTTATGGGGTCGTTTAGAGCCTCACCTGAGCCAATGACGAAGGTTCTCCCATTGGCTCCATCGTTGTTGCCACCATTACCAGTACCATTGCCATTATTGTTGTTGTTACCGTGGTTGTTGTTACCATGGTTGTTGTTGTGGCCATTGTCGTTATTGCCATTGTCGTTATTGCCATTACCATTTTTCCTCAGTTGTGGGCAGTTTCGCCTGTAATTCCCTTCCTTCCCACATTCAAAACAACCTTTGGGAGTCTCCTGAGGTTGTTGTGGCTTCCTTAACAGTTCACCACGAAATTCTTAGCAGCGTGTCCAATCTTACCACAGCGTTGACATTTGAAATTATCACACCTTACCACATGATGGTAATTACACCGAGTGCACTTCGGATGTTTACCACCATAACCACTGGGTCCTTGATTGTTTGAAGCCGTCTGGTTGAAGTTGCGGTTATTATCGAACCTCCGTTGTTGTTGCTGAACTGGATGTTGTTGTTGCTGAGATTGGGGTTGACCGCTGGATGATGATGATTTGTTGTAGTTAGAACTATCCCACTTCCTCTTGTTGTCGGGCACGCTAGCCACAGTGCCCCGCTTAGGTAAACATCCTTGCTCCACTGCTTGATCAGTTAGCTTATAAGGTAACTGGATGGCTTACTGAATCGTGGTCGGGTTGGAAGCAGTCACCATGCTTTAAAATTCGGGTACTAATCCCCATATGTAATGCTCAACCCTCTTGTGCACTTCGTTCACCATCCCCGGGCATAGGGTGGCTACTTCATGGGTTCAGGTGGTGTAGGCCTTGATTTCCGAGCCCTGCATCCTAAGTTGCCAAAACTCCATCTCCAGCTTTTGTACTTCATTTTGAGGATAGTACTCCTCAGTCATCATCTCCTTGAATTCAGTCCAGGGAAGCCCATTTGCCATCGCTTGTCCTAGCATCTGGACTTGCGCGTTCCACCACGATAGAGCGGCACCTTACAGAGTCCCGGTGGCATATTTCACCTAGTCAACAGGTAGGCAGTTGCAGTTGGAGAAAACAAACTCTGTCTTCTCAAACCATCGTACCAGTCCTACAGCCCCTTCAGTACCGCTGTAGGTGTGTGGTTTACAGTCCATAAAGGACTTATAGGTACACACCGGTGGTCCTGTTTTAACACAAAAAACATTGATCAAATATTCTATACGGTTACTCATGATATTTGATTTTACTTTCTATCATTTTTTACCTGCTGGCTGTCTCGTCTGGCCAGCAGCCACCGCTGCCTGAACATGCTCGTTTATCAAGGCAGCTAATTTAGCAAGGGTCATGTTTATAGCACCACCGCCATGGTCTCCAACGCCACGTCCACGTCCGCGCCCCCACGCCCACGTCCACGGGCGTCTATTTTTCACTTTACATTCACAAATACAATAATGAGTAACATCAAACACATTTATCCCATTGAAGTACAATAAATAGTAAGGAATATTGAATCATCACAACCACAACATTCATAAAAAATGATAACCAAGATAAACAAATTGTAAATGAGTCACAATGTATTCACCAATGTCATAATTGAAGTTTGTCGTTCGGGTAGGGAAACAACCCTTCCCACATAGGTCAAAAAAAAGAAACACTACGTAGTACAAGTCATATAAAGGAAATCAATTGACGACGTTCGACCCATCACTGTCATCTTCCGTCTCCATCGGTTCCTCCTCCCCGGGTTCCTCCTTGGGATCCTCATCCTCAGGGTCCTCTGTAGGAGCAGGAGCTATGGTAATCTGAAGCGCTGCCAATTGGGCTTCTAAGGTAGCAATTCTGTTATCGGCTACTGCATCCCGCTGTTCACGAGCAGTTACGCGTCCTCTAAGTGCTATAAGACCGTCTTCCATGTGGTGACACCCATTTAGGTTCTTCCTGTGTCGCTCCTCGAGTTCATCCATTTGATGTCATAGCTTGTACACCTCATGCTGAAGTGTACAAACATCACTCATTAGTCGTCTGACTCGTTGCTGCTCAGTATCCGGTGCAACCACCAGTGCAACAATCAGTTGCTTATTGGACTGCACTGTCCGTGGGAGTGAAGGCATTCGCTGATCAGCGTTGCTCCTAGTCCTGGGCCTCGTGACAGGTACGTGCTCCCTATGCATTATGTGATCAACAAACTTGGGGTAGAATCTCTAGTCTCGTGGGGAGTCACACTTCATCACTGCAAAGGGTTAATCCCAATCAATATCTCCTCAAGGATAAGCTAGACGAGGCCAGTCGGGTACAGGTGCGGGAGGTGGGGACTCAGATCGTGTAGGTGATGCAGGTCGCTTACCCGGAGTTTCTCGATGACGATGCCATGCTACAGAGAGTGTGATGTGTATGCCAATGAGTATACAGTAGAGGAAATAAGGCACCTGTAACTAACTAACTATGTGCGGTTATAGTTTAGTGTGTATGCAACCTAGTTCCCTATAACCAATGGCTCTGATACCAATCTATCACACCCTCAAAATCCACGTGCGGAGTTTTACCGTGAGGCGTGTGAACAAACCAGGATCACAGTCAATAGTTACTTAGAACGACTCTATATGCCAACATTTAAGACAAAAACAACCAAAGTTCAAACTTTAGAACCATGCGGAAGCGTTTTGTAAGTAAAGAAACCCAAAGTACATAAATGCATAATATGGCAAAACAGGTGCCAACCCAAATGTTTAAACATTAATAAATAAAAACCAACAAAGATGTCTTTAAAAATAGAGTCTTAGAATGCTAGATGATCCATGCAGTGCTCCTAATGGCAAGCGAAGTTAACGACCTGAGAATAGCAAACTAAAATGTCAACACAATGGTGGTGAGTTCAAGAGTTGATATTCAAATATAAGCAATTTAATAGTTGAGATATATAAGTAGTGTATTGTAATAGATAGCTAGTCTATTAACAATAAATATTAATTCATAGTGATTTCGCAATTGAAGCTGACTGTGATAAGTTGTTACCTCCTTATCACGACTTACCAGGTCGTGACAATGTTCACTAGGACAAATTGCACCCGGTTGACCTCGAGTCACATAGGTGGGGCTCTTCAGACCCAGTAGTACTACCCAAGTTTCCCCGCTATTCAATATTAACAATTCGAAAGTGTGAGGACTTTTCCATGATAAACAGCACTATATTAATATTATACAAAACTTAAATATATAAAGCGTTTGTAAATTACTAGTATGCTATCTCCCCAAAAAGAGGTGAAGTAAAGAGTGGGGCATGAACTCACCTGATATACGTAACAACTACTTAGGGTTTACTTGGAAGAAAGAGTGGACAAACAACCTTCAGAGATTACCTAGATCATGTAAGTACATAAGTACGTGTAAACAGAGAACATGTGGAACCCTAAGCACACTACAACCAAAGACACAAGGTTTCAAAAAACAGACACGTTTGACCCAATTGACCCGTTGGTGACATCATGAGTTATAATTCAATTAAGCAAACGTGAACATATAACATACATGGTTAACATTCAAATGGATCACATGAGGTGCTACATTACCCAATGCATTACTTAGATCATCATACTGCTAAATATCATACAAGTCATGCGAATCTAAAACATTAACATGCCCACCAGTTACAACATAACTAACACGTCACACAAAGATCAAATCACTCACTACATGCCATGTGAAGCCTCTCACGACTTCACATCCTAAACCCTGTCAATCCTACTAAGTAGGGGCCTCAGATTCACACGCGTGTATGATGATCACAATCATATTCATTAACCATGTTCATTGCATTCAACATACACCACAATAATCAATTTCTAGTCCAAACATGATGTCTTAATTACTAATCAACCATCAACATCATACATGATCATCAAAGTCCATACATCACAAATGATCATCCAAGCATTCCATACAACTAATTTAACATATTCTGTCACATTAGAAATCATCCATGAACTACTGACATGCTCCTAATATCCCAAACATGCTCAAACTATCATCTTTCAAACTTTGTACAAATAAAGTTTCCCTTTTGGGAAAGCACATCCCAAATCTATCAAACACCCAATGTATTCATAAATTCATTAATAATATACCAAACTATCATCTTTCAAACTTTGTGCAAACCGAATTAGGGTTCGGCCATATCAAAAAAACTCATAAAACTTGTAAAATTCTAACCTTTTCACGTGTAATATCTTGCAATTGATGATTCTAACATGTTCTATAGCTTGAGATCGACCAAAATCAAAGCACAATGATTGTTTGAAGATTGAATTTAGAATGTGGGGATTGGAATGGTGGTTTTCGGCCGATTTGGGGTTTGGGAGATTAGGGTTTGTTAATTTTGTTTAGTTTTAGTTTTAGGTAATTACACTTAACCCCCTTTATTTTATATTTTATAAAAACTATTCTTTTATACAGTTTTTAAATAATCTAAACTATAATTTAAAAATATTATTAACCAACAATAATAATCCTAAACATTTATCACAAGTCACATAACACATAGAATATATATATTATATATATATATATATAATATATATATATATATATATATATATATATATATATATATATATATATATATAACACGTTGTCACGTTATCGCGTACATTTATGAAACAATCATTTAAGTTCTATAACATCATGAACCACATAATCACAACTAATAATCAACATTATTAATTAGATTATTATTGTTTATCTTAGATTATTAATATTAAGTCACCAACATTCAACGACAACTAGTGTGTGCTCACGACACGTGTAAATAAGACTTAACGGAACTAACGGAGTTTGTAACGGAAAATTACCGGATGTCACAAGGCCAGTTAAGAACATCATAAACACGCGAATTCTTACCTTGAATTCGAACTTTTCTGCTCTTGTTCTTCTTCAAAACCCGAGAGCTTTCTGATCTTTTCTTTCTCTAAGAAAATATCCGAATGATGTGAGTGTAGGCGGACGACATGGGTGGCCATCACCTTTTACACCCACTTTTCAAACATTTTATCCTTTTGACACTTTTAACCCTTCAACTTGGGCTAAATAGCTTTTCTTTCTTTTTTCTTGACTTTATTCTTTTCTTTCTTAACCTTTAAAAGAATAACCGGGTGTTACACTTCACCAAAATCAAACTTATGCATAAATGAAATGTCCTACAAATTGAATATCATATTAGTATATTACGCAATCCATATATTAAAATATCAAGATGTCGCAGTGATTGAACCTATTCTATTCATTTGAATACTTGAAGGTAATGCACACATAAATTCACAATTCTATAGTTCTAACTTAACATAATATTTTACTAGCCTATGTCCCATCCTTCAAAGAGTACATCAAAGATAAGTCCAAACTTCTCGAAGCAGCTAAACTTCATACTCTTATAGGTAGTTCTCATCTGGCACCTGCAATTGCAATTTACCAAGAACTATTAAGAAACTATGTTTCAACCTTCTTTATCTTGCAGTCTGAACACATACCTTTGGGATGCTATGTTGTGTTCCAATATCTCATGACAAGCCTTCCACATTGAATTCAACATCTAAAGTTGTATTAAATAGGAATTGGGTATCTTAACATGAAATACTATGAAATAGACTTCAAACCCATCCTTATGGCTGATTTATTTACGAGATCTCTGCCTAACCCTTTGGTTAAATGATCAGCCATGTTGTGTTGAGATTTTATAAACCCAACAGATATTATTCCATTCATGATTAATTCCCTAACCATGCTATGTCTTACACCTAAGTGTCTAGACTTTCCATTATACACTTGATTGTATGCCTTAGCTAGTGTAGCCGCACTATCACACCTTATCGAAATAGGTGATATAGGTTTAGGCCATAATGGAATTTCGTACAATAAATTCCTTAACCATTCAGCTTCTTTTCCGGCTGAAGCTAATGCTACAAACTCAGACTCCATTGTCGAGTTTGTAATGCAAGTTTGCTTCTTAGAAGCCCAAGAAATTACACCTCCACCTAGTAGGAATATCCATCCACTAGTAGATGAATGATCTTCTAAGTTTGTTATCCAACTTGCATTTGAACACCCTTGCAAAATAGAAGGTGAACCTGAATAACATAAACCATAATTCATGTTTCCCTTTAGGTACTTAAACAGTCCATTCACTGCTTGCCAGTGATGTGAGCTTGGATTACTTGTGTACCTGCTCAATCTTCCCACTGCATATGTTATATCAGGTCTTGTACTAACCATAACATACATCAAACTTCCTATTGCCTTGGCATAATCCAACTAAACACTAGGATTTCCTTGATCTGGCATGAGTTTAATATTAGGATCTGTAGGTGTTCCAAAAGTGAAGAATTCAAGCAATTGATTTATTTAATATCTTCTCAATGTAATGTGATTGAGAGATAGTAATTCCATTGCTACCTCAGGTTATTCTTATTCCAAGAATTACTTTCGCGTCCCCCATATCTTTCATGGCATATATTGAGGATAAAAACTCCTTAGTTTTGTCAACTTGTTCTTGATATGTACCAAATATCAACATTTCATCAACATACAAACAAATTATGACTCCTTTTTCTAGAATAATCAAATTTACTATAAACACACTTATCTACTTGATTTAGGATAAAACCATTTGATAGGACAACCTCATCAAACTTTTGATGCCATTGTTTATGAGCTTGTTTTAAGCTATAAAGAGACTTTAGCAGCTTACAAACTATATGCTCTTGTCCAGACATAACAAAACATTCAAGTTGTTTCATATGTATTTCTTCATCTAGTTCACCATTTAAGAAAGAAGTTTTAACATCTATTTGATGTATTATAAGATTATGTATAGCTAGATCTAAAAATAATCTTATAGTAGATATTCTTGAAACTAGAGCATAAGTGTCAAAGAAGTCTATTCCTTCTTTTTGTCTAAAGCCTTGTATGACCAAACGGGCTTTATACTTATCTATACTCCCATATACCTTGACCTTCTTCTTGAAAATCCTTTTACACCCCAAAAGTTTACACCCTGGAGGCAAAGCAGTAAGTTTCCAAGTTTTATTGTGCATGATGGAATCAATCTTATGTTGTACAACTTCCCTCCAAAAATTAGCATCTCTTAAAGCCATAGCTTCACCAAAAGTCATTGGATCTTCCTCTACTATGAAACAATATTGATATAGATGTCTAATTTCATCTCTAGAACCTTCTACTAAATATAGTTGAAAGTCATCTCCAAATGATTTTGTCTTTCTAATTCTAGCACTTCTTCTAGGCTCAAGAGGAAGAACTGTACTTTCAATAGAATCACTGATCTTGCTTCGTGAGTGTTGACCCACATCAAAAGGTCTTGGTATTGATTTAAATCTTTCCTTACCAAAGATAGCATTCAATCACAGTATTAATAGACACTAAATCATTTGGTTCTATTACATAGAATCTATATGCTTTTGAGTTATTAGCATATCCAATAAAGATGCAATCTATGCCATTCTCACCTAGATTCTTTCTTTTAGGATCAGTAAGGTGTACAACTGCCCTACATCCCCAAACTCGATGATAATGCAGATTAGAATCTTTTCTTCCATAATCATACGGAGTTATTTGGCTTTTCTTATTAGGAGTTCTATTTAATAAATAACATGCAATCAGCATAGCATCTCCCCAAAACCCATCACTCAAACCAAAATAAGATAACAAAGAATTGATAATTTCTTTTAAAGTTCTATTCTTTCTTTCTGCTATACCATTCTATTGAGGTATATATGGTGTTGTGGTCTGATGTATGATTCCAGTGGACTGAATATACACTGGATTACAATACTCCCCTCCCCAGTCTGTTCTAAGGGTCTTAATTAGATCACCATGAAACAATTCAACCTCTTGTTTATAAATCTTAAATTTATCAAGAGTCTCGTCTTTTGCATGTAATAAGTAGACATAACAATATCAAGTTGCATCATCGATAAATGTGATTACATATTTATTATTTCCTAGTGATGGTGTGCTATGAAAATCACATAAATCAGAATGAAAAAGATCCAATACCCTAGAGTCCTTTTTTACATCTTTAAAAGATTTTCTTGTTATTTTGTTAACTGACAAGTATGACATTTATTATTGGTCATATCAAAGCGAGGTATTAGACTCAGTTTTGCCAGTGTTGCATTCTAGAATAGTTAATATGTCCTAATCTAGCATGCCACGAGTTAGATATAGAATCTACTTTATTATTGTATGAAGATGTCATGTAAATAGATTCATCATCAATTGTATGTGAATATTAGTTTAAACATACCACTAGATAGATATCCAAATCCAACAAACATACCATGCTTTGACAACACAAACTTATCCGAGTCTATTACTTGTCTAAATCCATGACTATTTAACATAATTCCAAATATAAGATTCTTTCGAATCCCCGGTACATACAATACATTATGTAACATTAATTGTTTCCCAGAAGTAAATAAAAGTTTAACTTTTCCAATCCCTTTGATAGGCTCGGTTGATACATTCCCCATCCTTAGAACGGATCCATCTTCAATTAATTCCAGTTTAACAAACCATTTTAAATCCTTGCAAACATGACTAGTAGCACCCGAGTCTACCCACCAAGCTGTCAAATTATCCTGTACATAGAATGATTCAGCAATTAGTGAAATGTGTTCAACTTTATTCAATTTAATATTTGAATACCTTTTTAATTATTAACGGTCACCGTCAATGATTCAGCAATAGCCTTAGTGCTATCAATAATGGACTTAAGCCCAACAACCTTTGGCTCAATTAGAACCGAAGGCATCGGAGTTGCTTAGGCTCCAAAATTTACTTCATATTTATTACTTTCTAACCCATTTTTTTGAAAAAAATTAGTTTGTAATAAATTCACATTTTGGTGTGTTTGAGTTGGATTGTTAGACTCACATTCAATCAAATTTATTGAATCTAAAGATAAATTAGACAACTTACCTTGTTAAGGCGGTGGATCCTTTGACCCACTTGGACCAGCTCCACTTGAACCCTTGTTTCCACCCAGTAGCTTCACGCGACAATCTTTCTTCTTATAACCCATCTTACCACATCTCTAACATCCTTCATTAAGCTTCTTATTTGGTTTGGATAGCTACCTCTTGCCTTCCTTTTCTTTTCATTGAATTGATTTCCTTTCTTGAACTTACCATCTTTTTCAACCCAGTTAACAGAGTTTTGACCCGTTTCAAATTCCCTTTCAATTTCCCAGATTCTTGAAACCTAAGAGATTCTTCAATATTAATATAACTACCCAATTGAACCAAACTTACTCCTCTTTTTGGTGTTTCAAGGTATGCTTAAAGTCCTCCATAATGGGGGCAATTTGTCAATGATGCTAGAGACTACAATTGACTCATCCATGTGCATCTTATGTTGTTCAAATTGGCCAATAATATGTTTCAACTCATTAAATTGATGCATAATTGGCCTATTATCAGTCATCTTGTACGAATGAAGTTACTTACAAGAAACCTTTTACTAGATGCATCTTCTACCATATTTTGGTTTCCAAAGAATCCCACAAATCCTTAGCAGACTCAACATTTTGATATCCATCAAAGAGTGCATCACACATCCCATTTAAAATATGCCCTCGACATATGTAGTCATCATTTTCCTATTTCAATCGCCTTCTTTGTTGATCAATAGTTTCATCTTCAGTTACCTCAAGCATTGGAGTGGTCAAGACATACACAACTTTCAAAGTTGTTAAAAGAAAGTGGATTTTTTTTCTTCCATCTTCTAAAGTCTTGCCCCTTAAAATTTTCAAGTTTTGAGAACTTGCTAGACATATCCTTAATCGATTCCCCAGTAGCCATCTGAATTGAATTGATTTAAATATCAAAAGTTCATTTTGAATCCAATTGAATCCACTGTCAAAACTATTCAATTTTTAAATATTTGTTTCAAATGGCGATTATCAACCGATCAAAATTCTTTGGATCAATCGGTGACTTTAATTTCAATAAATTGAAAGATTCCAAGTTGAGACTTTAATATTGGAATTATATACTTCAAACATTGATTGTGAAAATAATATTATATAAACTTTTATTCAATTAATACCCCACTAGCAATTTCGATTCTTTATTACAAAATTGTTTATAAAATGCAACCGGTAGTAAAACGATATCGAAGTTCGTAATATTGAACATTGATCAAATCGGAATCAATGATGTATGTCCACAAAACTGAATTCGATAACAAATATTCACAATAACTAATACCAACAAATGGTCAAATCTTTATTGAAAAATGAAGGCAAAATTCTATAAATTCATCAAACCTACTTTGATAAATAACTTGGAATTGAAATCAAATTACTTAGATGTTCTAGAAATCAATGACTCTTTCATATTAAACCATTTGTGCACTTGCAATTGATTTAATCGGATAAGATCAAGAAGTAGAAATAAAAACCTGAATTGAACTGATGAAATCTCCTTGAAAAAAGTCTCTTTTGTTTCTTTTTTTTCTTTGTTTGTGAAAAAGGTAACCTCTGTGTATTTCACAAACTGTCAATCATACTTACTAACTGACTGAATCACGTATCACTTTATACCCTGTAACCGTCATTATAAACAGGTCCAACCTCGTTATACCATAAAACCACACCCCTAATTGTTAAAGCTAATTATCCACATCCTCGTGGAAATACCACCAAAAGGAATAACCATGACATCTTCATCAAAAGTTATTATATCATCTTTTTGAAAATCAAGAGTTATCCTAACAATCATCAAGTGACGATCCTCTCATCATGTAAATCATCATTATCACGATTTCACTAAAAATTATATTGTATTTATTTTGTCATTACGAAGAACCACCTTGCCATTACCATAACACCATTATTTTTCATTCTAACTCAACATCAACAAGAGAATCAAGACTTCTGTCAACACCTTGGTTACTACCATCACCATAGGATCACCACCCCATTATTAACACTAAATTATCATCATGATCACCATTATTAACATAATCTCATCATCACTATCATCATCCTTACGCTCGTAATCATGTAACACAAACATTTACCCATTATGGAGATTGATCAAAGCACCTTTGCATTCACCATCAAACCATAACATCATCACCAGCATACTAACATCATTGTGCAACCAAAAACCACGATAATTGTCACCATGAACCTTCTTCTTTACCGTACAAGATCGTCATCGCCCCCAAACATCAAATTCATCATATCACAACCACCTATACTGCAAAGATACCATCACTATATTTATCTACATAATTATATCTCGAATGCTCAGAGGAACCTCGCAAAACTTAGATTCGAGTGTAGGTGCAACTACGTAGCAACTAGACACCTAAAACCACCCTTAACTCGACTTGATAAGCCACACTAGAGCAAAACGAGATTGCTACCATTGTAGATGCGGACTCAAACATTCTTGAAGCTATGACAGTGGGTTATACGATGCTTATCCATGCCTCCATCCTACCCCCTAAGCTTACTATTCATGCTACAGGTGAGAACACCATTACAATCATCGTGTGTCACCAAAAAACCACTTTGGGAGAAACTAAGTTCGTCGTCCTCGCCGCAAGCTTAAATTAAAGAAGGAAATAAGTGTAGCAGGTGATAGCTTGGGGTTGTTTCGATAGTATCACCATACAAGAGCATGTTGCTGGAAGGGGGTACGCAAATCGATGAGGCGGCTGCTAAGGTTATGGTTCCTTATAGATTGAAAATGATAGTAACTCATTGTGATTCTGAAGTCTCAACAGGAGAATCCAGGCTATTTAGAAAGAATGTGTAAGGCCCTGTTTCCGGGACGCTTACAGCTGGTCGATCATCGCACATAAAACATATAATACATTTGTCTTTCATAAAACATCATAGCGGAATTACCAAAATACATATCTCATTTCATTATAAAAGCTTTTGCAAAATAATACATCATTAACAAGTTACAAAACACATGTTGCATTACATTAAAAAGCATTATAAAAATGGATGCCATCCGAAAGAGCTGAGTAGCCGCCCCGTGTCATCCTTAGCAATCATTACCTGCCAACTGGAAACACATAAAAGTCAACTTTGATGAGTGAGTTCTAGTTTTATAATAAAACATACTTTTCATTTGTTAAAACCATTCTTTACTTTCATGCGATCATACATCATACGTACATATAGATAATATCATTATTATCTTCATTACTCGTTCATTAACTTCGTTCATTCGTCGTACGACATTATCATTCTCATTCATTCATACTTCTTCCATTCATTCGTATGTTCATTTCTTTTGATGACATGTACATTACCCCGAACACTGTGCACGAAGCGGGTAACTACGCCTAAGGTCTTTCATAGACCTTGAACATTAGGCATGGAGATCACTCTAGTACCTAGGGTAAGTACATTCACCACTTATCTTTTCTTTTTCATTCCGGATCAATGCCATATGCTATACCCCAAACATTGTGCATGAAGCTATTAACTGGGCCTGAGGTCTTTCATAGACCTCGAACATTGTGCACGAAGCTGACTCTAGCACCTAGGGCAAGAGGCAAGGATCCCATACATATGGTCAATCATAAAGATTGGACCCCAGTGTGCATCCTTCAGGGTAGCTAACCCGCACACCATTGAGCTAACACCTTTATTGGCTGTGCCCTTCCATACATTTGCTTGCAGGCCTTTCTTACGTTCATTCGTTCTTTAATGCATTCATTCATTCATCATGTTCCACTTTTCATTATCTTTCACTTTATGTTAAATATTACTTTCATTTCATTCATTAACGTTCAACATAAAGTCACGGGAAAGATAAGCATACATCATAATAAGGAACATAAGTAAGATACACAGTCATCATCATACAGGGCATCATCATACATGCATACATCATGCACAAATATACAACATCATACATCATCATGACTAACATAGCATCTATGACCTCAAAAGTCAACTTATATGAACTCCCGAAAACCTTCCACATTAAAACTTACATTTGCACTTTCCCCCGAAAGTCAGTACATAAACTACGTTTTCCTCAGGTACACCAGCCCTACTTGGGTGTATGGGCACCTTTCAGTCGCATGGCCTCCAAGCGACTGAACATCATGCGAATGGACCAATGCGGATGAACCCCTATGAGAAAGAACACCATGCGAATAGACCTAATGCAAATGAATTCAATGCAGATGAGTCCCATACGAATGGAACTAATGCGAATGAACACCATGTGCGAATGAAACTAATACGAATGAGCACTTATGTGAATGGGCTCTCAGTCGCATGACTCCCCATGCGAATGGGCTCTCAGTCGCATGACTCCCCATGCGAATGACCCTCAATCGCACGACTGGCAGGCGTATGGGCTATAGTCACACAACTCAATGCGATTGATCCTCAATCGCACGACTGGCATGCGTATGGACCTCAGTCGCACGACTAGCATGCCATTCGGTCGCATAGCCCTAACTGTGCAGAATACAGCTCACTCCCGAACCCAATCTGCTATTTTCGACTTCCAAGCTCCTCCAAACCCATTCTAAGCCCAAATCAACCATCCTAAACCTTAGGAATGCATACCACAACACCATTCATGCACGCACAAGCCCGGAAACAAACTCCAAACGCATCACACGTAAACACATACAAATGGGTCAAACACACACACATACAAAAATGGGTTTTCAGATGTGTTCCAGCCCTAAAATCCACCAAAAACGTTTAAAAGAGGGGTCCGTGAACTCACACAAACAACACCGAGAAGTAGAGCTTCGTTTAGACCCGCTACACGACGATTTTGCACGCTTGAATTTAGTCGAACCAACCTTTCTCTTCTTTTTCTCCCTTTTTCTTCTCCCTTTCTCTCTTTAGCTGAATTTTGGGTGTCGGGAGAGGGTAAGGGCTGCCTCTCCCTTCAAATACTTCAATTCACCCAAATTTCTCTTGTTGGCGAGTTTGGTCCCTCGACTTTGGACTTTATTTCTTTTCTTCTTTCGTCGGCTTCAAAGAAATATCTAGGTGTTACAAGTCCACCCCCTTATATAGGTTTCGTCCCCGAAACATGTTATTCCTCGAACAAACGTGGGTAATTCCGCCTTATTTCTTCTTCAGTCTCCCACGTAGACTCGGATCCTTTCCTGTGCTTTCACTGTACACGCACAATAGAAACCACTTTATTTCTCAGCCTCATCTCTTTTCGATCGATGATTGCTACTGGTTGCTCCACATAATTGAGCCGTTCGTCTACTTCAATATCCTCTAGTGGAACAATCATATCTTCATCCGTCAAGCACTTCCTTAGATGAGATACGTGGAATGTCGGGTGAATTCTACTTAACTCCTCTGGTAACTCCAATCTACAGGCCATCTCTCCTACTCGAGCAATGATTTGGAAAGGGCCTATATACCTTGGGCTCAACTTGCCCCACTTTCTGAATCAGATGATACCCTTCCAAGGTGAGACCTTCAACATAACCCGGTCACCCACCTGGAACTCAATCGGTCTGCGTCGTTTATCAGCATACGACTTCTGTCTATCTTTGGTTGCCTTCATAAAGGCTTTGATCCTTTCAAGCTTTTCAGTCGTAGCCTCGATCACCTCGACGCTCCCTAACTCTTTTTGACCAATATCACCTCAACTGACGGGTGTTCTGCACCTCCTACCGTATAGCATCTCATACGATGGCATACCAATACTGACATGATAGTTGTTGTTGTATAAGAATTCAGCTAACGGTAAATGGTCATCCCAACTTCCCCTAAAATCAATCACACATGCCCAAAGCATGTCCTCCAATGTCTGAATGGTCCTTTCTGACTGACCATTAGTCTGGGGATGATAAGTCGTGCTAATAGGTAACCTTGTCCCCATGGCGTCGTGGAATTCTTCCAATTTTAGATGTAAACGGGTGTCACGATCAGACACAATAAACACCGGTAACCATGACGAGTTACAATCTCCTTGATGAAAAGATCCGCTAATCTCTCGGATGAATATGTCTCGTGGATCGGTAGGAACTGAGCACTCTTTATCAAATGGTCAACTATCACCCATATGGCATCATACCCTTTCAGGGTACGCGGTAGCTTCGTAATGAAATCCATGGTGATGTGCTCCCACTTCCATTCTGATATATCCAAAGGTTGGATCTTCCCATACGGCTTCTGATGCTCGACCTTCACCTATAGACAAGTAATGCATTTACTCACATACTCCACCATGTCACGTTTCATACCCGACCACCAATAGTCCTTCTTCATGTCTTGGTATATCTTTGTAGCACCAGGATGAATAGAGTATCGAGTCTTGTGAGCTTCATCCATGATCTTCATACGTAGATCCCCAAATCGAGGAATCCACATTAGTCCAAATCGGGTTTTAACACCAAGTGTGTTTTCACCCAATTCCCCAACCAGACATCTCATTCTTTCCGAGTTAAGATGATCTTCCTTTAGTTCCTCATCTTGAAACTCCTTAACTTGTTTCATCACATCAGAGGTCATGATTAGCTTATACGCTATCGCCCGAATCGGCTCGAGCCTCTCTTTCCGACTAAGGGCATCTGCCACCACGTTGGCTTTGCCCGGATGGTAATGGATCTCGCAATCATAATCTTTTATGAGCTCCAACCATCGTCTCTGTCTCATGTTCAGGTCTTTCTGCTCAAAGAAGTACTTTAAGCTCTTGTGGTCAGTGAAAATGGTGCACTTCGTCCCGTAAAGATAGTGCCTCCAAATCTTTAATGCAAAGACCACAACTGCTAGCTCCAAGTCATGAGTAGGATAATTGACCTTATGAACCTTCAACTGTCGGGATGCATAGGCTATAACCTTTCCTCTCTGCATTAACACACACCCCAACCCCGAGTAGGAAGCATTAGAATAAACCACCAGATCTTCACTTCCATTGGGTAATGACAGAACAGGAGCTTGAGTTAATCTCGTCTTCAATTCTTCGAATGCCTTCTCTTGAGCTTGACCCCATACAAACTTTACATCTTTCTGGGTCAACTTAGTTAGTGGAGAAGCGATCTTGGAGAAGTCTTGAATAAACCTTCTATAGTAGCCCGCCAAACCCAAGAAACTATGAATCTCGGATGGCGTCTTTGGGGACTTCCATTGCATCACCGCCTCCACCTTTGTCGGGTCCACCATAATCCCATCAGGATTCACCACATGACCCAAAAACTAAACCTTGCGCAACCAGAATGCGCACTTTGAGAACTTAACGTACAACTTCTCCTTTCTCAGTGTCTCAAGAACCTCCCGAATGTGACCGACATGCTCTATCTCGCTCTTCGAATAAATCAGGATATCATCAATAAACACAATCACTGATTTATCCAACATCAGCCGACACACTCAATTCATCAGGTCCATAAAAGCAGCTGGCGCATTAGTTAAACCAAAAGGCATGACAAGAAACTCATAATGACCATAACGCATGCGAAATGCTGTTTTAGGGATATCCTGCTCCTTCACCTTCAACTGATGGTAGCCCGATTGAAGGTCTATCCTTGAAAACCAACTGGCACCTTGAAGTTGATCGAACAAATAATCTATTCTCGGTAAGGGGTATCGGTTCTTCACCGTCAACTTGTTTAGCTCGCGGTAGTCAATGCACATCCTCATACTACCGTCTTTCTTCTTCACAAACAGGACCGGAGCACCCCAAGGAAAGATACCTGGTCTAATGAACCCCTTATCAAGCAGCTCTTGCAACTGCTCCATCTACTCTTTCATCTCCGTCGGAGCCAACCGATACGATGCCTTGGCAACAGGTTGGGCACCCGGTATCAGATCAATCTGAAACTCGATCTCTCTATCAGGTGGCACTCTTTGTAGATCTTCTGGTAAAACGTCCGGAAAGTCACACACAACCAGTACATCGGATAGTTGTGGTGTTGGCGTATCTATATCCTTTACATAAGCCAGGTAGGTACTACATCCACGCCTCATACACTTTCCCACCACCGCCATTGAGATTACTTTCGGGATTGTCGTGATCGATCCCCATAAATCGTTACCGAACTCCCTTCAAACGATGTCAGACAAATCATCTTCTTGCAAATGGGCTCTCAGTGGATGAACTCAATGCGGATGAGTCCCATGCGAATGGAACTAATGCGAATGAACACCTTGTACAAATGAAACTAATGTGGATGAGCACTTATGCGAATGGGCTCTCAGTCGCATGACTCTCCATGCGAATGACCCTCAGTCGCATGACTCTCCATGCGAATGACCCTCAGTCGCACGACTAGCAGGCGTATGGGCTCCAGTCGCACGACTCACATGCGATTGATCCTCAATCACACGACTGGCTTGCGTGTGGACCTCAGTCGCACGACTGGCTTGCGTGTGGACCTCAGTCGCACGACTAGCATGCCATTCAGTCGCATAGCCCTAACTATGCAGAATACAGCTCATTCCCGAACCCAATCCGCTATTTTCGACCTCCAATCTCATCCAAACCCATTCTAAGCCTAAATCAACCATCCTAAACCTTAGGAATGCATACCACAACACCATTCAAGCACGCAGAAGCCCAGAAACAAACTCCAAAGGCATCACACGCAAACACATACAAATGGGTCAAACACACACATATACAAAAACAGGTTTTTAGATGTGTTCCAGCCCTAAAATCGACCAAAAACGTTTAGAAGAGGGGTCCTAGAACTCAAACAAACAACACCGAGAAATAAAGCTTTGTTTAGACCCACTACACGATGCTTTTGCACACTTGAATCTACTCGAACCAACCTTTCTCTTCATTTTCTCCCCTTTTCTTCTCCTTTTCTCTCTTTAGCTGAATTTTGGATGTGGGGAGAGGGTAAAGGCTACCCTCTCCTTTCAAATACTTCAATTCACCCAACTTTCTCTCGTTGGCGAGTTTGATCCCTCAACATTGGACTTTATTTCTTTTCTTCTTTCGTCGGCTTCAAAGAAAATATCTGAGTGTTACAGAATGACAATAATTCCTCAATCCTAACGAAATGGTTCCTCCAAGAATCTAGTGAACAACAATGATTACTTCGGCTCACTTTGTGAATTTATGGCACCGTCACTACAAGAAAAAGATCTTATGGGAAATAGGTCTATAGCTAAGACATAATTTTCTGCACTATACGTCACCCTAAGGTGATGACATGTTGTCACCATAGGGTTACTTTTGGGTTTTGGCTATTCTAGCCCTATGGCTATAGAAAGTTTTCGTCTTGGGGTAACCTATAATGACAAAAAAAAAGTCCTCGCCAAAGGTGTAGAAAAGTAGTCGCTACAGGGGTATTTTTATTTTTTTATTTATTTAAAATAATGCTAGAAATTTAAAATTATGTGTGGATCTAAGGCGACGACATGTCGTCACCATAGGTAAATATTTTGTTCTTTTCGAGTAAATTTCGTTTTCGCTCCTTGTGGTTTGGTCCAAATAACGCCTTTTCATCCAAAGGTTTCAAATTCTTGATTTTATTCCTTGTGATTTCTAATTTATTTCAATTAACATCAATCCACTAATGTTAGTTTTTTTATTATTTTGAAGGGTATTTTAGACTTTTCAAATACGACTACTTGTGTAATGTACTTAAATTATTGTGTGATAAAATAAACTCCAACTTCATTCTTATCTTCCACCTCAACCCTCCCCACCCTTCTCCACTGCCACCACCTACAACCTCCGCCACTAGCCACCGCTGACGACAACCACCACCACCCACCGCCAAAGACCTCCACTGAAAATCATCGTCAAGTTCCATAGTTTTATCATACTGGAACAAGATCTGAATTCTAAACTGATATATAAATTTATAAGAGCAACTCCTTTTCTCCACCTCCTACAACCGTCACAACCAGCCATCGCCCATGACCGCCACCACCGCCTACGACCGCCGCCAAAATCCACCGCCACCGTGAAAACCCCACAAAACCCCTCACTTTCGCACACCCTCAATCAGATCTGTTCAATCACCGGCACATCCTAAATCTTCTCGGTCAAAGGCTTGATTGTTGGTAATTGGAGCTTCAATCATCGAGGGAACATCAATCAATCATCATCGCAATCAGTGTGTGAATATTTAAGTCGAAGGGTGCTAGCATCGACTTGTTTGTAGGGTGGGATGGCGTCACGATGGTAAAGTTTTGGTGGTGACAAAAATGGGTCAAAAGAGATGGGTAACTTGTGGAATTTAACCAAATTATAAACAATCCCATTACTAATTTAAACATATTACATAATATTCTTTATGTGTAAAAAATCTCTATTAACAAATAAAAACTAACACTAATACCGGGTTGGTGTTAATTGACACAAATTAGAAAGCACGAGGAGTAAAACTAAGATTTTGAAACCTTTGGATAAAAAGTGTTATTTGGACAAAACCACAGGGAGCAAAAGAGAATTTTACCCTTTCTTTTTTTTGTTTGAAATAACTAGGAGTGAAATAGTCTTGTCATTATAGAAACTTTATGGCGACAACGCTATAGAAATAACTTATCGTCACCATAGGTAAAAATACGTTTTATTTTCTTTTCTCCCGAAATAAGTAGGAAGGAAAGAATCCCGCTATTATGAAAACTCTATGGTTGTTGCCATATGGTTATATGATTTCCTTTAATTTACGATATTAATAAAAAGTAATAATTATAAATAATAATAATAATAACAATAATAATAATTTATTATATTATTATTATTATTATTATTATTATATTATTATTATTATATTATTATTATTATTAGTATTAGTATTAATTTATGTACATGTTACTGTTATTATAAGTATAACTATAACTTCAAACAATTAGTGTCAATCATGATCAAATATGTTCATTTATGATGGTTCGAATCGATTGAATATGTCAAAGTTTAGCTACGATCAAATTAAGAATTTCATTATTATATTATACACATTAATGGTAATTTACATAAAAATATGCTTGTTATATAAATTAAGTTTGTTTATGCTTAATTATCATTAGCACCTCTCAAACAAGATCAAATATGTTTGGTTATGATTATTATAGTTGATTACATACGCTAAAGGTTAGTTGGGGTTAGTGCGAAATTATATAATTTGATGGTTTATATGAGAAATGATATTTATTAGTGGTAACTTTTTATGCTTAATTCCCATCAATGAGTGTTAAACAAGGTCAAATATGTTTGATTATGATGATTAGGGTCAATTACATATGTCAAAGGTTAGCTATGATACAATTATGATATTGGTGTTAAATTAAATACGATGTTGATCATTCAAGGGAAATTATCCTTATTAATGGTAAATAAGTTCGTTTATGCTTAGTTATCATCAATGAGTGTCAAAAAAGGTCAAATATATTTGGGTATGATAATTAGGGTCAAATAAATATATTAAGGTTACTATGATTAAATTATGATGCCCAGTGTTAAATTATACAATTCGATGGTAATTTACAGGAAATTATGCTTATTAACAGTGAGTTATTTTTGTTTATGCTTAATTATCATCAATGAATCTTAAATAAGGTCAAATCTGTTTGGCTATGATGATTAGAGTCCATTACATACTTCGACTGTCAGATATGATCCAATTATGATCATTGGTTATTTATTAAACATGATTTTAGTAATTTTCAAGAAATTATGCTTGTTAATGGTAAGTTATGTTTGTTTATGCTTAGTTATCATCAATTAGTGTCAAAAAGATCAAATATGTTTGGTGATGATTATAAGAGTCGATTAAATACACTAAAGGTTAGCTATGATCGAAATATAATAATTAGTGTTAAATTATACAATTTGATGGTAATTTACAAGAAATGATGCTTATTAACGGTAAGTAATTTATGTTTATGCTTAAATAACATCAATAAGTATTAAACAAGGCCAAATATGTTCACTTATGATTATTAGGGCTGATTGCATACGTCAAAGCGTAGCCATGATCCATTTATGATCATTGGTGTTAAATTAAACATGATGTTAGTAATTTACAAGAAATTATGCTTGTTAATAGTAATTTAGGTTCCTTTACAAAGAGATTTTATATTTGACACATATAATTAAGTTCAATGTACAAACAAATTCTAAATACTATGATTGATGACATAATTAAGCACATAAATCAAGACATTCGATTATTATTAACTTTTAACGGCCAACTAATTAAATCCCGGCTAGCCACGGTACCCCAATGGCGAAAAGGAACCCCATACGCCTACAAGCATAAACAACGCTAGGTAGCTCAGCCTACCAACCACCAATTCCGAGGAAAATTGTTAACACAGGTTAAACACACTTGAATCAAATCATAAAAATCATAGATCAAAATAATGATGAACATAACGAAAATCCCAATGTGATCTCTATTGATTGCATAAGAATTTTACAAAGTGGAAACCCTAATTAATTGGTCATACAATCATTAGTCAACTTAATTACAATTAACCTATTTATAGTAAATATAATATTCACTAATTGCACTTAACCGCTAGACTTAGGCTAATTAATAAAAATTGTATATAAAACATAAAATTGACTAAAACATATTTACATATATTTTGTTGACTGAAACTCCTATTCATCTAAATCTTCAACATCTCGTCTTGGTTCTTCGTCTCGAACATGTCAGGTTTGACTTTCGTGTTGACTTTGACCGTGACGTTAAATTTTATTGATTTTGACCGTGTTGATAATATAGACTATCTTGTACATTTCCAACAATACTCCCCCTTAGTCTATAATTATCAACGTCTTCAAACAAAATCGCCACCGAGAAGTCAATCATAGAATGATCTTCAAATTGAAGCTTTCTGAATCATATGAGAAAGATTAGTTATCTCATAAGCTTCCCCTATCTATATGCTCCCCCTTTTCGAGTGCATCTTTTGTGAAGATATTGAAACAACTTTCCCAAATCTCTAATCTTGAGTGCTTCAGAAGATGTAGGAGGAGGATCCTAGCTCGGTATCTTCTGCAAACTTAAGAAACAGGTTCTGTACATTGCTCAACTGATCGACAATCACTTACAGCAAAAATCTGAAACACATTCACAAACACAATCTCGACATTTCTACTTAAATCATTTCAATTTAACAAAATAAACACATGTTTATCTGTGTGTGACAAACAAGCGAGTTCGTTTGTGCGCAAATTCTGTGAAATTCATGAAAAATGATAACATTGTAACAGCATATATGGAAAACCTAAAAAAAATTTTGAAATCAAATTTATTATTATAAAATTTTTATTTATTATTATTATTTTAATATTGTGATTATAATTTTTTTAATTACCAAGAACTGAATCGATCATGAGATCGCATCCTCAAGATATACTTTAGCACAAAGATGAATTTAGAGATCGACAAGCAATGAGATCACACTGATAATTGAATCAAATTATATCCTTTGAATGATTTTGAAATTATCAAACAGATCAATAACGATTGCTCATATGTTTGTCCACTTAAACCCATGCCCTATCTTTTTCAACAAGCAACAGATGATTCGTTAAGGTTCAAATAAATACTTTAGAATGTTAGGACCCCACAATCATTTATCAAACACCCTCACCCAACCTCAGGATTTCTTGAATTTTGTTACGATCTTTATGGAACAAGGCTTGTGCATTAGTGTGCAGGTGATTATCAATAGAATATTGCATTCTTGTGATGAATTCATCGTTTAGATGATTTGACACTACTTAGACCAAAATGGTGAGAGCTCTAGGTCTATACTCACGTATAACAAATGAGATGACCATTTAATCGTGTGCCGATGAGAGCTCCGGGTCAGTACTATCATACAACAAAGGAGATCATTACTCCAGGTTAGTACTTCTGTACGACAGAGGAGATTAGCACAAACACAAGACACATAAATACACCAAACATGGCTCAGAAGATATGGCTTATATGATTTGTATCATGGTGGGTGAAAGATCAATTCTCAATCCAGTTTTTATTGGGACTCAGTTTTCATGCACGCCAAAATGATTGCGTAAATCCAGACCTCCTTAATCATATATTTTAATTTAAATCATTATGTTGTTGTATACTTTATTTTTCAGGCTGAGTTTACCAGCATATCATTAAAGAATCTATTTGTTTTTATTTTATTTGCAATTAAAAATAAGATGTTAATCAATAACAACATCAGTTACTATCATTTCTCATTTTAAAACGCAAGTCATGCAAGAACAAACATTTCAAGAAGATATACAATCATTTCTCAGTCATCTCGAATCAAATTCACAGTTCTCTTTTCATTTTTCTTATTTAATTTTGATATACTCTCCCCCTAAATTTTAATTTTTGCAAAACTTTTTTGTTTTTTATTAATTTTTTATATTTTTTTAATAAAAAACTATACAAAAATAGAAATTTACCAAAGAAGGTCTTCCAAACTATACTGATATAAAGATAAGAAGTGAATGATAAAATGTAGTTATTGTGAAGTGAAAACTGTGATTGTGCAGATAAAAATTCAGATTGTGGATAAAATACCATGACCTTAACCTATTTGTTCCACCTCAAATTTGAATTAGAAACAATCTATGTCAGTAAACCGGATTACTATTAGTCCTCCTGAATTGTTCTTGCACTCATAAACATATTAGTTTGAAAGGGAAACCCTAACCTTCGTAGTCCAGGGTGTTCCTTTTGCAACAGTAGAAGTAACCTGCTTCAACAAACAATCTATAAAAATATCAAGGATATTTGTATCTTTCTTTTTAATTTGTGTAGAGATTATATGAAGAGGCTGAAGCAACCAAACACTCAAAGTCTTTCTGCATGCATGCTGCACAAGTGCATTGAAGAAGAATGCTTCGAAAGTTTCACACATGCAATAGAAATACTCTAAGTGTGAAATCTTCCGAAGCCAAGACCAATATCTTCCGAAGCCAAAGATCAAGTCTTCCAAAGCTTCAGAGACAAAGTCTTCCGAAGCTTCAGAGACAAAGTCTTCCGAAGCTTCAGAGACAAAGTCTTCCGAAGCTCAACACTTGAAGACAGATTTCTTCCGAAGACTTTTAACAACATGCTTTATCTGATGTACTTTTTCATAAAGTTAGACCCCTTTCCGCTGTAACTCTGTAGTGTCACCAACTTACATGAGTTGGTGAAAAGGTCCATGCTTTTGGTAACTATACATTGAGGTCTTGAGTTCGTAACTTTCTACTTCATATACTTCATCCTTTTTGTAATAGATAAGGATGTGAGCTATGGCATGTCATAGTCACAAAGTCAAAAAGGCAATCTACCTTTTTGACTCTACAATTGATTTTGTGGTGTCTAGTCAATTGTATCCAACTGACCTTCAAAGTATGGCCAGCTGTAGGATGTAGTATAAGTATCTCATGTTCTTGTAACTTTCCTTTAAGCTTTGGCCAAGATTTGAAGCATCAAAAGCCCAATTTTGGTCGATTTATTGCTGCTGAAAGGTAGTTATCACAGCTCTATGTAGCTGTGATTTTATGTTGTTTTACATTTGCTTATAGCTTGTTCATTCACATATTAAAGATCCTATTGTTTTGGGTTTTGTTTTCATCTTAAAACAAAATTTAGAACACGAAATTTACAGATTATAAACATGTTATAATCCTCAACATCCGCTGCGTTTTCTGAAAGTTTAAAAGGTTAAACTATGTTTTTTTGGTTTTAACAAACCCATCAATGGCATCAAGAGCCGGTTATGTGGATGACTTGCTTTTTTTATCCTTTGAAATTGGTTTTAAAGGATGGTTTTAGACTTGTTATAGGCTGTTTTGGGCTGCTATATTATGTTTTGTTGAATCCCCAACTTTCAAGGTTACATTACACATGCTTGTGATTAAACCTTGAAAGATATGTATGTTGATATGTTGATTGTTTGGACAATATTTAAAACCAAAAATTTCAGTTTATGTTGGCTGAAATTTGAAGGTTTTAAGTGGGGTTTCATTATATTTTGATGATTTGATCATTGGATGTTTTAGTGCATAACCTAGCCATTGACCTTGTGTTGTTTGGATGTTTGTGATGGTTGTATTGATTCATTCAATTGGGTTGTATCTTTTGTTCTTTGTGCTTTGTTTCATATGTAATTATTTATTATTGGGTTGTAATAAATAGATTAGGTGTATTTTCATTTTACTAGATATCTTGTATTAGGACTTTATATCTTGTAATATGAAGACATACACTTTGGAAGCACAAAGGAAGGTCATAAGAGAAACATGGAGCATTTTGGATGCGGTTTCAAGTGGGAGACTTTTGGAAGTCTTCAATATGCTTTGTTTGTGACCCTTAGGAATGTCCTATGGACCACACTTGTGATGGCAAGCAAGTGTGGACCACTTTAGATGCTATGGTTATGCACATATGCACATATAGTTGTTTATGTTTGGTTGATATTTGAATATTCATAACAAACTTAACAAGCTGAAACATTGATGGTTCTTAAAGGTTATAAAAGGTTATTAAAATGATTTAATGATTTTAAAGATTAAAATAGGTTTTATCAAAGAACCATAGGGTACCTTGTATTTGAAAGCATGCAAATACAAGTACATAGAGTTTTCTAAACTCGGATTATGGACCTCTAAGCTTTTTTTCAAACAAGTTTAACACCGTCCTTTTGCACAACACTTAAGTCATTTGGAAACTCTTAATGGGATAAAGGTCACCTAACCATTTTTTGGGAACTTGTGACTTAAGGTGGGAATACCACATTGGTGGATAAAGGTCACCTAACCACTTATGTTGGTAAACTCACATGTGTGTGCAAGTAGGGTAACTTGATTTGCAAACCATGTTAAATGGATCACCTACAATATGGTTTCCAAATGGTGTTGATGGGATTTACATGCCGACTTTACATATGATGTTTCAAGTCGATCCCATATTTCTAGAAGTTGCAAGTGGTTGCAATCGTCAAACGTTGACCACCTTATTAATTTAAAACGTGGGATAAAGGTCACCTAACCACAATTTAATGTAATTGGGTTCTAGATTTTAATATAAAAGAACTTAAAAGTCATTTTTTTAAAATTACAATATCGAAAATACTAAAACAAAACTTTGTTAAAATTTGTAGATGGCCTCAAATAATGATAATTCCGATAACTCATCCGCGTCCAACCAATCTCTACGAGCGATCCTCCAAAAGGAACGTCTAAATCATAACAACTTCATCGATTGGTATCGAAACTTGAGAATCGTTCTCAAGCAAGAAAGAAGATCGTATATTTTAGACGACCCTATCCCCGATCAACCTAGCGAGGATGATGAGGAGGCCTATAACGATTGGCTAAAATACACTGAGGACTCCGTCCAAGTGTCTTGTCTCATGCTAGCGAGCATGACTCCGGATCTCCAGAAGGAGTATGAACATCACGGAGCTTACGACATGATTGCCCAGCTGAAGGAAACGTTCCAACAGCAAGCTAGGGTGAGCGCTTCGAAACGGTTCGAGCACTCCATGCATGTCGTATGGACGACAACCAATCTGTTTCATCTTATGTACTTAAGATGAAAAGTCACATTGACCGCCTCGAAAGGCTTAATTGTCCCGTCTCGAAAGAATTGGCCACGGATTTGATCCTAATGGCCTTACCAAGAGGTTCGAGACATTCGTGTTGAACTACAACATGAATGCTTGGGAAAAAAGCATTGGTGAGCTTCACTCAATGCTCAAAACGGCCGAGGCGGCCATGGGTAAAAGGGTTTTACCCGTTCTCACCATCAATGAAGGTGGGAACAATAAAAGGCCTCGTCCCGCACCCAAGGCAAAGGTTGCCAAGGGTAAGGGACCCGCTTGGGGAAAAGGGAAAGGGGTGGCAAGGGTGCCACCCAAAACAAGAGAAAAGGCAAAAGGTTGCTACTAATGACCCATGCTTCAAGTGTGGGGAGATTGGACATTGGGCAAGGAATTGTCCGTCCATCTCCAAGAGTTGAAAGCGAAGAGGGATGTCGGGCAAACCTCAGGTACAATATACATGATTCATATTGATCTTAATGTAACATCTCTAACACATGGGTATTGGATACCGGATGTGGAACTCATATTTGCAATTTGTTGCAGGGGTTCACAAGAAGTAGGGACTTCAATCAAGGGATGTTAGCCTCTTCATGGGCAATGGAACTAAAGTCTTAGTTGAAGCTCGTGGGGATTACATCCTAAAACTTCCAAATGGCTTGGATGTTATTTTGAAGAATGTTTTGTATGCTCCTAGTTTGACTAGGAACATTATTTCTGTATCCCAATTAAGACATAATGATTATGTACTATCCTTTATTGAAAATGATATTCATGTTTTTTTAAATGGTATGTTCTATTTTAAAGCTATTCCCATTAATGGTATTTATGAATTGGTTCATGAAAATACTTTAAATAGTTCACTGTACCAAACTAATACCAAGAAGCTCAAGTTGGACTTGAGTGATACCTATCTTTGGCATTGTCGTCTTGGTCATATAAACAAGAAACGTTTACAAACACTTCAAAAGAATGGTCTTTTAAAAACAAATGAATGTGATTCATTTGATGTTTGTGAATCTTGTTTACAAGGAAAGATGACTAAGGCACCCTTTAGTGGTACTAATGAAAGGGCAAATGATTTATTAGGAATCATACATTCGGATGTATGTGGTCCTTTTAAGCCAATGACTAGGAATGGTGAAAGATACTTCATTACCTTTACCGACGATTATAGTCGCTATGGGTATGTGTACTTATTAAGGCACAAAGATGAAGCTTTTGAAATGTTCAAAATCTTCAAGAATGAAGTAGAAAATCAACTCAACAAGTCGATTAAAATTCTCCGTACCGATAGAGGAGGTGAATACCTTAGTGATGCTTTTCAAGATCATCTTAAGAGTTGTGGGATTGTCTCACAACTCACTCCACCTGGAACACCACAACACAATGGTGTGTCTGAGAGGAGGAATCGAACCTTATTAGATATGGTCCGATCTATGATGGCTAGAAGCTCATTACCTCTATCATTTTGGGGTTTCGCTCTGCTCTCCGCGGCCCGCATTCTAAATATGGCCCCAACCAAAAAGGTGGAAAGGACACCTTTTGAGATATGGCATGGAAGGGTTCCATCCCTATCATACTTAAGGGTTTGGGGTGTGAGGCTTATGTTAAGACTCCCACCCCAAACAAATTGGAAGTCCGATCCACCAAGTGTATCTTTTGGATATCCTAGAGATTCTATGGGATATTATTTCTATGATCCACTGGAAGAAAAGGTTTTGTTGCCAGAAAGGGTGAGTTCTTAGAAGCAAAGTTCCTTATGGAAGGAGCTGGCACTAGAACAGTGGATCTTGAAGAGGATCAAGAACCACAACCCAATGCACGGTTGGTTGAAACTAGCACTCAACATGAGTATGTTGAGTATGATCAAGGGGTTGATCAATACACACAAGATGTTCGCAGAAGTGGTAGAACTAGTAATCCACCTGAAAGATACGGATTTTTCGTGGATGGGTGCTATGTGGTAGATTCAGACGAACCAACCACATACCATAATGCAGTGTCCAATTTGGATTGTGACAAATGGCTTGAAGCCATGAACGCTGAGATGCAATCCATGTATGACAATCAAGTTTGGGAACTTGTTGAACCACCTCTTAACTCCAAGATAGTTGGAAGCAAGTGGGTTTTCAAGAAGAAAACTGATATGCATGGAAACTTGGATACTTATAAAGCTAGACTTGTAGCAAAGGGTTTCACTCAAACTCAAGGGGTTGATTATGATGAAACTTTCTCACCTGTTGCGATGCTAAAGTCTATAAGGATATTGTTTGCCATAGCTGCTCATTATGATTATGAGATTGGCAAATGGATGTCAAAACGGCTTTCCTAAATGGATATCTTGAGGAAGATGTCTATATGGTTCAGCCTGAAGGTTTTGTCGATCCAAAACATCCTAATAAAGCATGCAAGTTAAAGAAATCAATCTATGGATTGAAACAAGCATCGAGAAGCTGGAATCACCGTTTTGATGAGGAAGTAAAGAAATTTGGCTTCATAAAAAACGCTGATGAGGCCTGTGTGTATAAGAAGGCTAGTGGGAGCACAATAACTTTCCTAGTATTATATGTTGATGACATACTACTATTTGGAAATGACATTCCAGCCTGGAAGGTGTAAAAACCTGGCTTGGAAGTTGTTTTCCATTAAGGATCTTGGTGAAGCCGCCTATATTCTGGGAATAAATATCTATAGGGATAGATCAAGGCGGTTGATTGGTTTGAATCAAAGTGCATACATTGATAAAATCTTGAAAAGGTTCAAGATGGAAAACTCTAAGAAAGGTACCGTACCTATTAAAGAGGAACGATATTGAGTACGACTCAATGTCCAAGCTCAAAGGATGAGCAAGATAAAATGAAGGCAATCCCATATGCATCTGCTATTGGATCCATCATGTATGCAATGATATGCACTCGACCGGACGTGTCATGCGCCTTGAGCATGACAAGCCGTTACCAGCAGAATCCTGGAAACAGTCATTGGATGGCTGTCAAGAACATACTTAAATACCTAAGGAGGACAAGAGATATGTTCCTGATCTATGGATCTGGTGACGAGGAGCTCGTTGTAAAAGGTTACACGGATGCGAGTTTCCAAACCGATCGTGACGATTCACGGTCACAATCGGGATACATTTTCATTCTGAATGGAGGAGCTGTCTCTTGGAAGAGCTCCAAGCAGGATGTGGTGGCTCTATCAACTACAAATTAGAATACGTCGCCGCCTCATTGGCAGCTCAAGAAGCTGCATGGTTGAAGAAATTCATTGCCGATCTAGGGGTTGTTCCTTCCATTCAGGAACCCCTAGAGATCTTTTGTGACAATGAGGGTGCGATTGCTCAAATCAAGGAACCCCGTGCTCATCAAAAGACTAGGCACATTGAGCGGAGATTCAACTACATACGAGATGAAGTTGAAAAGGGAAAGATATGTATTCGCAAAGTTCACACGGATCAAAACATTGCAGATCCTCTCACGAAGCTCCTTGAAAAGGCAAAGCATGAAGGTCATACTTGCGCCATGGGACTTCGATATTCTAGTGATTGGACTTGATCTGTAAATTTTGTATTTGGATATGTGGAACTCTTTATTATTTGAATAAAATTATTTGGTTATAATGTTTCAATTAATGTTCCAAATTAGCATGTTAATCCATGAGTAAATTGTTTACTCTAAATGTCCGTAGTCAATCAGACTTGTGGGAACAAGCATTGAGGATAAGGCTATTTGAACTTGGATTGGTTGATATTCATAAGGATGAATATGGAGCAATGGGTTGCTACCAAGGTTCACAGATATTTGTGGGATACAAATATTGGACTAACCCGCATCTCAAATTTTACAACATGGAATCTATTGATTGATCATAAGTAAATTTGAGTAAAGGCGAATATCATTGGTATCCTCCGACCTGAGATACATATTGGTTTTTGATATTCACCAAGTGTCATACCTTGAGCTAATTCTTCACTGTCCTGAAATAGTGGGCAGTACATAAGGATAGGTTCAGGTATAACACGAGGTGTTTGTGAGAAACGTATGTAGTCAAGATGGAATTTGCTCCTCTTATTCGTTGAGAGTTAGATGTCTAAGGCCTGATTAAGTTAAATCAACAAGGAATGATCATTTTGTGTTCTTGGATTTAACATGACATCTGTAACAAAAGGATAGATGATTGATTCACCTAAATCATTTCAAGTAGGGTACTTGAAAGGGATATGTTATTGAATGGCTATAAGTCATGCGTATTAAGAGTAGTAAACCGTTGTTAGGCGGTATTTACTGCTTGCATCAATCTTCTATGAATCTTGGGCAAGTGGGAGGTTGTAGGATTCTGTGTGCCCAAGACACTTAGGATATTGATGTGGTTAGTACGTTATGATCCAAGTCGGGTTATACCCAATAACAAGCTTAGCAGACACCAATTAAATATTTAGTTCATGATATGATCATGCAATTAAATATTAACACCAATTTAGAAAATGGGTTTTCTAAATAAGTTGCGTGTGAGAGGAACAACTTATTAGGATATTGTTCAATAATAATATTATTGAAGTGTTATTTAAATTAGTTAGATGACACCAAATATAATGAGGATTTACAACTTATAAATTAAATGGTTAATTGTATAAGTATGTATATATATATATATATATATATAACTTGTACATACAATTTATTTAGTGGTTGTATGTCTAGTTAACAAGACAACTTAATGTGTGATAAAATTTTGAGAGGGAAAGGGTTTTAAAACCCCATTTTCGGCCGCCCCCTCCTAAGACCTTTTGACCAATCTTGCTTTGGAACAAGATACGTTAACTTGTCTTGAACTCTCCACTCTCTCAACCTCTCACATAACATGCAATAGAAAGAAAAGTACTTCTTCTTCTTCTCTCTTCCATTCGGCCAGGCAGCAAAGAAAGGGGAGTTTTAGAAGTGTTTTGGGTGTGTTCTACCTAACAAGAAAGGTGTTTAGCAAAGAGCTTGGGGTATACAAGCTTGAGGGTTTCTTCCTTGGAGCCTTGGCCAAGATTTGAAGCATCAAAAGCCCAATTTTGGTCGATTATATTGCTGCTGAAAGGTAGTTATCACAGCTCTATGTAGCTGTGATTTTATGTTGTTTTACATTTGCTTATAGCTTGTTCATTCACATATTAAAGATCCTATTGTTTTGGGTTTTGTTTTCATCTTAAAACAACATTTAGAACACGAAATTTACAAATTATAAACATGTTATAATCCTCAACATCCGCTGCGTTTTCTGAAAGTTTAAAAGGTTAAACTATGTTTTTTTGTGTTTTAACAAACCCATCAGTTATGTTGTAAGTGACCACCCTGCACGGTCCTATATTTGGTATCAGAGCATTCATGGCTCTTGATATAAGATCTCACCATCTTAAGATCCCTCACACACACAAATACTCAACTTTTCAAATGGAAGCCAATTTCAAAGCTGATATGGAAACTGGAACCACGAACAAATCCCCACTGATCACTCTTGAAGACTTTGATACCCGGTGCCTAAGAATAGAAGGTTTCATCAGGTCTCTAGACTCAAGAATGTGGGAGTCTGTTGAGAATGGACCGTACATACCATACACCCCTTCTGCTACTAGTGGTGGTATGATCCCCAAGGTTGTGGCTAACTACTCAGATGAAAACAGAAAGAGAGTAGAGATTGACCGAAAGGCCATGACAGCCCTTCAGACTGATCTCTATTGATTGCATAAGATTTTTACAAAGTGGAAACCCTAATTAATTGGTCATACAATCATTAGTCAACTTAATTACAATTAACCTATTTATAGTAAATATAATATTCACTAATTGCACTTAACCCCCTAGACTTAGGCTAATTAATAAAAATTGTATATAAAACATAAAATTGACTAAAACATATTTACATATATTTTGTTGACTGAAACTCCTATTCATCTAAATCTTCAACATCTCGTCTTGGTTCTTCGTCTCGAACATGTCAGGTTTGACTTTCGTGTTGACTTTGACCGTGACGTTGAATTTTGTTGACTTTGACTGTGTTGATAATATAGACTATCTTGTACATTTCCAACAATACTCCCCTTAGTCTATAATTATCAACGTCTTCAAACAAAATCGCCACCGAGAAGTCAATCATAGAATGATCTTCAAATTGAAGCTTTCTTAATCATATGAGAAAGATTAGTTATCTCATAAGCTTCCCCTATCTATATGCTCCCCCTTTTCGAGTGCATCTTTTGTGAAGATATTGGAACAACTTTCCCAAATCTCTAATCTTGAGTGCTTCAGAAGATGTAGGAGGAGGATCCTAGCTCGGTATCTTCTGCAAACTTAAGAACAGGTTCTCTATCAGGTACATTGCTCAACTGATCGACAATCACTTACAACAAAAATCTGAAACACATTCACAAACACAATCTTGACATTTCTACTTAAATCATTTCAATTTAACAAAATAAACACATGTTTATCTGTGTGTGACAAACAAGCGAGTTCGTTTGTGCGCAAATTCTGTGAAATTCATGAAAAATGATAACATTGTAACAGCATAATATGGAAAACCAAAAAAAAATTTGAAATCAAAATTTATTATTATAAAATTTTTATTTATTATTATTATTTTAATATTGTGATTATAATTTTTTTAATTACCAAGAACTGAATCGATCATGAGATCGCATCCTCAAGATATACTTTAGCACAAAGATGAATTTAGAGATCGACAAGCAATGAGATCACACTGATAATTGAATCAAATTACATCCTTTGAATGATTTTGAAATTATCAAACAGATCAATAACGGTTGCTCATATGTTTGTCCACTTAAACCCATGCCCTATCTTTTTCAACAAGCAACAGATGATTCGTTAAGGTTCAATTAAATACTTTAGAATGTTAGGACCCCACAATCATTTGTCAAACACCCTCACCCAACCTCAGGATTTCTTGAATTTTGTTACGATCTTTATGGAATAAGGCTTGTGCATTAGTGTGCAGGTGATTATCAATAGAATATTGCATTCTTGTGATGAATTCATCGTTTAGATGATTTGACACTACTTAGACCAAAATGGTGAGAGCTCCAGGTCTATACTCACGTATAACAAATGAGATGACCATTTAATCGTGTGCCGATGAGAGCTCCGGGTCATTACTATCATACAACAAAGGAGATCATTACTCCAGGTCAGTACTTCTGTACGACAGAGGAGATTAGCACAAACACAAGACACATAAATACACCAAACATGGCTCAGAAGATATGGCTTATATGATTTGTATCATGGTGGGTGAAAGATCAATTCTCAATCCAGTTTTTGTTGGGACTCAGTTTTCATGCACGCTAAAATGATTGCGTACATCCAGACCTCTTTAATCATATATTTTAATTTAAATCATTATGTTGTTGTATACTTTATTTTTCAGGCTGAGTTTACCAGCATATCATTAAAGAATCTATTTGTTTTTATTTTATTTGCAATTAAAAATAGATGTTAATCAAATAACATCAGTTACTATCATTTCTCATTTTAAAACGCAAGTCATGCAAGAACAAACATTTCAAGAAGATATACAATCATTTCTCAGTCATCTCGAATCAAATCACAGTTCTCTTTTCATTTTTCTTATTTAATTTTGATATACTCTCCTCCTAAATTTAATTTTTGCAAACCTTTTTTGTTTTTTATTAATTTTTTATATATTTTTTAATAAAAACTATACAAAAATAGAAATTTACCAAAGAAGGTCTTCCAAACTATACTGATATAAAGATAAGAAGTGAATGATAAAATGTAGTTATTGTGAAGTGAAAACTTTGATTGTGCAGATAAAAATTCAGATTGTGGATAAAATACCATGACCTTAACCTATTTGTTCCACCTTAAATTTGAATTAGAAACAATCTATGTCAGTAAACCGGATTACTATTAGTCCTCCTGAATTGTTCTTGCACTCATAAACATATTAGTTTGAAAGGGAAACCCTAACCTTCGTAGTCCAGGGTGTTCCTTTTGCAACAGTAGAAGTAACCTGCTTCAACAAACAATCTATAAAAATATCAAGGATATTTGTATCTTTCTTTTTAATTTGTGTAGAGATTATATGAAGAGGCTGAAGCAACCAAACACTCAAAGTCTTTCTGCATGCATGCTGCACAAGTGCATTGAAGAAGAATGCTTCGAAAGTTTCACACGTGCAATAGAAATACTCTAAGTGTGAAATCTTCCGAAGCCAAGACCAATATCTTCCAAAGCCAAAGATGAAGTCTTCCGAAGCTTCAGAGACAAAGTCTTCCGAAGCTTCAGAGACAAAGTCTTCCGAAGCTTCAGATACAAAGTCTTCCGAAGCTTCAGAGACAAAGTCTTCCGAAGCTCAACACTTGAAGACAGATTTCTTCCGAAGACTTTTAACAACATGCTTTATCTGATGTATTTTTCCATAAAGTTGGACCCCTTTCCGCTGCAACTCTGTAGTGTCACCAACTTACATGAGTTGGTGAAAAGGTCCATGCTTTTGGTAACTATACATGAGGTCTTGAGTTCGTAACTTTCTACTTCATGTACTTCATCCTTTTTGTAATAGATAAGGATGTGAGCTATGGCATGTCATAGTCACAAAGTCAAAAAGGCAATCTACCTTTTTGACTCTACAATTGATTTTGTGTTGTGTCTAGTCAATTGTATCCAACTGGCCTTCAAAGTATGGCCGGTTGTAGGATGTAGTATAAGTATCTCATGTTCTTGTAACATTCCTTTAAGCTTTGTAACACTTGTAATAGAACATTGAGAAAGCAATATACTACAATCTTGAAAACCATCTCATTGTGTATCTTGTTCTTTTGTTATGTCTCTTAATTACTAGTGTTCTTAGTGTCTTTACTGTGGTTAATACTAGTTCACTGTTTGATTAAGTTAAGTTACTCTCCTCTTTGTGTTGTTATGTTGTAAGTGACCACCCTGCACCGGTCCTACATTTGTATCAGAGCATTCCTGGCTCTTGATATAAGATCTCACCATCTTTAGATCCCTCACACACACAAATACTCAACTTTTCAAATGGAAGCCAATTCCAAAGCTGATATGGAAACTGGAACCACGAACAAATCCCCACTGATCACTCTTGAAGACTTTGATACCCGGTGCCTAAGAATGGAAGGTTTCATCAGGTCTCTAGACTCAAGAATGTGGGTGTCTGTTGAGAATGGACCGTACATACCATACACCCCTTCTGCTACTAGTGGTGGTATGATCCCCAAGGTTGTGACTGACTACTCAGATGAAAACAGAAAGAGAGTAGAGATTGACCGAAAGGCCACGACAGCCCTTCAGACTGCTCTTCCTAACCCTATATAGAGAGGTTTCAAGAAATGCAAAACAGCTAAGCAGTTGTGGGATGCATTTAAACTGATGTAGAGGGTTCCTCTGAAGCAAAAGAGAACAAGAAGGATCTCCTAAAGCAGTAGTTTGAAAACTTCACGTTCAAAGCAGGTGAAACCATGACTCAACAATACTTCAGGTATGTTGAGATAATGGATACCCTAGTGGATGGAGGAGTTGCTCTTGAGAACAGAGACATTGTAAGGAAGTTCATGTTCTCACTCCTAGGAAATGGACACACTACTGTATGGTTATCAAGAGAACTGAGAACCTGAAAACTCTTACTCTGATAGAGTTGTATGGGATTCTTAGTGGCTATTAGATGGAGATGAACATGCAAGGTTGACAGGATCAGTGATCTCAAGTTTGATGGATTAGAGTGTAACGCAGCGGAATAAGAACAAGAATTAGACAATTATAGCAAGAATTTGATATTCGTATGCATTAAGAACAAATACGGTTGTAAAGAGGGAATATATTTCTATGAAAAGGAATGTTTCAATAATATCAAATGTTTCTGCTCAATCATTCACCGATTACAATAAGGTTGACACTCCTTATATAGAGTGCAATCACTGCTGATATCACGGGATAGTGACATCTGGCAGATTTGTTACAAAAATAACTAAAACTTAACAAACTACTGAAATGTTCACAACTACTGAGAACATATCAGAGTGCTAAGTATAAAACATAAAACTACTGATACGAAACTACTGAAACTACAACGACTGAAGAACAAGCTCTTCAGTCGTTTTACAAAACTACTGAAAGGAAAAACATAAAACTACTGAAAGAAAACCATCACAACTACTGAAGAAGACCTCTTCAGCTGTTGTGACAACGACTGATACTTGGTCTTCAGCACTTGTGTCTTCAGACTTGTCTTCAGCACTTGTCTTCAGACTTTGTCTTCAGCACTTATGTCTTCAGACTTTGTCTTCAGACTTTGTCTTCAGACTTTGTCTTCAGACTTTGTCTTCAGACTTTGTCTTCAGCACTTGTCTTCAGCTGTTGTGGACTTCAGCAGTTGTTGTGACGTCTGTGGGACTTAAGGTTTTTCTGTCCGGCTCATTGGTTCTTTTGGTCCAACAAACTCCCCCTGAACCAATGCAGCCAAAACCTTAACTTTATTGAGGTCCCACTTATTGTTGGCAATAAGATTGGTCTTTTTCCTTCTTGATCAGCTAAGAAGATGACCCACTTAAGCACTGGCCTGGGAAAAGATTTCTGAAATTTGGTTGGCATAGTATGGATAGGAGCCCTGACTTTGGGGAACTGGACACAGGGCTGTGGTCCTATCCATGAAATCTACTTCCCATGTATAAGCCTGTAGGATTCTCTGGTGTATGCTCTGAGAAACATAATTTGTTCTTCCATGGTAAGATTTTCAGCTCCACCATCAAACAATCCTTCACGCCCATACAGCTCTGAAATGTACTTAGCCTGTTTGCCATTTTTGAGCTCAACTGTTGTGATCTGTCTATATGCAAACTCATCTGGGTGAGTCCCTTCAAGTAACAGACTGAGCTCATTTTGTTTGAAGTTCTCAAGCCTCTTGTAGACTAGCCCCTTTTTAATTACTCTGTTCTCTAACATCTTTTGGGGTGGCTGTTTAGTTTCATAGGCCTTCTTGAAATCTTCTACAATTTCCCAGGGTGATACTACAAGGACCACTGTGATCTCTTCATCTACGATCCTTTTTACTTGGCCCTTGTATCTCGAAGGAATGTCTTTCTTCACAATTCTGTGAGCCACCCTAGGATCAGGCCATATTCTCACCTTTTCATTTTGATATTGAAATGTGTTAGCAAGGGTGTACAAGCTCAGAGCTTCCTTCTTCATACTGATTATTGACGAAGAAGCAGCATAAGTTTTGTCTATGCTTTTCAGCATCTCATCATCATGAAGCTTTTGCTGCTATTCTTCTTCTATCTTTACTCTCATAGCTTCCATCTGTGAGGTGGGAGTGATGGGCATAGGTTTGGCTTTAGGCAAAGTTAGGACTGCAGAAAGAGGGAGCCTATCTTCTTCCTCATCATCCTCTTCTTCTTCTTCTTCTAGCCTCAACACCCTTCTCTTCTTCTTCTTGGGTGCATCATCGGCTGTTGGTTTTGAGGGTAAAGGAGTTGGTTTAGAGGGTTGTGGTAGTGGTGATTTTGAAGTGGGAGGTTTTGCAGGTTGTTCTAGCATTCTTGTAGTGAGTGAGGCTTTTGAGTGTTTTGCTAGTTCCTTTCTGTTCGCAGCACCTACCTCATTTAGTGCTTCAATCACCAATCCCTTAGTGTATGCTTCAGATGAACAGATCTTGGTGGTTATTGCCAAGATACTGTCCCTGGTCCATGACTTAATCTCAATCAATGATCTCCCAAGGTACTTTGCAATGAATCTGATCATGATCTCTAGTCTTTCTCTTTCTAATGCATCATAACTTGCCCATCTTGAGTTAATTTCTTCAACTTCAAGTCTCCTAATCTCTGAGTCAAGCTATGCAGTATCGAACCCCTGTCTATACAGTTGATCAATAATGGAGTCCATTGATTTACTGTGTGTAGCATCCGCCATTTTGATCATCTCATCAAGTTCGAGTTCTTTTTCTTTTCCTTCAACCTTCCTCTTCTTATATGTGACATGAAAGTCTTTGTGACTTTCACCCACTTGATCAATGTCAGCTCCCTTCACAAACTCCTCTTCCTTCTTAGTCTCCTTTTCTTTCTTCCCCTCTATGCTCTTCCTCTTTGCTTTCACTGACTGACTCTCCCCCTTTTTGGTTGCATTGGTTGTAAGGGTTTGAGTAGCAGAAATGTTGGACCAAAAGAACCAATGAGCCAAGATCAGAAAACCTCTAAGTCCCTCATGGTGTCACAACAACTGCTGAAAAGCTTCATCAGCAGTTTGACAAGTGCTGAAGACTTCAACAGCTGAAGATCAAGTGCTGAAGACTTCAACAGCTGAAGAACTAAAGTGCTGAAGTACAACAGCTGAAGAACACAAGTACTAAAGCTGAACAGCTGAAGAACACAAGTACTGAAGCTGAACAGCTGAAGAACACAAGTGCTGAAGCTGAAAGACCAAAGTACTGAAGTACAACAGCTGAAGAGTCTACAAGTGCTGAAGATCAACAACTGATGTACAGTCTGAAGACAAAGACTGAAGACATCAGCTGATGATATCTACTGAAGTCATCAGCTGATGAAACATCTAAAAGTCAAAGTCTGAAGATCAAGTACTAAAGCGTCAGTAGTTTGTCACAACTGCTGAAGAGTACTTCTTTAGTAGTTGTGATATCAGTAGTTTTATATCTAGTTTCAGTAGTTTTGTAAAACGACTGAAGAGCTTGTTCTTCAGTCGTTGTAGTTTCAGTAGTTTTATATTTCAGTAGTTATAACACTGATAACACTTAGAACTTTTTGTAAGAAGATGTCAGCTGTTTTGACATCTTCAGTAGTTGTGTTTCAGTTGTAATAAATCTGTTAGATGTCACTATCAAGTGACATCAGCAGACGTCACATCTCTTATATAAGAGGTGTCGACCTAATCATAATGTGACATTCTGTTACCACGAAAGCGAATATTGAATGAAATATATTTGCAGAATTCTCTCTCTCTATAACCATCTCTTTTTCTTCATTGAATATCGTTTTGTTCTTGTGAATCGCTAATTCATATTTGAATTCCGCTGCAATACTCTTCAATCAATCAAACATAGCACTGATCCTAACAGAAGATATTCTCTCTCTCTATAACCGTCTTTGTTCTTCATTGAATATCGTTTTGTTCTTGTGAATCGACTAATTCATCGTTTGAATTCCGCTGCAATACTCTTCAATCAATCAAACATAGATCACTGATCCTAACAAGTGGTATCAGAGCAGGTTAATCATTGATCGATCTAACAATTGATCATTGAAACTGCTAATTGATATCTGTGTTTGATTGAATTAGCGTATTTGCAAGAACTGGTTATAGATTATTGAATTTCAGTCGCTTTCGTTCATTTATTTTGAGATCTTCTGGTTCAATTGGTTGTTGCGTTTTTGTTCTAAATCTGTTTTGCTTAACCGAATTTGATTGAATCCGAGATGACGACTCCTTCTAATGACCCTCACAATACCGGTTCCTCAACCAAGCCTCCGATGCTGGTTAGGACCGAGTATAACATATGGCAACGAAGAATGCTTCATCACCTGTCTGTTAACAGTTCAGGTTGTTGGACATCTGGGTACATGGACCACATAAGCCTATGGTGAACAATCCGGAAACCGATCAAATGGTTCCGAAGAAGAAGGAACAATACTCTGATGAAGATCGGAAACTATTTGAGATTGATGCTAAAGCCCATGGAATTCTGGCCATGGCACTGCCTAATGAAATCTATTCAGGGCTTATGCATCATGAAACTGCTCATGATCTCTGGAATGCCCTGAGGAACAATTCGGTGGCACTAATGAGGTCTTAGCAAACATAGAGAATCCTTGCCCAACAATATGAGACATTCTCTCATAGAAAGGGTAAGACCCTGACTCAACATTTGAGCGCTTCACTGCTTGATATCTGAGCTGAAAATGGTGAAACAGGAATACACCAATAGCCAGATGAACAACAGATTCCTCGATCACTGCCTGAGAGATGGGACACATACACTATTGTCCTACGCTCCAGTGCAAATCTAGAAGGCCTATCTCTCACCCAATTCATGGGAAACTGCTTACATTTGAAAGAGAGATAGAGCAGAAGAGGAAACTGTCCTCATCAAGAAAGCTCACTGATGACTTTGTACCAGGCAATACTGCCTTGGTTGGTCATGAGTCAGAATATGCCGCATCTGAAAGCAATTATGATGAGCATATAGATTTCTCTTCAAATAGTTCTGATCATGCATTTGTTGGTATTGAGAGTCATTCTGGCAGTAATAGTGACAATTTATGCTTCATCATGGATGATCTGAAAGGATAGCTGATATGATCTAGAAGAGATGGATATTCTGAGCCAGATGGCACTGATTAATATCAGATCTCAGAAGTTCTACAAGAGAACTGGCAGGAAATTTTCCTGACTCTCTGGCAAAACCAAAGTTGGTTTTGACAAGAGTAAGTTGAGGTGTCACCAAATGCCAAAGGCTAGGACACTTTGCAAGAGAGTGTAGATCAACTGGATCTAACTCTTCTGCACCCTTTGTGACTTTTCCTAGTACTAGTCCACAAAACAGAGGGCAACAACCTGCTGGTTCTGGTCATTATTCACATCCTAGATCTCCTGCATACTTTGTTCCCCAGGGTCAATGTCATATCCTTATCCCTGCTATTATGTGCCTCAATCAAATCCTGTTCAAGCTCCAATTGCACAACAACCACAAGCATTGCCTGAACCACAGCCTTTCCAATCTCATCAACAAACTCAACCTCAAACCACAGCTTCTTCACCCCAGGAGTTGTTGACTGGAGCAGTTTACCAGATGACATGTCCGGTCATGAACAACTGTTCTCAGGTGCTGGTCAACATGGTGGTGAAGTCCATTTGGAAATCTAGCTCTTATGGCTTTGGATTCTGCTGATACTTCATCCTCTAATGCCTCTACACCAAAGGTATCACAGGTATCCTCTGAGGCAAAAGCCATTTGTTTCTGACACATGCATAGCAGCATTTGCATCTATTAGAGAAGCAAATGTAGCTTTAATCAACAAGAACATTGAGCTAGAAAAAATAATTTCCAAAAACAAAGCTGAATTTGAGTCTGTGCTTAATGATAAAAATGATGAGATTTACAAACTGAAATGCCAAATAACTGATGATAAGGCTAGGGAAAGATACTTC